>LR749585.1:954214-1028601 GCA_902729485.2 Mus minutoides
AAGCCAAATAAACCCTTCCCTCCCCAACTTGCTTCTTGGTCATGATGTTTGTGCAGGAATAGAAACCCTGACTAAGACATAGATGTATCTGGAGGACATAATCCTTAGTGAGGTAACCCAATTACAAAAGAAGTCATTGGATATGTGCTCACTGATAAATGGATATTAGCCCAGAAACTTAGAATACCCAAGATACAATTTGCAAAACACAAGAAAATCAAGAAGGAAGACCAGCGCGTGGATACTTCATTCCTCCTTTGAATAGAAAACAAAATACCCATGAAAGGAGTTACAGAGACAAAGTTTAGAGCTAAGATGAAAGGATGGACCATACAGAGACTAACCTACCGGGGGATCCATCCCATAATCAGTCACTAAACTCAGACACTATTGCATAGGACAGCAAGTGTTACTGAGCGGACCCTGATATAGCTGTCTCGTACAGAAGTGGATGCTCACAGTCATCTATAAGATGGAGCACAGGGCCCACATTGGAGAAGCTAGAGATAGAACCCCAGGAGCTGAAGGGGTCTGCAACCCTAGAAGAGGAACAACAATATGAACTAACCAGTACCCCAGAACTCATGTCTCTAGCTCCATCTGTAGCAGAAGATGGCCTAGTCGACCATCATTGGGAGAAGAGGCCCCTTGGTATTGCAATCTTTATATGCCCCAATGCAGGGGAAAGCGAGAGCCAAGAAGTGGGAGTGGGTGGGCAGGGGAACAGGGTGTTGGAAGCGGGGAGGGAACTTTCAGGATAGCATTTGAAATGTAAATTAAGAAAATATCTAATAAAAAATTGAAACAAACAAACAAACAAATAAACACAGCTTTCAACCAAAAGGTATCAAAAAACCAGAGAAGGACACTATATTTTATCAAAGGAAAAATCTAAAAGATGAACTCTCAATTTTGAACATCTATGCCCCAAATGCAAAGGCACCCACATTTGTTAAAGAAACATCACATAAGCTCAAAGCACACATTCTACCTCACACAATAATAGTGGGAGACTTCAACACTCCACTCTCACCAATGGACAGATCATGAAAACAGAAACTATACAGAGACACAGTGAAACTAACAAAAGTTATGAAGCCAATGGATTTAACTGATATCTACAGAACATTTTAAACTAAAACAAAAGTGTATACATTCTTCTTGGTACCTAATGCTACCTTTTCCAAAACTTAACAAATAGTCAGTCATAAAATATGTCTCGCCAGGCATTGCTGGTGCATGCCTTTAATCCCAGCATTTGGGAGGCAGAGGCAGGTGGATTTCTGAGTTTGAGGCCAGCCTGGTCTACAGAGTGAGTTCCAGGACAGCCAGGGCTATACAGAGAAACCTTGTCTTGAAAAACCAAAAAAAAAAAAAAAAAAAGGAAAGTAACCCTTTCTCAATCTTGATAGAGAACTTAAGATTTAAAGAATTTAATTTAAATAATTTAACCACTTATTGATAACTATTCCTTGGAATAAGGCAAATAGCTGGCTGAGATAAAAAATTCAGGTGACTGCAGATGCTGGGGTGGATGTGGAGAGAGAGGAGCACTACTCCATTGTTGGTGGGATTGCAAGCTTGTTCAACCACTCTTGAAATCAGTATGGCGATTCCTCAGAAAATTGGACATAGTACTACTGGAAGATCCTGCAATACCTCTCCTTGGCATATATCCAGAAGATGTTCCATCTGGTAATAAGGACACATGTTCTACTATGTTCATGGCAGTCTTATTCATAATAGCCAGAAGCTGGAAAGTACCCTGATGTCCCTCAACAGAGGAATGGATACAAAAAAATTGATACATTTACACAATGGAGTACTACTCAGCTATTAAAAACAATGAATATATGAAATTCCTAGGCAAATGGATGGATCTGGAGGGTATCATCCTGAGTGAGGTAACCCAATCACAAAAGAACTCACATAACATGTACTCACTGATAAGTGGATATTAGCCCAGAAAGCTAGACTACCCAAGATACAATTTACTAAACACATGAAACTCAAAAAGAATGAAGATCAAAATGTGGACACTTCGCCCCTTCCTAGAATTAAGAACAAAGTACACATTAAAGGAGTTACAGAGATCAAGTGTGGAGCTGAATCAAAAGGATGGACCAACCAGTGACTGCTGCAGCCGGGGATCCACCCCATAATCAGCCACTAAACATAGACACTATTGCATGCGACAGCAAGATAGTGCTGTCTCGTGGGAGGCTATACCAGTGCCTGGCAAACACAGAAGTGGATGCTCACAGTCAGCTATTAGATGGAAGACAGGGTTCCCAAGGAAGGAGCTAGAGAAAGTACTCAAGGAGCTGAAGGGGTCTTCAACCCTATAGGTGGAAGAATAACATGAACTAACTAGTACCCCCTGAGCTCATGTCTCTAGGTGCATACATAGAAGAAGATGGCCTAGTTGGCCATCATTGGGAAGAGAGGCCCCTTGGTCATGCAAACTTTATATGCCCCAGTACAGGGGAATGCCAGGGCCAATATGTGGGAGTGGGTGGGTAGGGGAGCAGGGCAGGGGGTGGGGGAATGCTTAGGGGACTTTCGGGAAAACATGTGAAATGTAAATAAAGAAAATATCTAATAAAAAAACACAAAGTGAAAAAAAAAGAGTAGTTTGTTTCCCCAGTGTGACTGACTTTCAGAAAGTGAAATTTTCATTTGCAAATGATTATCAATGGGATATTGCTTCTGGTTTAGGGATGAGGGCATGTGTTCACTTCTCCTTTCAGCTCTATAATCCTTATGATGCAGACCTGTAAAGGCCCTGAACATGCTGCTTCAGTCTCTGTAAATTCATATATTCCTCAATCCTGCTATATTTTGAAGGCCTTATTTTCTTGGTGTCCTTCATACACTCTGGCTTTTGCACTTTTACTGCCTTCTCTTTCATAGGATTCCCTTATCCGTAAAGAGAAGAATTTAATGGAGACATCCCACTTAGCAATGAGCATCCCAAGTTATCTCATCTGCATAATGTCTAGCTGTGTATGTCTGTATTTGATCCCATCTGTTGCAGGAGTAAGCTTCTCTGATGTTGACTGAGCAAGACACTGATCTCTAAGTACAGCAAATACTATTAGGAGTCATTCTATTGTCATAGAACACTATTATTTGGTTTTATCCTAGTATATCTAGTCTCAAATTTTTGGTCATCTGAACAATATCAGGTATGGTTTCCATCTCATGGAATAGGCCTTAAGTCAAATCATATACTGGTTGATTACTTCCACAAGTTTTGTGCCACCATTGCCCTAGCATACCTTGTAGGCAGGACAGATTATAGATCAAAGGTTTTATGGCTGTGATGCTATTTACATTGCTCCTTTACTAGCATATAAATTATCTTCTGGTATCTTTTTTAAATTAATTTATTTTTTACAATCTATATTCCATTCCCCACTCCACTCCCATCTACACTCTGACTGCTACACATCTTACACCTCTTCCCTACAACCCCTGTGTCCACATGGATGCACACATCCTCACCTCACCTGAGCTCTAAACTCCCTGGGGCCTCCAGTCTCTTGAGGGTCACGTGCATCATCTCTGACCGAACACAGACCCAGAAGTACTCTACTGTATATGTGTTGGGGGCCTCATATCAACTGGCATATGCTGTCTGTTTGGTGGTACAGTGTTTGTGAGATCTTGGGAATCCAGATTAAATGAGACTGCTAGTCCTCCTGCAGGAATGTCCTTCTCCTCAGCTTCTTTCAGCCTTCCCTAATTCAATCACAGGGATCAGCTGCTTCTTTCCATTGGTTGGGTGCAAATAATTGCATCTGACTCTTTTAGCTGCTTGTTGGGTCTTTTGGAGAGCAGTCATGATAGGTCCCTTATTGTGTGCTCTCTATAGCCTCAGTAATAGTTTCAGGCCTTGGGACCCCCTCTTGAGCTGGATGTCACTTTGAGCCTGTCACTGGACCTTCTTTTCCTCAGGCTCCTCTCCATTTCCACCCCTGTAATTCTTTCATACAGGAATTTTTTTTTAGATTCATGTATTTATTATATGTAAGTACACTATAGCTGTCTTCAGTCACACACCAGAAGAGGGCATTGGATGGCATTACAGATGGTTGTGAGCCACCATGTGGTTGCTGGGATTTGAACTCAGGACCTCTGGAAGAGCAGTCAGTGTTCTTAACCACTTAGCCATCTCTCCAGCAGGAAGAATTATGGATTAGAGGTATGACTCTGGGATGGCAACCCAATCCCTCACTTGATACCCTGTCTTCCTGATGGAGGTGGGTGCTATAAGTTCCCTTCTCCCTATTGTCTGGCACTTCTTCTAAGGTCCCTCCCTTTGATTCCTGAGAGTCTCTCACTTCCCATGTCTCTGGTGCATTCTGGAGGGTCCCTCTCCCCAACCTCCTATTTCCTGAGGTTGCCTGTTTCCATTCTTTTTGCCGGCCCTCAGGGATTTGGTCTTTTTCCCTCATCCAATACTAGACCAGGTAATCTGAACTTCTGGTATCTTATAATCTAAGAACTGTATGGAATTCTTATATAGAAGAATATCACAATAAATTAAATAAAATGAATTTGTAGTTTGATAAATCACAACTAACAGTCATATTGTTTCTGTTTCTAGCTTACTGTTGTACAGACAACTGATCACAGAAAACACCTCAGCACAGTGGCTGTAGTAGAATAATGGATCAACAGATACAAACTGTTATTGCTATCATCACTTGTATACTTATCACCTAAGACTAAAGTTATTGTGACTAGAGCCAATATTTGTATCATCTCAGTTCTAAATACTTTTCCATAGAGAAATCTACAAGCAAGGACCTAGCTATGTTCAGAAAGAAGAGAAGATTCACATTACAGTTATTCAAGTTCTTGATAAACAGTTCAAAAAAAGTCACATGTATATGCATTAGAAAAAAAAAAAAAACTTTGGGGGCAAGGGCTTTGTGATAGATGACCTTGAGGCAGCTTTAGTAACTTTGCTGAAACTTTAGATACATATCAAGATCAATTGGTTTCAAAATATACCCCTAGAACTATGGGGTGTAGACATACTTAAATTTTCTTTTTGCTTATTGGGCATTAACTCATTGATCATTTTCTGCATTGTATTAGAATGTAAATCTCGACATTTTGTCTCTTATGCAATTCAGTTAGCTGTCTGTTCAGCCACCTACACATTTTGTCATTTAGATGAAAATTAAATGTGAATTGATGAGTAAAACTTTACGTATACATTTTTTCACTAAGTAGGAGACACAAATTTTTTTATTCAAGGAAAATGTCATTTCTTATAGAAAATTCATGCAGCCAATTTTCATTTAAAAGCTAAAATTTAAATCTTGGACAGGATAAGCCACTCCTGTTAGAGAAACAGGTACACTGATTGTAGATCTTAACCTCTCCTCTACTTTTCCAGATGCAATGCCCCAGTCTTATCCCCAGCTCTACAGCAGAAAACCTGAGCAGCCTCTTCCTATCTCTAGCACATCCCAATGGTCTTCCCCTCCTAACCTCTCTTCCCCAACTCATTACATTATCCCAGCAACCTTCATCCCTCAATCCAGCAGGAACTCCCAAGAACCCATAGGCTACTCTGTCCAGGGATGGAGGAAGGCTAAGTACAGATCTTTACTTCCTCCTCTACTCCTCTAAATCCAATCCCTAAGTCTTATCCCCAGCTCTGAAATGCTTTCCCCAGGGAAACAAGCAAGTAGGCTAGCAGCCTATCTTCAGTTCTCCCTCTATTCCTCCAAGTCTAGTCTCTGAGTCTGGTTCCTGCTCTGTAGCACATCTTTGCCGTGGACTGGCCTCAGTCAATCCCCTCAATCCACAGGAGAAATCAGGATCCCAGTACAGGTAGGCAGGGAGTTGGCAAAAAAAAAAAAAAAGTGACAGACACAGACACAAGGGAGTATTGTACTTGAATGTAATGTTTCATAGTGAGCACCAGTCTTATAATACAGAAGAAAAACAAGTAAGCTAGGTGAATACATCTGCCAAGGTACATAGAAATGCATAATGGTTCTTTACACAAAACAAAGAAAATGCATACATAAAAGCTGTGGGAGCCAGGCAGTGTTTACAACTGAGATAGGAACAGCCCTTATCTAAGATCAGCTAAACACAGGAGCCAGGTGAATTGTCTGATGCAATGCTAGTCTATTGTTCAGCCGACCACCAAGGGTCCCTTAATAAATACCTGATTGTGCTATTCCTCTGGGCCTAGTGAAAAACATGCAACAGGGGAATTCCATTCTACTAACCCTTTCATGAATAATACAATACTTTAGTTCTTCCTAAAACCACAACTCACCTTCTTCCTAGCCATTGTAAATTGCTCTGTATGGGAGTTGTGGAGAGCGGGCACAGCCGCATGGGCCAAAGATGGTGCCCTGGCTCTATGCCAAGCCCCGTGACCTCGCTTGTTTATCCCAGTCTCAGTCATGCGCAGTAAAAGCAGCACATGTAACTCGTTGGAGAGATTAGTGCAACATCTCATGATACCATTCTATCAGCCAATGCTGAGTGTTGCCTTGTGTCGCGTGCGGTCCCCTCCCAGCAGGGAATAAGACGCGGGACAACCAGGTTTCGTCTCAGGACGGTTTACTCAGGAAACGTAACATGACAAATGGCTAATGGCAATGCAGAATGGCCATGCATGCAGTTACAGAGTGAAAATGGTGAATGGCAGAATGGGGCCGAGAAGAGTGGAATAGCAGAGTTGGAGTGGTAGAATGGAATGGGGGCCCTGAGCCCACCCAGGAGCAGCTACTTAAACCCTGTCCTGACCAATCACCGAGCTGCCCTGTGGTTCTTGCTCATACACCAGGTGGTCTCGGTCACAAGATCAAACAGCTGACACAGCCTAATGCCAATTAAGAGTTGTTTATGCCAGTACAACTGAGGAGGTCTGTGCTGTCTTTAAGAAGAGGTTGATTGGCTCCCTATAGCCTTGGATGTGTGCGTCTATGATTGGGTGGTATGAGGTGATGTGAGTGAATGGAAGAGGATAAATTGTGAGCAGTCCCAGGGGGAAGTGATTTAGAAGATTAGAGAGACCAGGATTAGAGAGACCTGCATTAGAGAGATCAGGGTGAGTGAGTGAATAGATGATTGATGTGTGTGAGTGAACGGCTGCAGCTGTGTGAAACCTGAGAGAGAGAAGCAGAGTAAAGCAAAAGCTGCGAAGGCAAGCTACTCTGAACCTGCCTTGGTGTCCCTGTGTCGTTGCTTTCCACCATCTCTGCTGGTCGGAGACGTGTGGGCATGCGACAGGAGTGACTTGGCTATTGTTATAAGTATTTACTATGTAGACTAGCCCTGAGATTTCTAGCTCTACTCATGTAAATTGTAATGCCTGATTACTTTCACTGTCTCTACTAGAGGTAGTTTTGAATAGGTAACATTCTTACTGAATTCCAAGCTCGGAGTTGGCTCAAGGACTGCCTAGGACATTGGAACACTGGTAGAGGCTAATCTAACTTAGCTTTATCTCAGAATCAATCCTTAAAGGCACTTATAATAAGAAAAATACTGAAAGAAGGCAGACAGATCCATACACCCAACTAACATGGGGTCAGGTTTGGATATGGTATGCCAAGGTTCCAGGAGGCTAAGTTTCTGTGAAACTCTTTGACTCAGGACTGCATCTAGGCTTCTAGGCATGTCATGAAGACCTCACTGAAGTGGGTGTGGCAAGTCTTCAAGTGTTAATTTTGCTTATTTTCTGCCCCCCCCCATTCCCATAGAACTAACTAAGTAAATTATGGTACAACACCCTGATTCACTCCTTCTGTAACTCCATCCATGGGTATTTTGTTCCCCCTTCTAAGAAGGATTCTAAGCTTCTGGACTAATATCTACTTATTAGTGAGTACATATCATGTGTGTTCTTTTGTGATTGGGTTACCCTAACCCTCCTTCTTGTGAACCCCTCCAGTACCCTTAGCCAATTTCTATCCCTATGTGTCATGTCCCAATACCCAGAAACATATTTTATCTAGAACCCCCAGTATCTATACCTATTAGGACCTCCAAAGTTTTTTCTACCAGGCAGCACACAGCCACCATACTCTTGCAAAAATCCAGAGAGGAAATAGAAACCAAGTATTAAAACACATAACCAACAGCAACAGGCCAGTATCAGTACGCACAAA
This sequence comes from Mus minutoides, assembly GCA_902729485.2. Classification (NCBI taxonomy): domain Eukaryota; kingdom Metazoa; phylum Chordata; class Mammalia; order Rodentia; family Muridae; genus Mus; species Mus minutoides. The sequence goes on from LR749585.1 coordinate 962,368, forward strand.
TATAATCTTCTCAATCAAAGACAACTAAACACCATTACAGCTTAAATCACATATCTCATATACTAATAGTTGGAGACGTCAATACCCAGCTCTTGCCAATAAACAGATCATCCAGACAAAAGGTAAACAAAGAAATGTGAGTGCTAAAGGGATAAACCAAATCTAACCAATATTTACAGAATATTTCAAAAAATTCAAAAGAATCTACATATTTTTCAGCAAGACATGGGACTTTCTCCAAAATTAATCACATATTCAGACACAAAGAAAGTTTTAAAAGAGACAAGAAAATCAAAATAGCATAGTGCATCCTATCTAGCCATCAAAGACGAAAGGTGCATAGCAACTACAACAGAAACAACAGAAAGTGAACAAACTCATGAGACAAAAAAGAGTCAAGACATAAATTAACAAAAATTTACAGCCTCTCTGGAAGTGAGTGAAAATAACTACACAGGATACCCAAACTTATGGGATATAATAAAAGCTTTTCTAAGAAGCAAGTTCATAGCACTAAGTGCCTACATTAAAAACAAATTGAGAGATCTTATACTAGCAATTTAACTGCATACATAAAACCTCTAAAACAAAGACTAAGCCATACTCAAAAAGAATTGATGGCAATAAAAAAATCAAAATCAGGGCTACCTTCAATAAGTCAAAAATAAATGAAAATTACAAAGAACCAATATAACAAAGAGTTTTTCTTTTGATTTAATAAAATTAAGCTAGACCATCCCTTATTCAAATTAACTAAGAAGTAGATGGAGAATATTCAAATTAACAAAATTAGAAATAAAAAGGGGGACATTACAATAGACAACAAAAAATTCAGAGAATCATATTCTCTTATGATTAAAACTTTAAAACCTATGCTCCACTAAATTGAAAAATCTAAAAGAAATAGATAATTTTCTCTTATTAGTAAAATCATGAGCAGGTTAGAAATTTAAACAGACCTTTAAGCTAATAAAATAGAAGCAGTCTTTTAAAGTCTCCCAACCAGAAAAATCTGAGCCAGATGGTTTTGGCCCAGAATTCTGTCAGACTTAAAAAAAAAAAAAAAAGTTAATACTAATACTCCTCAAATTACTCCATAAAATTGAAAGATAAAAAGTATTGTCCAATTCAAATTACAAGGCCACCATCCCCCTCATAACCAAACAACATAAAGACTCAAAAAAAGAGAATTATAGATAAATTCCCTTATGAATATCAATGTAAAATTTTAAATAAAATACTTGCAAGCCAAAACCAAGAACTCTCCAAGAATCCAAGAAGTCAAGCTGGTGCCTGTATAGAGCCTTCACCCCTATGTTTCCGAGATTTGGTACAGGACTCAACTCTGCATGTTTCGAAAAGAGAAACATAAACATAAACATAAACATCACCCACCATGATTAGATAGACTTCATACCATAAATGCTAGGATGGTCCAACATACAATAATCAGTAAATATTATCTGACATATAAGCAAAAAGAAAGACAAAAACCACATGACCCATATGATGAGATGTAGAAAAGGCTTTAACAAAATTCAGCATCTCTTTGTGAGAAAAGTCCTGGAGAGACTAGAGATATAAGTGACATACCTCAACATAATAAAGGCAGTGTTTACAACAAGCCTAATGTCAGCATCAATATATATCAAAAGAAAAGAAAAGCAATTTCACTAAAATTCGAAATGAGACCAAGGCTCTCCATTTTTTCAGTACTTATTTAATATACTACATGAAAGTCTTATCTAGAGTAATAAAACAACTTAAAGAGATCAAAGGAAAGTAAGAAGTCAAAGTATCTTAACGTGAAGATGAAATGCTAGTACACAGAACAAAAAGTTCCACCAAGGAAATTCTACAGCTGACAAACATTTTCAGCAAAATAGCCAAATGTAAAATCAAAGAAATCAAAGAAACAACATTTTTTACAATAGCCTTAAACAATCTAAAATATCTTGGGGTAAATCTAACAAAGCAAGTAAGGATTTATAAAATAAAAACTTCAAGTCTTTGAAGAGAGAATTTAATGAAGATATCAGATGAAAAGATTTCCCATGCTCATGAATCAGTAAGATTAATATTTTATGAAGTTCAACTTACCAAAATCATCTACAAATTCAATGTAGTCTTCAACAAAAATCTCACACAGTTCTTCACAGATTTTCAATAGAGAATTATCCCCTTAATATGGAAACACTAAAGACCCAGGATAGGTAATACACAATCCTGAATAATAAAAGAAGTAACATAATCCCAGATTTCAAGTTGTATTATAAAGCTCTAATAATAAAAACAGCACATGTCATAAAAGTATATGTTAATCAATGGAATCAAAATGATGAGCCAAATATAAATCTGCACACTGACGGAAGATATACCTGATAATTGATAAAGAAGCCAGAAATACACACTACAAAAAATGACATCTTCAACAAATTATGCTGGTCAAACTGATTATCTATATGAAGAAGATTTAAAATAAATCCATAGTTATTACCCTGCACAAAACTCGACACCAAATGGATCAAGCACAAAACTCAAATCAAAATGGGTCAAGGACCTCAACATAAATTCTGGTACACAAAACCAGATAGAAGAGAAAGTGGGGATAGCCTTGAACTCATTATCACAGGAGAAAAGTTTCTGAACAGAACATCATTAGCACAGGCACTAAGACCAAGAATTAATAAATGGAGCCTCATGAAACTAAGAAGCATATACACAGCAAAGGACACCATAATTTGGAAAAAGTGGAATTATACTGAATGAGAAAATATTTTTTACCAATTACATATACTATAGTTAATATTCAAAATATATAAATAACTCAAAAAAAGAAAAGAAAAGAACCCAATTAAAATAAGTGGTTACAGGTCTAAACATCAAATTCTCTATAGAGGAAAAACAAATGGCTGAGAAACATTTATGGAAATGTTCTTCCTCCTTAGCCATAGGGGAAATGCAAATCAAGACTACTTTGCAGGTTAGAGTTAGGGTTAGTATCTTATACCTGTCAGAATGGCTCAAATCAATAAACCATATGACTGGTTCTGCTGGCAAGGGTTTAGAATCAGGGGAAGAGCTGTCCATTGTTGGTAGGTGCATGAAAAATCAGTGTGACAGCCCGGCTGTGGTGGTGCCCACTAGGAAGATGGGAATCAATCTACATCAAGATTCAGCTGCACCACTCCAGCATATAAAGGATACTTCTTTATCCTACCACAAAGATATTTAATGAAACTTGTTACTGAAGCTCTATTCACAATAGCCAAAGTTGGAAACAACCTAGATGTCCCTCAGTGGAAGAATGGATAAAGGAAAGGTTCATTAAAGAATGGAGTATTACTTAAAATTTTTAAAAGATGACAAATCTTTCAGGTAAATGATTGAAACTGGAAAAAATATCTCCAAGGAAGTATCCCAGACTCAGAAAGTCAAATATAGTATATATTAAGTGACATGTGGATACTAGCTGCTAAGTCAATGATAACCAAGCTGCAATCCATAAAACACAGAAGGTAGGTATAAAGGGACTAGATAGAACAAGTAGATCTTTTTAGGAAAATAAATAGAACAGATAATTACGGTTGAAAGGGTTAGGGTTAAAAAAGGGATAATCAATGAGGAAGGGAAAGGGTGGGAGAGAGTGAGAAGGAAGGTAGGGAGGGAAGGCAAAATTCAAGGAGCATTTGAGGGGTAGTATAGAAACTTAACATAGTATACACTTCCTAAAATATGTACATATATGAATGCAATCTAAATTAAATCACTAAATAATGGGTGAGACAGAGTCCCAACTGGTCATCTCTTGTCATCAAATGTAGTCTACAGTACTGATTGTGTTGGAGACCATAGAAGAATCTCCAAACAAACAAGTTTGTGCTGAGATTGTGGGATGCTCTCCACAACTGAGAACAAGGCATACTGCTGAAAACAACACCTACACAACTAATTGAACATGAAGAAGTCAAGCTGGTGCCTGTATAGACCCTTCACCCCTGTTTCAGAGATTTGGTACAGGACTCAACTCTGGATGTTTCGAAAAGAGAAACATAAACATAAACATAAACATCAACCAAGCCGCACACCATTTGATATACTGCATACAAGATATGCTAGGGCAAAGGAAGCACAAAATTTATGTGAGTAACCAATTAATAACTGATTTGACTTAAAGCCTACTGTGCACATTAAAACCCATACTCAGTACTACCTGGGAGGTAAAGAAGCAGATATTAGGTACCCCAGGGAACTAGGATAAAGGCAAAAATATCTGGTCTTTAAAAAGAAATAGTTGTGATAAAATGATTCCTAATTCTGCTATATTCGTAGATCAGTGCCTTGTTCAGCCATCATCAGACAAGCCTCCTCCTACAACAGATGTAAGCTAATATAATAACCCACAGACAATATTCAGAGAGTAAGACTTTGGAACACTCAGCTCTACATGGGAAGTCCCCATCAAATCCTTCCCTTCACAACTCAAGAAACCCCAAGGATGAGGAAGTAGAAAGAGTTTAAGAGCTAGAATGGATGGAGGACACCAAGAAAACAAAACCCTCTGAATCAAGGTGTGCAAACTCATATGAAATCACAGAGACTATAGCAGCATACACAGGCCCTGCTGGTGTCTGCCCCAGTTCCTCTGGGTTTATAGCATAGTTTCCAGTTTTGTGTTTTATGGAATTCCTGAGTGTGGGAATGATTAGGTCTCTGATTCTTTGCCTTCTCTTGGGCTCCTGTCTAACTTCAATGTAATAGTTTTGTGTTGTTTTATTATATTTAAAAATATGAATGAATGAAAGAAAGAAAGAAAGAAAGAAAGAAAGAAAGAAAGAAAGAAAGAAAGAAAGAAAACCTTGCCACTAGAGTAAAGGTTAACAACTGAACAGTCATTTATACCTGATAGAAGAGGGAATAACCATTTTCTTCAATGGATTAACACTCTAGGACAAGCCTCATGTTCAGGTATAGCTGACCAACTTATAATAGACTTCATAGTCTATTTATTATATTGTGTGCTTTTACTTGGTTACAGTTTATTGGATTTTGTTTTGCTTTGTTTTGCTTTTTCATTTTGGGTATGTTTTTTAATTTTATTAATTGTGTTATATTGAGTTTTATTTGTTTGTTTGTTTTAGAAAGAATGTAAAGTTGGGTGGGAAGGGAGTAGGGAGGAACGGGAAGGACTTTGGGTAGGAGGAGAACATGATCAGTATATTTAAAGTTAAATTGTTTTAAATAATAAAAATTTTAAATATAAATTATAGACAGTATAAAACATCTATTTTTACCATCACATATTTTGGACTGATAACTTTAGTCACAATATAGGCTAATTTTTTCCTTATTATATTTACTTCTGAATAGCCAGTGCACAAAACAAGCTTAATACATGTTGAATATATAAATATATACACTGGAAAAACAAAAATAATATTCATAATACAAATTGTCAGTAAAAAGGTGTCTATTATGTAGAAGACCCTTTCTGTAGACATAATTAAAGCGACAGAATTAGATATAGAAGTGCTACTACCCATAACTCATCTAAATACTTTGAAAAGTATGAGCACGTGATAATAAATGACATTGTCAGTCATGGTAGTGTATTTTTAGATCATAGCCATCATAATTTAGTAACTCCAAGACATAGCTTTTCCTTATAAAGCTAAATATGTCTTTTTTGTACTAAAAAGAAAAGTTAAAATGTGTAGTTAGATACTTACATTGAACCCATTTTTCATTCTTCTAACATTTTAGTAAATTTCTAAATATATAGGTGGATATGAGTATAACTAATTCATTCTGTAAATATTTCTAGGCTATGTTATTTTGGAAAGATGTGTTATTAACTAAATGTAAATGTTCTCAACATACCTCATTATGTTAAAATATTATTAAATATGACCTGAATAAATTTGACCAGATAATATCCAGTGATATATGCTCTTATATTTACATATTTCTCAAACATATTTGTATATAACTATCAAATAAAATGAGTATAAATATAGCACAACAGACAGTGGATTATGCTGTATGACATTGGTTCACCTTGTGACTCTGCTGGTCTTCACTGGGCTTTGCTGAACCTGGTCTTTGCTGATGTCATTGTGGAATTGGTTTGTCTTGCCTTCTTCACTGGTCATTGTTGGTCGTGTTTGTTGTGAATGTAGAGAGAAATGCACTAAAGAACTGAACTGCTGCTATCCTGACAATGAAAATTGGAATTGTCTCAAAGAACTATTTCTAAACAGTTAAAAAAAAAATCCTCTTTTGCCCACCTCTGGTAGGTGGTAAGCTAGAAGGGAAGTTAAAGTATTTCAGTGCCTTATCAAACTAGGCTTTTAAAAAATATAAGCCTACATACCTGATTGTCCTAGTTAAGGTTTCTATTGCTACAATGAAATACCATAACTAAAGAACAAGTTGGGGAGAAAATGGGTTTATTTCATTTTCACATCCATATCACTGTCCATAATTAAAGGAAGTCAGGACAGAATCTTAAATGTAAGGCTGTGGTTCCTACATCTACTAGGAATTTGACTGTGCTACCCATGCCACCACTGCCATAGAGTGTTGGGCCATAGGGAAGCCCTGGGACACTGCTCAGGGTGTGAAAGCACAGTCCCAGGCATGAGACAGCAGAAACTGGTTCAGGGGTTTCCCGGCCTTCAAAGAAGCTGGGGCCATGGAGTTCACAGGCCCTTGAATACTCAGGCTGGAAGTTGCTGAAGAGCTGAGACCAGAATCTGGGCCCACAGGCTGCATCTAGTCAGGGGCAGGGGGGAGTATGGGAGCTCTGGCTGGTCCCACGGTGATTGTCTGTGTCTTGATGGTGGCAGACTTGGTGATGGTTGTTTCTATGAGTAGAGAGAGGTCTTCTACAGGAGATTAGAAAGAAGTTCTGTAGTCAAAGACCTTCTCCATGGCTCCCCACAGTGGATCCTGATGAAAAGAAACATTCCATGGTTCAGAATTCTTTATTGCAATGGTGGAAAGTGGATGTGTAAAACCATACCTCAGCTTCTCAGGGTGGGCCTGAGATTAAATACCTTTTGCAAGGAGGAATATCTGTGAAGGAAAGCTTATTAGCTAAGCCCTCCTGGCTCTATGTACCTCATTAGCATGGAGAACTGTCTTGAGTCTACATGGCCACAAGTCATGTCTTTTTCCTCATCTATATGTAGAGCAGCTTGGGACATTGTCCTTACATGACTGATGACCACAAATCAATTGGGGGCTGTGGCTAGTGAACAGGGGCCTGATGGGTAGGAGCAGGCAAAGCTCCTACTGTCTCTTCAGGGCCCCAGGGCTTCTAGCCTTAGCTCAACCAAGCTACTTTTCATTGTCCACTTCCCCACACTCAAATAGGAAAGGAGCCTAAAGGCAGTAGCAGTTGAAAAAGTCATGGAGGGATGCTGCTTACTGGCTTGCTTTCCATGGCTTGCTTAGCTGGCTTTTGTGTAGAATCAGGGACCATCATCCCAGGGATGACTCCATCCATAATGGGCTGCTCCGTTTACCCATCAATCACTAATTAAGGAAATGCCCTTGATGCCTGTCTACAGATATATCTCTTTCTCAGTTGAAATTCCCTCCTCTCAGATGACTTTAGCTTCTGTACAATTGACATAAAACAATCTAGTACATTGGTTGTTGACACACAAAGATGATTGATATTTGATGAATATTGTACTTTTAAGAAAAAAACTGATTCTTGCTCATTCTGGTAATATAATGCTATGTGCAGCATTGTCAGCAATTCAGCTACCTCCTGCTTTAAAGTCAATGGCTGCTCATGTTGATAAAAAATAGCTTGACCTGATTCATAAAAAGCCAATATGGCTGGCTTTCTGGATTTCTGAAATGCCAACACACATTCAAGAAGTAATTCATGCTGAAATCTCAGGCATGTGAGATAGACTTGGAGGTTCTTTTCCAGCATGGGAGCTAAAGAAGAGGTAGAGCATCTTCATGTCTCTAAGAAGACCACAAGTTTCTCTGAATATGCACTGCCCTCTCACTGATCACAGCACAGGAGAATCTCTAAGTTCCTGCATATATCTATGTTTGTTGGCTTCCTGAGCATAGAATGACATGGTGGCAGGTTTTGATCATCCAATATTGCCTCCGATGGAGAGATTGAAGAATCAGCTTACTTCTTAATTTGTAATGTTGAGTGTCTGTTTTTATCAGCTAGAGTTTCTTTAAAACTTAAGATCAAATGTAGAAAATAAGACACCTTATGTTGCCAAGTTCCAACTAATACATCTACAGAATAATTCCTGCATTTAAGGCTTGAGAGTTGCTAGGGAAAGGTGGTAGAAAGAAATATGAAATTGGCTGTGAGGCTGTGTTCCCTAGAAATTTCCCTAGAGGGTACACCCAAGAAGTCTCATCAACACAGCTGCCTAAACAAGACCTGAGCAACTAAGTCCCCAGTTGACATGGTAACATGGAAATGGGAAATCTCTGGGTGTAACACAAGAAAAAGAACTAGTGGCAACTGGAGAATTCTGAAGTATGAAAAATGATCTTCCCCAGTGAAGAGTCCCTCAATTGGTTATCTAATATCAAGTCCTAGGGTTATATACATAAAACTAACATCATATGGACTGAGCATGTTTTATGTATGTCAACAATTAAAAAGAAGCCATAAATTTGAGAGAGAGGGGGAGGGAGAGAAATACATGGTAGGAGTTGGAGGGAGAAGGAAAATGTATAATTATAATTTTTCAAAATTAACAATATATTATGAAATTAAAACTTTGAAGAATTTTGTGAAAAGTCTACAGAACAAAATGTTATTGTAAATTGATTTAAATTTTCATAAAATTTCAGTTTCAGCGTCTGATCAAACCACTCGTCCATATCCAAACATAAATGCATCATGAACACTATTGTTCTATTGGCTAATAATAATCTGCCTGTGTGCTATTTTTGGAAATAGACAAAAAAGTCAAATTCTAGCAACATAATTTTCTCACTGTGTTTTAAAAACTCAAGCCAGGCATAACGGTAGACACCTTTAATCCCACAACTCAGAAGCCAAAGGCAGGCAAACAGCCTGAGCTACATAGTGAGGTCCTGTTTCTAAACAAGTAATACTTGAGTTGATTTTTTTCAATATACAGATTATTGGATGTCTTCCCTGTGTTAACTTAGCAATTGACATAGCTTAGTTGTCAACGTTTTACTGTGCTGGCATTTGTAAACATTATTGGTTTTCTTGTATTAATCAAGCAACTTAATACTCAAAGTTTTACTGTGCTGATATTCATAATAATTTAAGATTCACATTTTCCAAAAAATTCTCATTTTGGCAAAGTGATTCATAGAAAGAATGATTTCACTGCTTGTTTTATTTCTAAAACTGGACTGCAAAAACCAACTCATGTGAGTGGCTTTCTGTTTTTACACTTTAGATGCACACTGTCCGTATAGTTGAAACTCTCTGGTAAAGAGCACAGAGATTTTTTTCCATTGTGTACCTCCTCTGCCTTAGTATCCTTAGCAGGAAATCTTTCCTCTGTCCAGATGGCATGTCATTGTTGATGTTATCTCTCTTAATGAGCTTGTCCTACATACATAGATTAAAGCAATCCCCACTGAAATGTTCTGAGCCTTCAGCAGGGAATGAGGTTCACTGTGCATCAGGGGCCATGTGAATTTACTGAGACTTCTATCAAATGGATTTATCACTTTACATTTAGGCAGCAAAACATCAGAAGCCAAGGATTCTTTGTGAGATAGTCCCCTGTGACTGAGGAAAACTATTCAGAATGGTCTTGCCTGCAAGAGCCCTGAGGCAGCAACTTGCCTTGGGATTCATCCTGTGGAGAACGCTAGCATCACTGTGCTAAAGGACTGAAGACATCTCATTTGTAACAGGAGCTATAACAGACCCCAGACTGCCCAGTCTGGTTCTTCTTCATCTCAGACTGTTCATCATGCTGGAAGTACTGTCAGGAAAATGTAGAGAGATGTCCTCAAGTTAATGGAATGTAAACTTCCATTACTATATTAGTGATGCAAACAAGATTTAATTCTTTTATAAGAAAATAAAGTCTCCAATCCCAGCATCCCTGCTAATGACTAGTAACTTAGTGGGCTTCATTACTGCTCTTTATTGCTGCCATTGTTACATGTAGTATGCCAGTAACAGACCAAGTAAAGACTGTCACATGAGATCACAATCTTTAGCATAAATCAATCTGGCTGTCCAAGACTGGGAAGAGATGCAAAGAGCGTTTTTGGAAGCTGTTCAAAATCCAATCAGATCTGTACCATTCTGGTTCTCTGTGTCTCCTGTCTGCTACTGGCACTTAAATAACCAGTGCTTAATTTCGAAAGCCAATGCTGGAAATATTTCAACAGCAGATGACATTGAACAGGAAGACATAAACAAAACCCAAATGTGTATTTGACATCCTTAATGCTCAAGTACTGCGGTCAAAGTTCACAGAAATATTTAATCCAGCCTTGCAAATTAAATTATCTTCTGTCTGACAAAAGTCAGACTGGGCCTAGCAAAACTGGACAGTACCTCGTAAGAAAACCTCTTTGAATGTTCTCTCTCTCTCTCTCTCTCTCTCTCTCTCTCTCTCTCTCTCTCTCTCCCTTTCTTCTTTCTCTCTTCATGAAACATTTTGTTAATATTAGAGACAGTTTGAACTCAGATATTGACTTTCATTCTAAATTATTTATACAACCTGTCACCATAAACAGGAGGGAATTATGCCATAGCTAATTGGTTGGTAGAATATCATGAATGAGATACACCAGAAAATTTCCAGGAGAAAGGAAAGCCTATCCAAAGAACAGCAGATAATACTGCTGCTTCCACAGACAGAAATAAATCAGAAAACAAATCTAAGAAGAAAAACATATAATGGCTATACCAAATTTATTTCAGCAGAATGGAAGAATAGCTATGCTCACAGTACAGGCCCAGAGCACGGGTCAGAAAAGCTAACCTGGTACCAAAGGTCACAGGGGTGTCACAGGGGTGTCACAGGGGTGTCACAGGGGTGTAGTGGGCTTGGAGTCTGTGGCAAAGGGTAGGCTCCTTCCTCTCCTCCCACAAGAAGCAGAGACCATCACCCCTTTTCTGATGTTGAAGTTGGATAAGGATGACACCAATAACATGCAATTGTCCTTCCTACCTTTCTAATTCACCTGTGGTTTTCCTGTGCTCTATGAAATATCTATAACATCTCACCATAATTTCTTTAAACGTTATTATTTTAAAATCTTACAAATAAAAAAATAATCATACACTAAAATTAACCAAACCACAAAACAAGGAATTTTTCAGAAGAGGGAGATAATGAATGCTTGGATGGCAGTAATTATTCTAGTTGATGTTTCTGTCCTAGAATAAAAACTAGACACACTTGTCTGATCATCTTGCTGTCACATTCTTTGTTACCCTCTTAAAATTACTGTGCTCATTCACTGAGGATGCTAGACTCAGTAAAACACTGATAAGCTGCACATCCTGAATTCCAGTGTTAGGCTAAACATAATAACAGCTTTACTGAAGCTTCTTTAATTACCCACAGGAGACCTAATATTTCTTCTAAGTCTTCTATCTTGTATAAGGCAGTATAATATAATGGCTAGTTGTATGAACAGTGTAGAAAATAATGAGTTTGTCTTTGCTGCTAAAGTCGCATAATGCTTACCTTATGCTTGGTCATGGGTTATATCACTATGAAATAAAATTGTTAAAGTGTTTAGGACATTTTAGACACATTAAGCTACACTATGATATTAATGCCCATTACTGAAATGTAGAGAAAAAATATTTTTTACATAGGAATCAGAGGATTTTTAAAAATAAAATGTAGATAAAATTCAGATTTTGTAAGTGGATTGTACACAAATCAGCAAAAAAAAAAAAAAAGAAAGAAAGAAATGTTGGATCTATGTTTTCACTTTTCTTAAAATTCAGTTGGTTATGTATTGAAAAAGGCATTGATAGGTGTACCATTTCTCAGATGAGGTAGTGGTGGGATGTGGACCATCTCCTGCTCTGAGGCCAAAGACTGTTCCATGACAAATGGCAAAATCCAGCTCAAATGGAATTGCTTTGTCTAAATACCTAGGAGTTCAATGGACTGAAATGAGCTTTTAAAAGTTATATTTTGAAAGCAGTTCACAAATGTTTAGCTCATAATCACCAGCAGAACTGGTGCATAGCAAATTTCCCTAGAGAGCCTGGTAATTTTTCAGTGGATGCTCTGGAGCTAAATGGAGGAGAACACTACATAAAATCCTGAGGAAACACCAAGCATAGCTGTTGTAGGAAATATTTTTAAAAAGTTAACCCGCCAGCTCTCCACAGGGCCAGACCATGCTCCCATGCTCCTGCCACCACTGGCAATTCTCTCCAGCTACCCCACCCACCCACTGCACCCAATTGCTATGTTCCCAGCTCTCACTCGCTTGTCCCTGGCACCAATAGTTCTTCCTTAGGCATAAACCCATGTAGTTGGTTATTCCACATTCCAGTAACTAAATGGAACTACCATCTTGGCAGTTGCATATCACAATACCCAGTAACCCCATAAAATCATGACTTTCAAAGCTTAATTAGCCAATCATATTTATGTATCAATAATATCACAATTTACAAAATGCTAATACAATAATTTCAGAGCCAATTGATAAGGTTAAAAGTTTTATCCCAATTAATCTAACCTTATGATAATCCTCCTTCCATTTCCCAATCACAGACGTCCTCTGCACTAATGTAATTGGACAGGGAAAAATCCTGCGACACATAGCCAGTGACAATTGAGGTTGATGACATACTCCAGCTACAAACAAACACATCACTTCATCTCCTACAGCTTAGATTCCAGGACTAACTTCAGAAATACTAAAATGATATCTTTTTTAAAGATGTAACTAAGATATAAATATACAAAAGTAATAATGAGGTCAACTTTTTATATATCTATTTGACTTTCATATCAGAAATGAAAGTATGAATGGTTGTCTGTGTCCTGTGTATGTGTCTGGTGCCCACAAAGATTAGGAAAGTTGGTCGGATTCCTTGGACCTGGAATTATAAATGGTTGTAAACTGACAAGTAGGTACTGGGAACTGAGCTCAGGTTCTCTGGGAAAGCAACAAGTGTTCTTAACCACTGACCCATCCCCAACAAAATTTAATTTACATGAGGCTCCAAGTAAATAAGTTTCTTTCTTGTAATGCTTTGTTTATAATGTTTTCCTAAGTAAACATGCATATTTTTTGATAAAAAGCATCCATACTAACGCTAATATTTTACATCAATCTTATAAGTGAACCAAGGCAGTATTTACTTAAAAACTTCTTACATTCGGGAATACTGTACACCTAGACATGACTTCTTTTCTTCCTGTGATAGTCATATTTACATTGTATGCTTCATGGTAGGTAATTTTGGGTCAGCTTCACCAAACCATAAGATAACCAGAGATTTGGCTCATACTATGGATGTCTTTGTGTGGTTGTTTCTAGCCAAGTTAACATTTTTAATCTGTATACAAAGTTTGTCCTTTTGTAGGTAAGTATTAACCCATTTATTGAAGAAACAAAACAATAGATAGATGATAGATAGATAGATAGAACTTGTCCAAGGAAAAATGTGCTGCCTTTACCTGTCTCCTGCCTTCTACTAAAACTTGACATGGTCAGCTCTCTGTCTTGCCAGGAGAAAAGCTCTGGTCTTTGTCATCCTATCCACTGTTTGGGCTAAGGTGGAGGAGGAGACAAGAAAAAGAAAAGAAAAGAAAAGAAAAGAAAAGAAAAGAAAAGAAAAGAAAAGAAAAGGAGCAAAAGAATGTCAACACATTTTGAATAAGGCAAAGATTCATTCTTCTGTAATTTATCTGAACATTCATTGTTACCTGACTGGGGATTCAGAAAAAAGAAGAAGAAGAAGAAGAAGAAGAAGAAGAAGAAGAAGAAGAAGAAGAAGAAGAAGAAGAAGAAGAAGAAGAAGAAGAAGAAGAAGAAGAAGAAGAAGAAAATAGCAGTCCTCTAGGAGGGATGGGACAGGTAAGCAACTAGAAAATACAAGTGGGTATAGAACATCATACAGACAATAGAAGTAGATCTGAAAGAAGAAAGGAGATAGAGAAGGCTTCAAGCAGAGAGGAGAAAAGGGAATCTGAGAGGTACCTGGAAGTTTCTCAGGTGAACTGAATAGTGGGAAAGTATGTGTGTGTTAGAAAGTCTGTCCCTGAAGACACAGGAACAATGGTTTTCTTTCTTTTACTACTGGTTCTAGTAAACAAGATCTGTTTGCCATGGGGCTTGAAGGAAAGCTAGAGAAATGCTTGAAGAGGGAATAACTAAGAATTTACATTCCCATTGATGAGTTAAAAAAATATCAGCTGCACAGTGAATGAGAGTTTATTCAATCAGGAACCATGTGTGTGTTATGCATGTGCACATGTGTATGCGTGTGAGTGTCTGCGAACAGAAGGAAAGGATGTAAAAATGCTCAATGCAGGTCATTGAAAAAAAAAGAGGAGACAAAAGATAAGGACAATCAGCAAAGAAAAGAAGAGTGAAGATGACCAATGTAAAGGGAGATGAGCATGAGCCTGAATAGGGCCACTAGGAGAAGACAGGTACTAGGAGAAGACAGGTACTAGGAGAAGACAGGTACTACGAGATGACAGGTACTAGAGAGAAAGAAACAAGGTAAAACATGCATATTCATGAAGTAAATCTACATGTATTTAAAGATTAAAAGTGAATTGTACTAATGCAAATGAAGCAGAGATAGACAAAATGAACCTCTCTAATTGGGGAGCAAGCATCCCCAATTCAAGGGCAGCAGCTGCTGCTGACTTCAGGGGAATGAGCTGAATCCTCAGCATTCTCTCCTGTTTGGTGAGTGGAAACTACAGAAGTTATTAAAATCCACAGATGTAGAAATTGCAAATATATATATATATATATATATATATATATATATATATATATATATATAGTTGGATTTTCAACTTGTGAAAGTATTCTAAAATAAAGGATGTTATATTTAAACGTTTGACAACATGGTGTCAAGTTCAAATTCAAAGGTGTTATTTTCAAATCCCGGCTGCTCATTTTTCAGCTGTATGTCATTTCAAAAGCTCTCTACTCCCAGCTTTCCCCTTTTAGAGTAGCAACAGTAATATTCTTTAACTCAGTAACTGTGTCCATTGCAGTAATACAGTGCCCTACATTTTAAGGTGGAATAAAAGTAGAATATTTGTTTTTGAGACTAACACACAAGAAGAAAATGTTAAATGTTAGGGCATTATTTAGCAGTTATGGTAGTCATGACAGCCATAGCATTACACATAAGAATTAATTTCATGGGCCAAAGGAACTATACAAACCTCTGTCCTTTTGAATTTCCCTTTTGTCTTACAAATCTTTAGTAATACTGAAGTGTCTACAGTGTTGGTAACAACTACCACTGGAATTTGAGAGTTAAATGCAAATGTATTATGCTGAACATGAGATGCCCGGCTTCCTCATTGCCCTTCCTGTTTAGAGCCAAACATTGCTTTCTGGCATTACATCCTGCTCTGAGATTTTATAAGGTCACAAGATCCCCTCTCCTCCCCTCTAAGGACAATAGCATACTCATGGAGGGTACATTATTTTTGAGCAAGTATATTACTGTTTTAGTGAATTTCCAGAACACATTAAAGACCACCCATCAAAGCTGACTCAGTTTCCAAGCAGTAGCAGAACACTGCAGAAATAATATGGAAGGATAAAGAATATGGAAGGATGTTATGGTGTGTTGACTCAGAGTCCTTTCATTAATATAGTTGGAAAAATGTGGTCATTTAGTTCTTATTTTTTAGAGACTATTCCTACTGATTTTCGTAGTAGCTACAGCAGTTTGCACTCCCATCACAAGTGAACAAGGTCAGTGACTGTCTAGGGCTGGACCAATCAGGAGTGCACAGGCTGCAGAAGTAGCAGAGCATCTGGGACAGGGTCCTACCTGTCACCATCTACATCCAGGAGGTGCGGCAGTTCTGCATCCCTCTGTGCATTGGTCTTGCCAGGAGAGAGTTGGTCTCCGAAGAGTGCTGACACAAGCTTTGAAGCCCACAGGAGAAAAAAGCACCAGCCAGAGACAGCAAGAATATCTAACACCAGAGATTACCAAATGGCAAGAGACAAAAGCAAGAATCTGACCAACAGAAAGCAAAACTATTTGGCATCATCAGAACCCAGTATTCCCACTTCAGCCAGTCCTGGGTACCCCAACACACCGAAAAAGCAAGATTTGGATTTAAAATCATATCTCATGATGCTGGTAGAGGATTTTAAGAAGGACTTAAATAGCTCCATTAAAGAAATACAGGAGAACACAGGTAAACAGGAAGAAGCCCTTAAAGAGGAAACACAAAATTCCTTAAATAATTATAGGAAAACACAACCAAACAGGTGAAGGAATTGAACAAAACCATCTAGGATCTAAAAATGGAGATAGAAACAATAAAGAAATCACAAAGGGAGACAACTCTGGAGATAGAAAACCTAGGAAAGAGATCAGGAGCCATAGATGCAAGCATCACCAACACAATATAAAATATGGAAGAAGGAATCTCAGATGCAGAAGATTCCATAGGAAACATTGACACAACAATCAAAGAAAATGCAAAATGCAAAAAGATCCTAACTCAAAACATCCAAGAAATCCAGGACACAATGAAAAGACCAAACCTAAGGAGTATAGGTATAGATGAGAATGTAGATTTCTGACTTAAAGGGGCAGTAAATATCTTCAACAAAATTTAGAAGAAAACTTCCCTAACCTAAAGAAAGAGATGCGAATATACAAAAGGCCTACAGAAATACAAATATTATGGAACAGAAGAGAAATTCCACCCATCACATAATAATCAAAACACCAAATGCACAAAACAAAGAAAGAATATTAAAAGCAGTAAGGGAAAATGGTCAATTAACTTATAAATGAAGACCAACCAGAATTATACCAGCCTTCTTGCCAGAGATAATGAAAGTCAAAAGATCCTGGACAGATGTCATACAGACCCTAAGAGAACACAAATGCCAGCTCAGGCTACTATACCCAACAAAACTCTCAATTACCATAGATGGAGAAACTAAGGTATTCCATGACAAAATCAAATTTACACAATATCTTTCTTTGAATCCAGAACTTCAAAGGATAATAAAGAGGAAACTCTAACACAAGGAGGGAAACTTTGTCCTAGAAAAGACAAGAAAGTAAATTTCAACAAACTTAAGAGAACATAGCCACATGAACAGAATGCCAGCATTAACAACAAAAATAACAGGAAGCAACAATTACATTTCCTTAATATCTCTTAATATCAATGGACTCAATTCCCCAATAAAAAGACATAGACTAACAGAATGATTAGGTAAACAGGACTCAACATTTTGCTACATTCAGGAAACCCACCTCAATGACAAAGACAGACACTACCTCAGAATAAAAGACTAGAAAACAGTTTTCCAAGAAAATGGCCCCAAGAAACAAGCTGGAGTGGCAATTCCTCAAATAAAATTGACTTTCAACCTAAAGTTATCAAAAAAGACATGGAAGGATACTTCATACTCATCTAAAATAAAATCTATGAAGATGAACTCTCAATTTTGAACATCTATGCTCCAAATGCAAGGGCGTCCACATTCATAAAAGAAACTACTAAAATTCAAAGCACACATAGCACCGCACAGAATAATAGTGGGAGACTTCATCACCCCACTCTCAGGAATGGACAGATCATGAAAACAGGAACTAAACAGAGACATTAAAACTAACAGCAGTTATGAAACAAATGGATCTAAGAGATAACTATAAAATATTTGATCCTAAAACAAAAAGATATACCTTCTTCTCAGCACCTCATGATACCTTCTCAAAAACTGACCATATTATGGTCACAAAACAGACCTCAACAAATAGAAGAAGATTGAAATAATCCCATGCATTCTATTAGATCACCACAAACTAAGGCTGATCTTCAATAATGACATGAATAATAGAAAGTCTACGTACAGTTGGAAGTGGAACAACACTCTACTCAATGATAACTTGGTCAAAGATGAAGTAAAGAAAAAAAAATTAAAGACTTTTTAGAGTTTAATGAAAATGAAAGCCGGATGTGGTGGCGCACGCCTTTAATCCCAGCGCTCGGGAGGCAGAGGCAGGCGGATTTCTGAGTTCGAGGCCAGCCTGGTCTACAGAGTGAGTTCCAGGACAGCCAGGGCTACACAGAGAAACCCTGTCTCAAAAAACCAAAAAAAAAAAAGAAAATGAAGCCACAACATAGCCAAACAAATGAGACATAATAAAAGAAGTCCTAAGAGGAAAACCCATAGCTCTGAGTGCTTCCAAAAAGAAACTGGAGAGAGCATACACTAGCAGCTAGATAGTATACCTGAAAGCTCTATAACAGAAAGAAGCAAATTCACCCAAGATAAGTAGACTGCATGAAATAATCAACCTCATGGCTGAAACCAACCAAGTGGAAACAAAGAATCAACTAAATCAGCAGTTGGTTCTTTGAGAAAAATCACAAAATAGATAAACCCTTAGCCAGACTAACTGGAGGACACAGGGACCGTATCCTAATTAACAAAATTAGAAATGAAAAGGGAGACATAACAACAGAAACTGAGGAAATCCAAAACATCATCAGATCATACAACAAAAACCTATACTCAACAAAACTGGAAAACCTGGATGAAATGGACAACTTAGACAGATACCAGGTACCAAAGTAAAATCAGGATCAGATTAGTGATCTAAACAGTCCTGTATCTCCTAGAGTCACAGCAGCACAGCAATGGAGGAGCGCTCCTCTCTCTTCACAGCCTTGTCAGCATGTGCTGTCATCTGAGTTTTTGATTCTGAATGATGTGAGGTAGATTCTCAGGGTTGTTTTGATTTGCATTTCCCTGATGTTGAACATTTTTCTAGGTGCTTCTCAGCCATTCGCTATTCCTCGGTTTGTTTAGTTCTGTACCATGGTTTTTAATATGGTTATTTGGTTTTCTGGAGTCCAACTTCTTGAGTTCTTTATATATATTGGATATTAGACCCCTGTCAGATGTAGGATTATTAAAGATCCTTTCCCAATATTTTGGTTGCCTTTTTGTCTTATTGAGAACGCCCTTTGACTCACAGAACCTTTGCAATTTTATGAGGTCCCATTTGTTGATTCTTGATCTTACAGCAAAATCCATGGGTGTTTTGTTCAGGAATTTTTCCCCTGTGTCTATATCTTCGAGGCTCTTCCCCAGTTTCTCCTCTCTAAATTTCAGTGTCTCTGGTTTTATGCCGAGTTCTTTGATCCAGTTAGATTTGAGCTTTATACAAGGAGATAAGAATGGATCAACTCACATTCTTCTACATGCTAACTGCCAGATGAGCCAGCACCATTTTTGCAGGTGGAATTGCAAACTGGTACAACCACTCTGGAAATCATTTTGGCAGTTCCTCAAAAAATTGGACATAATTCTACCAGAAGATCCAGCAATACGTCTCCTGGGCATATACTCAGAAGATGCTCTAACATGTAATAAGAACTCATGCTCCACTATGTTCATAGAAGCCTTATTTATATTAGCCAGAAGCTGGAAAGAACCCAGATGTCCCTCAACAGAGGAATGGATACAGAAAATGTAGTACATTTACACAAGGCAGTACTATGTGCAGCTATTAAAAACAATGAGTTTATGAAATAATTAGGCAAATCGATGGATTTGGAGGATATCATCCTGAGTGAGGTAACTCAGTCACAAAAGTACCCACATGATAATTATTCACTGACAAGTGGATAATAGCCCAGAATATCGCAATAACCAAGATAAAATTCACAAACCACATGAAACTCAAGAAGAGTGTGGATACTTCCATCCTTTTTATAATAGGCAACAAAATATCCATGGAAGGAGTCACAGAGACAAAGTGTGGAGCAGAAACTAAAGGAATGACCATCCAGAGACTGCCCCAATTGGGTATCCATCCTATACACAATTACCAAACCCAGACACTATTGTGGATGCCAACAAGTGCTTGCTGACAGGAGCCTGATATAGCTGTCCTATAAGAGCCTCTGCCAATGCTTGACAAATACAGAAGTGGATGCTCACAGCTATCCATTGGACTGAGCACAGGATCTCCAATGAAGGAGACTAGACGGGAACAGGAAGAACAATTCCTTCCATGGATAAAAAGCAGTGTTTCCCAAGGGCATGGGTTGAGGATTCCATCCTGAAGCATTCTGAGATAGGGATACTCATTGGGAAAGGAAAATGTTGTGTAAGGGGACATTGAGGAGACAAAGAGTAAGTGTATGGGATACCCTTCCTATAGTTACTAATCATAATGTATCAGTTAAACTTCCAACACTGAGAGGAACTAACATGAACCAACATATAAAACATGGAAAGATATGTCAGAACTAATATTTTCAACATGATTTTACATTTCAGTTTCTATCAAAGAAAGCTTTATATCTTTTCAATCTAATATTCATCTATGTCAACAAGTGACATGGAAATTCTTTCCATATAAGGTCAAGAACAAAGCTTTCACTGCAGGATTGTAACCCTGGACTAAGAAGTGAGTTAATTTTTATTAAAATAAAAGCAATATAAGCAAAGAATATTGATAATTTAGGCCAATTATAATAATACCTGAAATACTTTCAATATAATAAGATGGTTTAACAAAAGTGAAAATCATAATTATTAAAATTATATTGTTAATAAAGATATAAAAAGAAACATAGATAAATGGCTGCACATGTGGGCATATGCATACAATCAGAAATTTTATACATACTACAGTATGATCTCAGCTATTATAATTCACAGTAAAACAGAATTAAATGTAACATATATTAGTCACATTGTGTATGCTACTTCTGATGGAGAAGATACTAGTCATTTTTTTTTTCTTATTTTGCTAAGCATTCTCCATGGAAAGTCAAGCATTGTCAATGGAAAGTCACCAGAACCATTCAGCTTCCAGACCAATTATGAAGACACTAACAAAGTGCACATATGCAATATTCTTTTCTGTGGTTTTTCTACAAATGTACTCTGGCCAAGGCAACTTTTTCTCCTCCAGGCAGGAAAATTAGTAATACACTATTGATGTCTAGAAACTCCATAACAGTATGAATAAATACTGACTAGCTAGTTCTTGATTATTATCATAAAATCCTTCCAATGTCTTCCCCAGCAATTTCTTCATGGTAGAGCTAATGGACTAATGTAATCCCAATACTGTTTATTCTACATATAAACTAGTATGGAGAGAAATAGCTTGCCACTGATATGGGGTGGAGTATTTCCAATTTCTGATAAAATAGAGAGTTATTTGTAGAAACTGCAGTCACTAAACACACTAGGCTACATTCCTTGTTTAATATCCCCTACAATCTGGAAGACCTAGGAAATATTCCTTGATATTTTTCCCTAATCCTTTTTATTTTTAGTCTCTGCTTTTATGCCTTTGCCATCTTCCATGATCTATGTATAATTAAATATCTAAAGCCTATCTATGTTTAATTAAATATCTAAAGTCATGCTGACTGAAAAGTCTTGGATACACACAGAATGGAGGAGTACAACTGAGGTGTACACTTGCATGATGACAGAATAAGCAAAACCAAAAAATTGTCTTGTTGTGCTCATTTTACCTACATGTCTACTTATGTCTTGGGTGGGGCTATGTGTGCATGTATGTATGTGCATGTGTCTGCACATGTGTATGCATGTGTTTGTGTATGTATGCATGTGTGTGTATGTGTGTAGTGCATGCAGGTATCTGTGATTATATGATTGCAAGTGTGTGGGTACAGTATGTGTATCTAAATATGTATATGTATACATGTGTTTAATGCCAGAAGTTGATGCTGTTGTGTTAGAAGGCAGCTCATATCCAGACAGATCACACCAGGCCAGTACCAATGAAAAGAGGCCTTTTGCAGGAAAGTGAGGAAGAGGAAGAAGGAGGCAAGGAAGAAGGGGTGAAGGGTTGAGGTCTCTGCCTTTTATTCAAGCTGTAATGTAATAATGCTTACCCCATGCATAGGTGAGGTGTGCAGGTGAAGTGCATGTTGGGAATGTGTAGTGATTGCCATGGCAACAGTCACAAGAGAGTCTTTGTTGCCAAAGGGTGATGTCATCGATGGATTCAGAGACTGTAAATAGCTTCTGATGCCAACATATTTCCTTTCCATTTTTAAAATAAAGAGAGGAGGGAAAGGGGGAGATGGGGATAGGGGAATCAGATCTCTTAAACTGCTTCTTGCTATATAGGGGCATTGTCAATTTCAGGGTGTAGCTGACTTCCACCATTAGGGTCCACTTGGTAATCACTCACATCAGGCTCCTCTGTGGACAGCAGCTGCTAATCCTATAAAAATAAATGGTTAATTGTTTGGTTAGAGATTTTTTTGAATTTGTCTTTGAAGGAATGTGGAAACAAGATTAATGAAG
The DNA here is from genome assembly GCA_902729485.2 of Mus minutoides. Lineage (NCBI taxonomy): Eukaryota > Metazoa > Chordata > Mammalia > Rodentia > Muridae > Mus > Mus minutoides. The sequence continues at coordinate 984,892 of LR749585.1, forward strand.
CAGGGGCAAATAGTAATGCCAGGAAATGAGGAGAAAAGACATAACAAAGGGGAGTATCCACTTCCATATAGGGTTTTCAAAAATCCAGGAATTGGAGGCCTCACATTCTCTACGATTCTGCATGTCTGATTGTACCTGTTGGATTATATTTCTTGTTTTCCCAGATTAGTCGATGTAGAAACAGCATTCTTCTTGAAAAACCAGGCAACAAAGACCACCTTCTTTAGCTGTCAGGGCATCTGGTCTCCATGAGTTCTAAAGTACCAATGCTGCCAAAGAATCAATATGTTTTTAGATGGTGAGCTTGTGTGGGAACTAAAAAGGGGCCCAGGGGAAGAGGGGGAAGGAAGGACCCATGCCCTGCCAGAGTTCCACCTATGCTCTGGACAGGCAGGCGTGGGAGGGCTGACACATGCCTTCCACTCAGCCCTGGGTGGGCATCCAAGCCTCTGACCCACTCTTCAGAGAGTGGAGAAGGGACAGCCCAAGCTGGGAGCCCTGGGGCTACTCCCTAAAGCCCTGGGCTTATGGGGAGAGGGAAAAGGGAAGAGAGGTTCCCACACCAGCGAGAGTGAGCGCAGTGGATCTTGATGAGAAGAGACTGTCTATGGTTTTAGAGCTTTATTGTAGAAAGGCAGGGAGAAAGGGGGGGGGTGAGAAAGACAGAGAGTAAGAGTAAGAGGGAGAGAGGAGAGGAGAATACAAAGAGAGAGGAGAGAGGAGTGAGAGAAATGAGAGGTAAGAGAACAAAGGAAAAAGAGAGGAGTGAGAGAGGAGAGAAGACAAAGAGAGAGGAGTGAGAGGGTGAGAGTGAGGAGTAAGAGAGAGGTGAGGAGGAGGCCTAACAGCCCCTATTTATGATCTTTACTGTTACTAAGTATCTGGGGAAGATTTTAGCCTAAAGGTCAGAAGCTTGGGACATTGCTTACAAGACTTCTAGTCATGGGGGTGGGGGGCTGTTGGGGTAGTAACTTAGGCAGGAGCCAGAGTTCCAGGAGCATGAGGGAATGCCTACCATGTAATGTAGGTGAATTATCACCCTTCAGGGGTTCAGACCTCAGCTCAACTGGAGACCAGCCTGTCTGTGCATAGCCTAATGCCCCACAAGCATTATTTCAGACATTTTTTGAAAACTGGTGTTAAGTTGGGAAGAGAACTTGCTGTATAAGGTTAGGGAAGTAGTAGCCAGCCCTGGCATTCCTGTACTAGCACCTATAGCTGCTCCTACAGCAACCAGGAGTGGCACAACCTGAACTGCCCTCTTATGTTGGACATATTTACAACTGAAATTGGTAGTGATTTGTTTCCCTGGATTATTCCTAGTTCAGGGAGAAGGAATACCAAAGTGCAAACTTCTGCCAAGCTGGCAGGTAAGCAATGATATACCTGAGTGTCACGAAGAATTGGACTGCAGGGCACTGTGGCAGAGATGAGATATCAAGGATTGTGGTTCTATTGCAGTCTAGGGAGCTTAGCATTCCTACAGAATGTGTCCCAGAGGTCTTAAAATAGTTTGCCACACCAAAAAGAGGGATAGAGAAAAGGTATAAGGTCATGGCAACATCCAAGTCAGGGCAGCTGATAAAAGGTGAGGTTACATTATTTGGCAGTATCACTGGAAAGTCTTAAGTGGCATTAGTGAGGTAGTTCTAGAGAATACGAATAGCCAGAACTCTTTAAAGTGACCAGGTCAGGTGTCACTAAGGAGTTAGTATGCCAAGATCAGGGTCTGAAACAAAGGGCAAAATGACAAGTTAGTGCCATTTATGAGGGGGGTATATCAAGGAGGTAAGGATTTTGGAGGAGTGTTTTATTACTTCTCCTATTTTTCTAACATCTAGAGGTTGGGCAATTGAGACATATTTTCTCTGAATATGAATAGTACTCACTGGGGACCCAACTTAATTTTTATGGTAGAGATTTCCAACAACTCCTGTCTCTCACCTGGGATTCCATGGATCTTGTATATAGAAGAAGAGGGTCTTTCATTGTTGAGAGAAGAAATGATTGATCTGCAATCCTACAATATGTTTCTAGCAAGAACAATATGGGCAGCCCCATATTCATCTGGCTATTTTTTACAATCATTTTTTTGTCTGGTCAAAGAGAAAGTAAACAAAGGAATCATAATATTTAAATGGAATACCAGATATAGGGATGACAGCAATTTGGCTTGGTTCCCAGCATCCATCAGTGGAGCAGTTTCCTGACCCTATTTGTAAAGATTGTTATCAGTGGGGGTTTCTTAAACCTTGAATCTCCAGATGTAAGGGCTACCCTGGATGGAAATGAACAACAAAGGGAGGATGAGAAGCTCATGTCTAATCCAGTGGGGTCTAGCACAGCTGCCAGAGTGGAGTGTAATTTTCTGGGATTGGGGACAAGATAGGTGGTCTCAACATCTTCTGGAGCTTAAGAGAGAAGGGTCCTGTTGGGGTCGATGTATAGGAAGAAGTGTCATTTTGAGGGGGAGAGGTGAAAGATTTGAGGTGAGAGAGGTGGACCCAATGAGGAAGTCCGTCGAGTTTAGTAATTGTAGGAGTCATGATAATTACCTTGAAAGGGCCCTGCCATTTAGGAGAGAAAAGTGAGGGCTGATAGTCTGGAGGGGATAGAAGAACTTGGTCTCCAATGTTGACAGGCAGTGGACAGGGGACAGTGTATTGCCTTGGTAGACAGTGTGTGGACTTGGTAGCAAAGTTCCATAGGAGAGAGTTGGGGTAACAAAGTAATGGGGTAAGTAGATGATCAAGGAAGGGAGAACATTTAGGTGAAAGACCAGGAGTTCAGACTGGACGTCCATACATGAGTTCAAAGGGTGAGATAATAAGAGGGTGCCTGGGGTGAGCTCATAGCCTGAAAAGAGCAGATAGGAGTTTTACCCAATCCAGGTGAAGTTCCTGTGACAGCTTGACAAGAGTGTTTTTTAAAGAGTGGTTAGTTCTTTCTACCTTTCCTGAAGACTGGAGGTTATAGGGAATATGAAAATGCCAGGGGATGTCTAGGGTTTTAGTTAGGGTTTGCGAAATTTGGAAAGTGAATTCAGGACCATTGTCTGCCTGGAGGGAGACTGGGACACCAAATCAGGGGATGATCTCTCAGAGGAGTATGTAAAAAACTGTCTGAGCCTTTTTGTTAGTTGTGGGAAATGCCTCCACCCATCCCATGGAGGTGTTCACCAAGGCCAGGAGGTACTTGGCACATTTAACAAGGGGCATGTGTGTAAATTCAAGTTGCCAATTGGTTCCAGGAAGAGAACCTCTAGTCTGATGGGTAAAAAAAAGGGGTGCTACGATGCCCAGAGTTGGAGTCTGACATCTGAAAGCTTTTGCAAGAGGCAGTGATAGATTTTAAGAAACTTAAGTCCTCAGGAGTAGGCTGTAGGTTAGTTTTAACAAAATATGACAATTCTTGGCTGTTAGGATAAAATAGTTGGTAAATACAGGACAGTTTAACAATTGTCATAGAGTGAGGATGTGGATGTGGGTTATAGTGTAAGAATATCCTGGGGAGGATGAGATGAGTCTAGGTCCCTAAGGGTCACAGCTCTAGCTGCCTTGTTGGCTCAGTTGTTTCCCTTGGAAACAGTAGAGTCAACTGTCTGGTGGGATCTGCAGTGGATAATTACAATAGCTGTGGGGAGATGGGAGGCCTTTATTGTGGCCATAATTTGGCTTGTATTAGTTGCTGATCCTCCTTTTGTGTTAAGTAACCTGTGCTTCCTCCAGATAGCAGCATGGGATAGGAGAATATGAAAAGCATATTTGGAGTCTGTGTAGATGTTGAGGGATTGTCCCTGTACAGGTTGGAAGGCATAGGTAAAGGCTATTAATTCAGCCTCTTGATTGGTGGTATGAACAGGAAGGGCCTATGCCTCAACTACCTCTGTGCCTGACACTATAGCATACCCAGGTCTTCTGGCCCCTTCGTGTAGAAAGGAGCTGCCATCTGTATACAAGGTATAGATGTCCTGAGGTGAGGCAATGTGCCCTCCTGTATGTGTGAAAGATGAAGTAATAGTTCCTCTAAAGTTTCAGTGCAGGAGTGAGATAGACAGGTGTTTGGTCAAAGAAGAAGATTGGAAATATTAAAAGTTAGGCATGATTAGAAGGCTAGTATGGAGTCTTCTATTAGTGCTACCTGAAGAGAAAGAACCTTGGAGGGAGGTAGAGTTTGTTAGCCTTTTTTAAGTTAGGGACTGGGAGAGGTTATGAGAAGAGAATATGGTTATAGGCTAACCAGAGGTTAGTTTTTTTGAATCTCAAATAAGGACTGCTAAGGTATGAATACAAGGTGTCCATCCCTGGATAGTTAGATCTAGTTTTTTTGACAGGTAGGGGACAGGTAAAAAGCAGGGTCCCAGTTGGTGACCTAGGACTCCAAGGCAAATCCTCCTTTTTAGTTATGTAGAGGGAAAATGGCAAGTCAGGTAAGTGATATGCAAAGCTGGGACCTTAAGAAGATCCTGTTGGAGAGACAGAGAAGGTAAGTCAGAAGTCAGGGCCTGGCCAAATAGGTGTGGGCTGTCCTGAAATTCCTGAAATAAAAGTGAATCTTTTCTACCCAAGAAAGTTGGGTAGCAAAGTGGGTGTTATAATTTGTCCAGGTAATGTGGCTGGGCATCTAGAGGGATGGAGAAAAAACATCCTTGAGATCTAGAACTGAGAACTGAGAAGTCCTCAAGGAAATAGTGGAAAGAAGTGTATAATGATTAGCCACAAGGGGATGGAGGGAAACCACTGCAAAATTAATGTGACTGAGGTCTTGAAATGGGCTTTAGGTTCCATTCTATTATGTTTTTTCCAACTAAAACCCTCTTTTTGCTCAGATATATATTGAGCACAACCATTACCATTCTATAATTTATAAAGTACAAAATACACCTAACACATAGTCCATCATTTTTGTCAATTAAAAGAACACTATTATCTATACTAACTTTAAAAAAATCAATTTTATAGTCTGGTTTAGCTTGTATACTATTTGAAAACTATCTCCTCAAACATATTTTCTCAATGTTTAATAGCCTGTGTTGGCTATGAGATTATAAGTAGTCTTTCAACCCTGTCAGAAGTCTGAGAATAGCCATCATTATCTGAAATATAGGAAGCTTAACACAGTTCCAGAACTGAGATAAATTGTAGATACAGCTGCCTACCTATACAGCCCGAGTAAGTCAGGAAGTTGGAGCATCTGACTTCAGCCTTCTGGCCCAGGATATTCTGACAGACCCTGAAAAACAGGAATTATTAAGAACTAGCTTATTCTATCTCCATAGAACTAAGCTGTTCTAACCTATAACTTATGTTCTCTCAAGAATGGTACAGATCTGCAGGAGAGATATGTAGTTTCTGCCCAGTGACCACATAGCCACAATGCACAACCTCACCTGTAGGTAAGATGCTCAGCTGCTTCTTTGAATCCACACATGGGGAGCTGTGAGGAGCAAATTTATCACAAGAAATGAATAAATAACATTAATTGTCACATTCAGTGGATTTCTGATGTTTTTGAAAACCAAATATCTATGTAAAGTAATCTGGACTCTTGTCCATTAACTGCCCTCAGCTATTTATAATTAAAATATCTGAAAACACCATAACAATAAATTCAGAGCCATGAATTTGCTATCTGACCCTTATCTCACAAGCTTAAACAACTTAGATGAGTTTGTAATGGCATTTATAGAAGGACTGGGTCCAAGCCTAGTACTTTTAAATTTTTGTACCAATAGAAGAAATTTACACCATTGAAAATCTTGATTTTGTATCAAAATAAATTCTGAACCAAAATAAGAAATTATGACTTCAAATTAGTAACTATTGTAAAGATTTCTACCAAATGAGATTATGACTGCACAATCAATTCTAGCTATTTTCTCCCTATTCCAATTATGACCATTTAAAAATTCCCCAGAAATATAACTAGAATACCTCTAGACTTCCAAGTACAGGGAACTGGGGCAGACTCTTCATAACTTCTTCAAGCTGAATATGGGCATTGAGATAACTTTGAAAGTGAGGGGTGAAAGGTAGGGGAAATGGTGGAAAAACTATTTTAGTCTCTGATGTCTGTGTCCTGACTGGATCTGGCTAAAGTCCAAGAGATCCGGAGTTCAAAGCAGGTCAGTTCAGCAAGTGTGACAATGAGACTCACCAAGTCTGTCTATTCTGTAATATACAAATCTCAAAAGAAAATTTTAGTATCATCAAGAAAACTTTTTTGATTCTCTGGAATCTAGTCCTCTGGTGGTCTCCCTTCATAATATCTGATCCATATAACTCTGTAAGGTGTATAGACACTAATCACCTTTTCTAAAAATGCAAAGACAAAACCTTTCTCCCAAAATAGTATATCCTTGAGCCAGTAACCAGGAAAACCTTTATTTTGACATCTCTTCCAAATAAATAATATAACCACAAAACTTAAAATTACACCCATTTTGAAAATTAAAACAATCCAAAACAAATGGAGTAAACTAAAATATGGTATAAGCCTATTCTTAGGCTTTTTCTATTTTGTCATACCAGGTAATTAGCCCCAAAATCACGTGGAGCTCATGAACAAAGAGTATGAGTTATCCTGAAGGACTTCAAAACTTCTTTAAAACAATTGTTCTCATACAATCTCCCTAATATCCTAAAAAATCTTTTTTACTTATTATTAAAACCTATTCTTGGGCCTTTTTACTAATCTGTCATGTCAGGATAATTAACCCAAAACTCCCATGGAGCCCACATTCAAAGAATATGAGTTCCCTTTAGACTTTAATACACCATCTATCTGTTTGGCTCTCAACCTGGAGCCACAGACTTCTATTTATTAATACCTGTTCATAATAGGCAATTATCACTGCTCCCTACTTAGGAGTCAGTAAATTTTCCCTATCCTAGAACTAGAATGTTCCAAATTGCAGGTGAAATTTTCCATATGATTTGGACAAAATTTGTATATAAATCTATCCTAAAAGCAAATAATCTGTTTTATAAATTCACAGTTCAATCAATATCTGCCCCAAGAAGTAGACAGCTTCCGTTCTCCAGCTCTCTGAGTCATAGCAGCTATCTTGTCTGTTTTCATAGCAGGGGAACTCAGAGTCCTCTTTCTTTGTTTCAAGATTCCTGCACTTGAGTCATGTGACTTGACTCCACTCAGCTCACCAAACCTCCAAATTCCTAACTAGATTTCTAACTCATAAGCTAAGAATCTTAAATTTCTGGTGGATTTTAGCCTACCATGTTGGACGTCATCTGTAGTGTGAAATATTAATAAACAATCCACAATAATGCCACAGACACCAGCAGAGGTGTACTTCTTGCAAACCCACACTTTGCTGCCATACTTTTCTCTCTGGAACCCAGTTGAGCCACCACATGAAGGAAAACACCATACAAACTTAGTTCAGAATCTCTGGCGCAACACTAGAATCCTAATCTTGCAAGCCATATTAAATATAAATCCTTCAATGGCGAATCTTAATGGATTTGCCATCTAAATGAGAGACTACTTGTGGCTACATCTTGTCTTCTGTTGTCCTTGTCCAAAAGCCCCATTTGGTTTCTTAACTGCTAGTATAGGGTGTTAAAGGGGAAGAGGTAGGGCAAATGGGTTTTTTCTTACGAAATCAGAAATTATAGACTTAAGTCCCCTAAGGCTCTGAAGAGAAAGAGAGAGAGGGTATTGAGCTGGATGACAACAGGAGAATGTTTAACAACAGGGGGTTGTGGATGTCCCAGACTCAGGAGTCTACCTGAAGCTGGTAAAGGAAACAATATGTTAGGGTTAGTAGGTTGACTGGCTAGTAGGAGCAGAGGGGTTGCTGGCAAGCTTGGGTTTAGGCAAATAGGGGAGAGCAAAGAAAATAGAGGCTCCCATTTTAGCCAAAACATCTCTTCCCAGTAAGGGACAGGACATGTTGGCACTACCAACAAGGAATGGGTGAGAGAAACAATCTTAAAAATGGAACTAAGTGGTGGGGTCTGGTAAAGAAGGTCTGAGAGGGAGAAGTGGGTCCCTGAAGCTTCATCAGGACTGAGAAAGTGACCCCAGTGTCCAAGAGGAAGGAAATAAGCCACCCACATTCCATGATAACATCCAGGGCTACCTGATGGTGATGGAAGTGTACAGGTCAAGGGAGCTCAGGCCTCTTCAGTCATCCATAGTCAAGACTTAGAGATGGGCTGGGGGATTACCTGGGGGATTACCTGGGAGTGATGTCCCTCTGTCCTGTGTGGCATGAGGGCAATTGACAGCCCAATGTCCCTCCTGATGGTATCTAGGGCATGGTCCCTTTGGCTTGCAGGTGTTAGGGCAAACCCTCGCTCAATGACCTTGTTGACCATATTTGTATCATGAGTCTGGTGGTCTCTGAGCCTCTGATCAGGAGTCCAGGCAGTGGCTGGGGTTAGTGGCACAGCCTTTACCAGCATAACTGTTATTTTTTTTGTCTGCAGGCTTTACATCTCTCTGATGGTACACTTTGAAGTCAGAGCCAAGACTTCTGCCTGTGGTGTTAGGGGTCCCCTCTCCAAATGTGTAAGTTTGGTTTTTTTATGGAGGGGTAGATTTGGAAAAAATGGAGTTGCTTACCTTCTGAGTTTTCAAGGTCTAGATTAGTATATTGTATTAGGTCCTTTGCAAGGTGCTCTAGAAATTGAGACATGTTTTCTTGTTTGTCCTGGATGACCTCTTGGAGTTTTTCAAAATTTACTGGTTTTTAAGGCTGCCCTACAGAAAATTGCCAGTAGGCAGGATATGAATCTATCTCTGGCTAAAATACCACCTGGGGAACTATAATTCCATCAAGGATCTTGGTCAGGTACTGTTTCAGATCCAATAGAATATGTTTCATTTGCTTGATGAGTCTTGTTTGCATGTATTCTTGCCTGTCTCCAAACTCACCTGTGTTCATCATTAGTGAATTATTAGTAAGGGTTGTAATATCATCTGGTGGAGGTTTCATGGCTAGGAGAAGTTGAGTTGGGGAACAAGAAGAACCAAGAAAGGGGATAAAGTAAAGATAGGTAAAAGCTTTGGCATAAGGGACCTATTTTCATTTACCAGAGCACTGGCAGTATATATGAAGATCTCTTAAAAATAGTTGGATCTGGTCCAATAATTGGCCATTTAGAGTCATTGTCCAGACCTTATTACAGAGGTGTACCAGCTTTGATGCCCTCAAGTCAGGCATTAACTCTAGAGATTTTAGATTTTTCCAGGAGACATCCCCGTTGGGAGGGAGCCTTGAGGCATGGTTGAAGACAACAAGGCACCCATTTGGGTCATGAAGATGTTATTGAACTATTCAGACCAGTGTCCCAAAAAAGAGCTTAACAATGAATTACAAATGTACAGCCAGGCTAGATGTTCGGGTGGTCACACCGACAACTAGAGGCTTTGATGAGTCCTGGACTGAATGTAAAGCGGCCCACCAAAGCTTAGGTTTTACTGTATGGATGCAAGAGCCCAAAGCAGGTGGCTTACGAAAACCACTTTCAAGAGGGGAGTCACCCAAGGGTCAGCAAAGGGGATTGGTCTTAGGGACCACGGAATGCCAACCTTTAAGGTTGGACAGAACTTTCTGGAGGCTGGGAGAGAAGAGAAAGTGGTGAAGAGCTGGGGTCTCTGCCTTTTATTTGGGCTGTGACATAATCACAGGCACAACAGAGCACAGGTATAGTGCACAGGGGATGTGCATGTTGGAAATGTGTAGCAGTTACCATGGCAACAGATGCAAGAGAGTCCTTGTCACCTGGAGGTGATGTTATCACTGGATTTAGAGACTGTAAACAGCATCTGATGCCAACAGATACCATGTGTCTTCCTCAATCTCTCTTCCACCTTATATACTTTCCTTCTTGTGATAAATTCAAAGCCATTCTCATCATTTCTATATAGAATTTTAGGTAGATGCATGCTGGAGCAATGGCCTAGTGGTTAAGAGTGTATAGTACTTATTAGGATTTTGTCTAGGCTCCACCCCATAGTTAATTGGCAACAGCCAGGTATGCCTGACTCACTATGAAAGAGGCTGCTTGCTTCCTCCTCTCTCTCTTGTCTTCTTGCTCTCATTCTCTCCTCTCATCCCACTTTCTCTCTCTTCTCATCCCCCCTCTCTCCACATGTTCATGGCTAGCCTCTCCTCCTCTTCTCTCCTCCTCCTCCTCTTTCTCTCTCTCTCTCTCTCTCTCTCTCTCTCTCTCTCTCTCTCTCTCTCTCTCTCTCTCTCTCTCTCTCTCTCTCTCTCTCTCTCTCTCTCTCTCCCTTTCTCTGTCTCTACTATCCTCTCAACTCCCCATCCCTATTCCCTGAATAAACTCTATTCTATACTATACTGTCCTGTGGCTGGGCCCATGGAGGCACTCCCTTCCCCCACATCTGACTACACATCCACCAAACATATTCCTTCTCTCTATTTTTGTAAAACACAACAGTACTCTTGCAGAGGACTGGAGTTCAGTTTCCAGAACCCACATTAGGTGTTTTACAACTGCCTGCAACTTCAATTCCAAGAGAGATCCAGAACCTTCTTCTGGCCTCCTTGAGCACACAAATATATGTTCACATATCACACAAATATATGTTCACATATCACCCTGCCCCAAAGTTCACATAATTAAAAATAAATTAAATCTTTAAAAAATAAATTTAAATAGATGATTAAAAAATAGTCCACCTGAACTTTGGCTAGTCTGCAATTTTTTCCCTAGCTGTATTGGTTAATATGCTCAATACCCACATGCATGTGTCTACATGAGCTTCTCAAGCATCATAGATAGGATTCATATACTGTGAATCTTCAAATCAGTCTGAATTCTCTGGATATTTCACAGTGCTGTAGATTTACATTCTAGTTGCTTTGCTAGAGTTTACAAGCATATAAGTACACTGAATAACTCTTGGAATTCTTACATGTTTATCAGGGAATAAATTCACTGTACTGAGACAGGTAACACATTCTATTAGTATTCTAAAAATGCTCAGAGACATGAAGTTCTATAGAACAGCTGTAGTATAGTGCCTGTTATGGAAGAGTTTAAAAGCTAATTACGTATTCATCCACGCTTAGTTACTGAGCCATAGAAACACCTAAATAAGCAATTTGGAACTATCCAGTGTGAAATAGTTGTCCTATTAGCACTTAATTTGAAACATGGGGGAAACCTTTCTTTAAACTGAAGGGAAAAAAAAAGGCAATACTTGTCTTGATAGCTAATGGAACTGAATGCAGTTAAACTAACACTGCATGTTCTCAGCTAACTCTTCTTTTCTTCCTCACCTGAAGATTATACATAAAATTACCTAAATAATTCTCAGCAATTAAAGGGCTACCTACTTTTCTTTTAAATATATTTTTGTATTGTTATATTTTCCACCATTATATTGAACGATACATATTTCTAATTATACCATTCAGAAACTTGGGATCAAGAAACTTAAGGATTTTAGTTTTATACTTCTTATTCTATTGGATGATGGTTGGAGATTTTCATGCACCTAAGAATATCCATAATAGAATACTGCTGTAGCCATTGTTAATATATAGGTCTCTACCCTTGGTGTCTGTATGAAACATTGAAATTTAATGTGTCATAGTCTAAAACCAAAGAACATGTCCCATTATTACGAACTCCAAATAGAATGTTACTTTAAATTGATGATTATTTAATATCTAGGTATTGATGCAGATTCGAATATTTCACCCCTCAAACACTTCTGTTTTTCTAAGATTACAAGACAGTACCAATAGCAACTTTGATACAGTGGCTATGAGTAAAAAATACGGGAAATACAGAAATTCAGGCAATTGACAGATCACTTTAGGTTATGCCCCAGCATTGTCATTTGTCAGCCTCATTGCACATGCCCTGTGATCCTCAATTAGACAAGGAACTATAGCCTAGGGTACTCATTTTTAATTTAAAGGCACTGATGTTCCTTTAGAAAACAATGAAAAGTTATTTGTTACTCTTTCAGGACCACAATTTCATTTTCTCCATCATGGTTTCTTTTTTTTTCTCCTATTTTTATTAGATATTTTCTTCATTTACATTTCCAATGCTATCCCAAAAATCCCCTATATCCTCCCCCATCCCCTGCCCAGCTCCCCTACCCAGCCACTCCCACATCATGGCCCTGGTGTTCCCATGTACTGGGGCATATAAGGTTTGCATGACCAAGCAGCCTCTCTTCCCAAGATGACCAACTAGGCCATCTTCTGCTACATATACAGCTAGAGACATGAGCTCTAGGGATATTGGTTAGTATATATTGTTCTTCCACCTATAGGGTTGGAGACCCCTTCAGCTCCTTGAGTACTTTCTCTAGCTCCTTTATTGGGAACCCTGTGTTCCATCTAATAGCTGACTGTGAGCATCCACTTCTGTGTTTGCCAGGCACTGGCATAGCCTCACAGGAGACAGCTATATCAGGGCCCTTTCAGCAATATCTTGCTGGTGTATGCAATAGTGTCTGCGTTTGGTGGCTGATTATGGGATGGATTCCCGGCTGCAGCAGTCACTGGTTGGTCCATCCTTTTGTCTTAACTCCGCATTTGATCACTCTGACTTCTTCAATGTGTGCTTTGTTCCTAATTCTAAGAAGGGGCGAAATGTCCACACTTTGATCTTCATTCTTCTTGAGTTTCATGTGTTTTGCAAATTGTATCTTGGGTAATCAAAGTTTCTGGACTATTATCCACTTATCAGTGAGTGCATATCAAGTAACTTCTTTTGTGATTGGGTTACCTCACTAAAGATGATATCTTCCAGATACATCAATTTGCCCATGAATTTCATAAATTCATTGTTTTTAATAGCTGAGTAATACTCCGTTGTGTAAATGTACCACATTTTCTGTATCCATTCCTCTGTTGAGGAACATCTAGGTTCTTTCCAGCTTCTGGCTATTATAAATAGGGCTTCTATGAACATAGTGGAGCATGTGTTCTTATTACCAGTTAGAATATCTTCTGGGTATATACCCAGTAGAGGTATTGCTGGATCTTTCGATAGTACTATGTCTAGTTTTCTGAGGAACCACCAGACTGATTTCCAGAGTGGTTGTACCAGCCTGCAATCCCACCAGCAATGGAGGAGTGTTCCTCTTTCTCCACATCCTCGCCAGCATCTGCTGTCACCTGAATTTTTGATCCTAGCCATTTGACAGGTGTGAGGTGGAATCTCAGGGCTGTTTTGATTTGCATTTCCCTGATGATTAAGGATGTTGAACATTTTTCAGCTGCTTCTCAGCCATTCAGTATTCCTCAGTTGAGAATTCTTTGTTTAGCTCTGTACCCCATTTTTGACCAGCTGAATTATGAGTAACTACAAGTGCAAATTGAACTGAACCAAGTCTGCAAGAGAAATGGTGGCAACTGAAGACATACATGCTTGGTAAAGCACGTATGTTGGTAATGAACTCCAGACTCTCCCTAAAGTCTCTATAATGTCCATTAACTGGTCAGCTGGGCTTATGGTCTTGTGCATACTTTGTAAGCATAAATCTTTTTCTTTGTCTCAGAAAAAAAACATTATCCCTTCATCTCACAAAATTGTTAAAGGATTAAAAACTAGATAAAGTCAATTCCAATATGGAGTATCTTACTTGAATACTAATACATTTGTTATAATTTTTAAACCACATAGAAGGGACCTCTGTTGTAACTATTCCCTTTAGAATCCATAATGATAGGTCACTTTTTGTGAGTGCTCCATAGCCTCAGTAATTGTGTGAGGTCTTGGGACCTCCCCTTGACCTGGATCCCACTTTGGGCCTGTCACTGGACCTTCTTTTCCATCAGGCTCCTCTCCATTTCCATCCCTGTAATTCTTTCAGACAGGAAAAATTATGGGTCAGAGTTGTGACTGTAAGATGGCAACCCCATCCCTCACTTGATGTCCTGTCTTCCTGCTAATGGTGGGCTCTATAAGTGCAGGACCATGGGTGTGTGGGAAAGAGGAGAGTGGGAAAGTCCTTGTCCCAACAGAGTTTTGGTACTTTGGGTGGGCAGACAAGGGAGGACTGCACATGCTTTCCACACCACCCTGGGTGGGCATCTCGCTGTGTTAAGCCACTGACCCCACACAGTGGGTGGTGGACAAGGGGCAGACCCAGGTACCAGGTTCTCAGGCTCCAGCATCCCACGCTGGATATGGCAGAGGAGCTGAGAACAGAATAGGGGCCCCAGGGTGGTACTCAGCCCCAGAGATAAAGGAAGAGAGGGCAGGGAGAGAGGGGAAAGATGGCTGATTCTCACACAGGCACAGCCCTTCGTCAGGTCCATAGCTACAGCACAGGAAGACCTTCTGGTGGGAGGCTAGACTCAGTTCATTAGAAGAAAGTCTATCCCATCATTCAAGCACAGTGGGCCTTCATGATCAAAGATAGTCTATGGTTTTAGAGCTTTATTGTAGAAAGGCAGGCAGAAAGAGAGAAGGTAGAAACAGAGAGGGAGATGCCAGCCATGGCCACATGGAGAGAAAGGGGGAGAGAGAGAGAGGAGGAGGGCTAGAGAGTAAGAGAGGTAAAAGCTTATAGAGGAAGAGGCTATCTTGCTGTTGCTAGGTAACTGTAGGGAGGAGTCTAGCCAGAATGCTAGACTATTTGACTGTGACTGATAGCCACATGCCTCTCCTGTAGGGACTGTGGGGGTGGTAACTTTGACAGGAGCCAGGGGTCCAGGAGACATGATCAAACACCTTCTGTCCCATATAGGTGGAAATTACCACCCACCAGGTCCCATTGGGGTTCAAGACCTAAGCTCAACTGGAGACCAGGCTGTCTGTCCATAGCCCATTGCCCCACATATAAGTTCCCTCTCCCTACTGTCAGGTGTTTCATCAAAGGTCCCTCCCTTTGAGTCCTGAGAGTCTCTCACCTCCCAGGTCTCTGGTGCATTCTGGAGGTTCCCACCAATCTCCTATCTCCCGAGGTTGCCTGTTTCCATTCTCTTGGCTGGCCCTCAGGCCTTCAGTCCTTTTCCCTCGCTCAATACCAGATCAGGTTTCCCTCTCCCCCACCTCCAACTCCCTCCCCCCGCCCAAATACTTTGCCTCCCAGACTCCTCCCTTGCTTCCCACTTGTCCCACTCAAGAGAGAGAAGATAGGTTTCTTCTCTCTCCCAAGTGGGACTGAGGCATCCTCTCTTGGGCACTTTAGCTTGTTGACCTTTCTGAGTTCTGAGGACTGTATCTTGGGTATTCTGTACTTTTTTTTTTCCTAATATCAATTTGTTAGTGAGTACATACAATGCATGTCCTTTTGAGTCTGAGTTACCTCAGTAGGGTGATATTTTCTAATTCCATTCATTTGCCTACAAAACACAGGATATCCTTGTTCTTAATAGCTGAGTAGTATTCCATTGTGTAAATGAACCACATTTTCTGTATCTATTCTTCTGTCATGGGACATCTGGGTCATTTCCAGCTTCTAGCTATCACAAATAAGACCGCTATGAACATAGTGGAACATGTGACCCTGTGGCATGGTAGGGAATCTTCTGGGTATATTTTCAAGAGTTATATAGCTGGGTTTTCAGGTAGATTTCCAATTTTCTCATGAGCCTCCAGATTTATTTCCAGAGTGGTTGTACCAGTTTACAATCCTACCAGCAATGGAGGCATGTTCCTATCATGACTTCCCTTTGAAAGATACAACAAATAGCTGAAAGAGTCAGATGCAGATGTTTGCACCCAAGCAATGGACAGAAGCAGCTGATCCCTGTTGTTGAATTAAGGCAAGGCTGAAAGAAGCTGAGGAGAAGGACAATCCTGTAGGAGGACCAGCAGTCTCAATTAATCTGGACCCCTGAGACCTCTCAAACATTGGACTACCAAACAGACAGTATACACCAGCTGATATGAGGCCCACCAACACAATATGGTAGAGAAGTTCTGGGTCTGTGTTCATTCAGAGATGTTGCACCTAACCTTCAAGAGACTGGAGGCCCTAGATAGTTTAGAGGTCAGGTGGGTTGGGGGTTGGGATATCCAGGTGGAGACAGATGGGTGGGGAGGAGGTAAGGGATGTGGAACAGTCAGAGGGTGAATCTAGGTGGGGGGGATAAAATAAGGAGTGTAAAAAATAAATTAATTAATAAAAAAGAAACAAAAACTGATATAATAAGGTTTTGTTTATTTTATTTAAAAAGAAAAAATCCATAATGAACTTTTTCAAGAATAAGTCTGTATGATCTCTAAATTGCAATGACTTAAAGCAAAGTAGTATTCAACAATTGTTTATAAACATCTGTATAAATGAATGGTTGGGGCTTTGGCAGTATGAGCTATAGTTAATTATTTCAGTGAATATTTATGAAGTACTCATATGTCACTTATTATTCTAAGTGCTGGCAATATATCATGAACAAAGCAGGTAATAATCACTGCCCCATGTAGTTTATAAATTTTGCATCATAAAAGACGGAAATTTAGCCAGGCAGTGGTGACGCATGCCTTTAATCCCAGCACTTGGGAGGCAGAGGCAGGCGGATTTCTGAGTTCGAGGCCAGCCTGGTCTACAAAGTGAGTGCCAGGATAGCCAGGGCTACCCAGAGAAACCCTGTCTTGAAAAAAACCAAAAAAAAAAAAAAAAAGAGGGAAATTTATCAGCCACAGTGGAATACTAATCAAATACCCCTTCAAGGAGTGCACACCACAAATATCCATTAATGGGAGAAAAAAATAAACCTGCTGTATCCATAGGAGAAGTATTGAAACCACTAAAGATGGGCAATTCTGGCATATTAGAGCCTCCCCAAATGACTACTTGTTTTTCTGGGGTGTTTGTTTGTGTCTTGTTTGCTTTCTTTTTCCAGAAAGAACATGGTCAGTGTAGTCACAGAGGATGCTGTCATCTGAGGATCTTTCTGTGAGTTTCTGTTCTGTGCTCTCACTTCCATTACCTTCAGAAATCAGTTCTAGGTTGTGGCTGATGACTCTTTCTACTTATTCTAATTTTTACTTTAGTTCTGTTACCCCCCCTTTGCACTTTAAGTCCCATCTTGGGTTGTTCTTGCTAGAGGCAAGGAGTCTAGATTTCCTCTATTCAATGCTTCAAACATAAAATGGGCTTTCACACTTAGCTGATTGCCCATCATGTTCTCAACACTGTGCTGTGTCCACTCCCAAATCTTAAGAAGATCACAGAATGAATGAAAAAAAGTGTTTCCAGGATGATCTTACTATTCTTCCCCTAAAAGAAAGTCATCAGTACCTCAGAAAACAGAGTATTGGTATTGACTAGAGAAAACTCCACACATCTCTTCCAAATCTTACAATTAAATCACTTTAGTAATCAGAAATAAGCGTTGGTGATTATTTTTTTACCATATAAGTTGAACAAAAGCACAAATCAAAGTTGTCGATGTTGTTGTTGGGGAGGAGAGACCCTTGGTCTTTCAAAGATTATATATACCCCAGTACAAGGAAATGCCAGGGCCAGGAAACAGGAGTGGGTGGGCTGGGGAATCAGGGTGGGGAGGGGGGAGTGCATAGGGAACTTTCGGGATAGCATTTGAAATGTAAATGAAGAAAATATCTAATAAAATTGTTTTAAAAAGTAAGAAGGAAAAAATAAAATAAAAAGATCCAAACTTAGGTTGTTACACCTGTGCAACAAGTGTCCTTATTCACTGAGCTATCTCCCAAGCTCTTGTTTTAGATTTTTTATTTCTTTAGATGGTTTGTCATGTGCCTTTATGGCTCCAGAAAAGAAAAAGTAACAGAAAACGGATCCATTTTGTTATGTTTCCATGAGAAAGAAAGCCAGAAGGCATTAGATTCATCTACTTTTTCTTTGAGCATATAAACTTTAGCCCTATAAAGTAGTCTGGATTATGTGGAACAAAAAGTTAAATTTGAAAATCATGGATTTTTTTTAAAGAAAATATACTTGTATTTTCTGAGACTGTAATATAACATTATTTCTCCATTCCCTTTCCTCCCCCTAAGCTCTCCCACAAACCCACCTTGCTCTCTTCCAAGTCCATGGATCTTTTTTCAATAGTATTGTCACATATGTGAGTAGAACAAGGACAAAAAGACTACTGAATTTTTAAAATTGTCTTGAAATGCTGCTGTAGCAAGCAATGTCCCTTTATTCACTGTTTTCAAAGCATGCATTCTTCTCATTGACTCAAAAACTCTCCATAAAAGTTAGTAATCAGTGCTTTGAAATTATCTCATTAACGTAAACAATAAAATCAAATCCAAGAGTTAAGTTTCCAAGGCCAAAACTTAACAGTACCTTCATCTGCTTTATTTAAGCTCTGGCTCTAGTTGTATTTTCACAGCTTGAAGGTGCTCTCTAACTCAAAGATAAGGTGCCCCACATGGGTTTCTAACTGTAACATGCTGCCATGAGCCAACAATCTGAAACAAGACCAGCCCTCAGTGCTACAAATATATACAAATACAGTGTGAAAGGCAAAGATACTCCTAGTTTGCTGATAATAAACTAAAGATGCTACTCCAGACTAGCATCATGCATTTAAGAATTAAAGGACATTGTGCTCCTGGACTCCTCTGAGTAAGATTTGGAGTGTGTGTAAAGCTCTTATACCTATCCATATCACTCAGCCAATGTAACCTCCCCCTAAAGATGCTTTGACAAAAGATACTCTCTTATACAACATTGTTGCCAGCATATCTATTGAAAAGAAAAAGAAAAGGTTTTTCGGGACTGTTCCTGAGGTGGAGAACAGTGGCTGCTTGAAGCAACTTCTGGACTTCAGGACTGGGCAGGCTGGCAGGCCGAGTGGCGCCAAGGAGGCCTGGGAGGCTGCGGGGCCCAAGCGAAGCCAGCGCAGCCTGTGGTCCCAGGGTGGAGCCAGACCCTCTGCTGTCCCCGCTGCCTGCTCCCCTCACATGCAGTTCCAGCTGCGGAGGTGAAACTTTTGGGTTGTAGCTGCTGCCGCCATCGCCACCCTGCTCAAGTATGAAAAGACTTAGGATACTACTGCTATCCCAGGACAGAAACCACAGTAGTTCCTCTCCCCACCTGGAGTGCCCAGGCAGGTTCCGATCAAGCCTTCCCAGTCTGCAGGGAATATAAATACCATCTACCAATCCCTTGAGCCCAGAAGCAGGCACTTGTCCGCACCCAGAATCCTGGTCGAAGCTCTCCTCCCCCTGGTTATGTACCTGGGCGAAAACAAACAGCACATTGCTGGACAGGGATCATGCATGAGCATCAACAGTGAAGGTGAATTCATCCCAGAGACCAGCAGTGTATGCTAGATCCTCTGAGCAGTGCCGAAAATTCCTTCTCAGAAAGCTGCCAATCCTTGGACAGGTCAGCAGACAGCCAATTCTTCAGGGAATCACAAACGTCCTGAACCCAGAGCTTCCCAGACAACAGAAAGAAATGCTCAGATCGGGACACCCAGCTCTATGATAAAGGAGTTAAAGGCGGAATTTATCCCAGGCGTTATCATGTCCGTACATCACAAAGACTACAATGATGTCAGAAGAACAGCGCCCCCGCCCCCCGAATTTATCCCAGGAGTTATCATGCGTCTGTGTGTCACAAAGACTGCAATGATGTCAGAAGAACACCACTCCACCCCCTGAATAGAATAAGACATCAAGGCAACCTATTCACTCTAGTGTCCTCAAGTCGCTCCTCCCCTGGGCACCTATCGAGTGCAGAGATCGAGAATACCCTCACTATGCAGGAAAGGAATGCCCTAACTAAAACTCCTAGTGCTCCCACTAACTGGCATGGGGGTGGGGGGAGCTCTGTCAAGGTGTCTTAGCAGGGTCTACTTGTGCCAATAAACTTGCTTCTAAGCAGGTCCAGTTTGAGGCAGATAGTCCTAAGACAAGCAAGGAGGTGAGTGCTCTGGTGTGTGAGTTCCAGTTGCTGAAGAACTTGCAACGTGAACACGTTGCGCAGTACTATGTCTGCCTGCAGGTGTGACCTGCAAGTATACCCAGCAGATTCTGGAGGGCATGTCATATCTGCACAGCAACATGACTGTGCATTGGGATATCAAGGGAGCCAATATCCTCTGAGACTCAGCTGGGAATGTGAAGCTTGGGAATTTGGGGGCCAGCAAAAGGTCAGAAACAGGCATGTGCTCTGTCACTGGCACACCCTACTGGATAAGTCTTAGAGTTATCAGTGAGATGACTATGGAAGGCAGATAGATGTGTGGAGCCTGGTCTATACTGAGGTGGAGATACTAACAGAGAAACCACCTTGGGCAGAGTATGAAGCTATATCTATGGTTGTCACTTTTAAGATTGCCACCCACCCTACCAATCTTCAGCTGCCCTCTCACATCTCAGAACACGGCAGTTACTTCCTGAGGCACATATTCGTGGAAGATCATCAGAGACCCTCAGCTGAGGAGCTGCTCACACACCGCTTTGCACAGCTTCTATACTGAGCTCTCAAGGCTATGAAGCTGCCAGCTGCTACCTGCTGAGCAGCCAAGAGCTTGCTATCAGGCTCAGTGAAGTTGCTGCTTCTTCCAGGCAAGGCTATGGACCAGTGGAGCATCAGTCCAGCCTTTGTTTGTGCTCCCATCTGCCACTGGGACTCAAAGCCAGTATGGGATAGCTCTGGCATCAAGACTGGTAGCTCCAGCCTGAAAGACACAAGAGCTTTAGCATCCTAAGCTCAGTATGGAGGGAAGGGCTGGGAACAGTATGCAAGACTGCCATGGGTCCTGCCTGCCCTCAGATGTGTCCTAACACTGCTGACAGCACTGAAGTCTTCTCATTGTGTCCTGAATTTCCTGGATGTTTTGAGTTAGGATCTTTTAGCATTTTGCATTTTCTTTGGTTGTTGTGTCAATGTTTTCTATGGCATCTTCTGTGCCTGAGATTGTCTCTTTTATTTCTTGTATTCTCTTGGTGATACTCGCATCTATGCTTTGTGATCTCTTTCCTGCGTTTTCTATCTCCAGAGTTGTCTCCCTTTGTGATTTCTTTATTGTCTCTACTTCAATTTTTAGATCCAGGATGGTTTTGTTCAATTCCATCACCTGTTTGGTTGTGTTTTCCTGTAAACCATTAAGGGATTTTTGTGTTTCCTCTTTAAGGGCTTCTACCTGCTTATCTGTGTTTTCCTGTATTTCCTCAAGGGAGTTTTTAATATCCTTCTTACAATCCTCTGCCAGCATCATGAGATATGATTTTAAATTTGAATCTTGCTTTTCCAGTGTGTTGTGGAATCCAGAACTGGCTGTGGTGTGAGAACTGGGTTCTGATGATGCCATATTTGCTTTCTTGAATCTTGCTTTTCCAGTGTGTTGTGGAATCCAGAACTGGCTGTGGTGTGAGAACTGGGTTCTGATGATGCCATATTTGCTTTCTTGAATCTTGCTTTTCCAGTGTGTTGTGGAATCCAGAGCTTGCTGTGGTGTGAGAACTGGGTTCTGATGATGCCATATTTGCTTTCTTGGTGTGAGAACTGGGTTCTGATGATGCCATATTTGCTTTCTCGCTTTCTGTTGGTAAGACTCCTGCATTTGCCTTTCACCATCTGGTAATCTCTGGTGTTAGATGTTCTTGCTCTCTCTGTCTGGAACTTGTTCCTCCTGTTAGTCTGTAAGCTTGTGTCAGCCCTCCTGGGAGACCAGCTATCTCCTGGCAAGACCAGTTAGTGCACAGAGGGCTGCAGAACAGCCCAACCTCCTGGCTACAGACTTAGGCCTGTAGGACCCTGTCCTAGAAGCTCTGTCTCTAGCCTGTGCACTCCTGAGTGGACCTGGCTTAGAGAGATGCCAGAGAGAAAATAGCTATCTCATCTGAGTCCCAGGGTCTGAGCACTCCCTGGAGGCAAGCTCTCTGGCAGGCAAAGTGCACAGAGGACTGAGGATCAGCTCCACCTCCTGGCTGCATATGTATGCCCATAGGACCTTGTCCCCGAAGCTCCATTGCCTCTGTGACCTGTGTTCTCCTGAGTGGACTCACCTTAGAGAGACACTGGAGAGAAAATGGCAATCTCCCTGAGTCGGAGTCCCCGGGTCAGAGCACTTCCAGGAGGCAAGTTCAACTCTGGTAGGGAAGGTGCATGAGGAATAGCAAAAATATGTTTTAAGATGAATAAGATTCCTGACACAGAAAGGCTTACAAATAGTGTGGAAGAGAGATCCACAAACTAACAATTATATTAACAATAAGAAATTTCTCTAACACATTCATGCATGAAAGGTTCTGAAGTCATGTGTAGGCCCTAGTTGTTTTGTTTGTCTTATTTTGTTTTGTTGCTTGAGTGACTTTTCAGGACTGCTTTTATTTTATTTGTTTAAATTGCTTATATGATTTTCATTTAGCTTTGGTATGTGGGATATATTGAGAAAATTGTCTATTTCTTTTACACTTTCCAATTAACTAGCATCCTCAGAACTATATCACCTTTTTCAAGTTAAATAGAATAGGTTCAATAAGAAAAAAAAAAATTCCTCCTTATCTCCAAAGAGATCAGCAAGGCCAGTTTCTGTGTGGCAAGCTATACCAGGATGGGAAAATTCTACTTACAACAATATACCACTTCAGCTAATACTTTAATGATGAGGTAGATTATTTCACATTTGTCTCAAATTTCCTTCCCAAAATTAATGACTAGAGAATTATTTTAGAGGTATTTTATTTTATAAATATCTAGATAGGAAAAGCATTGTGTATTTTTAAGTAAGTAGAAAATTAAGAAAATTACAAATCATCTTTATAAAAACATAAGAATTTGTAAAGCAATATTATAGGTGACTAACTTTAATAATACAGAGATCAAAACATTTGAGGAAGATGCCTATAAATCTTTAAAAATCTTTCAGGTAAAATTTCTTGATAACTCAAGATATACAAATTCTTGACAATTGTCCCCATAATTGTCCTAAAGTAGTTCTTTGAGATCTGCCAAAATGCTATCAAATGCCACGTGACTTGTGTAAGACACTGGCTAGCCTTAACTTACTGGAGTCCACCCCCCCCCGCCCCCCCAACGAATGAACAATGCAGAGCTGGGGATCCTTGCAAACGCAAGAGGAACTTTATTGTTCCAACATGCTGGGGTCGTCCTGCACATGAAGGAGAGAGAGAGAATGACCAGGAGTCGCCGATTCAGTGAGTTTTTATACAGTTTTCAGAGCAGCAGCCATTAGGCACATGTGATTGGAAGAGCAGTGTAACTTTTAAATTGATTAGGCTTAAGGGAATGAGGTGCCAAGGGCTTTCCTTGTCTGTAGGTGGCCAATGGTCAGTCTGCTCTGAAAAATGTATCTACATACTCTGGGCCTCCCCCACCCACAGATGGCTGATGGTTGGTCTCCCCTCCCCTGTGGTCTGAGGAATGTAATTAAGCCTCCCTCTTCTGGAGGGGAGGGGTGCCTAAGTGCTTCTTGGCCTTTCTCTTCCAGGAGGGGAGGGGTCTGGTGGAATTTTCCAAAGTTTCTGAGCTGACCTCTTCAGGTAAATTCCAATAAGTAATTTTTAAGCATAAAACCTACTCAAAAAATATAGCTTATAAAAAGTAAAAATAGATTTTATTTACTTACACATAATTATGTGAATTTTTAGTCACTTCCATATAAATAATAAAATATTACTATGAAACATTAATAATAATCATTTTTTATCATATTACTTCAATAAGGAGCTATTTCTTTTTTCCACTTTAACAAAAGAGCTCAGGGCAAGGAGGTGGAGACTATTACAAGATTTTAGGGCAATTAACAAAACTATGAGAGTCTGTTGGGGCCTAATCTTTATCTTTTCCCAGGGCCATTACTTATTTTACAACTTTATTTCTAACCTCTGCTTTTTTTTTATTAGATATTTTCTTCATTTACATTTCAAATGTTACCCTGAAAGTTCCCTATACCCTCCCCCATCCCCCGCCCTGCTCCCCTACCCGCCCACTCCCACATCTTGGCCCTGGCATTCCCCTGTACTGGGGCATATAAACCTCTGCTTTTAGAGATTTGTTTTTCTGTTCCCAGAGCATAGTTAAGAAATCCTGCCCTCGTAACCTTCCAGCCATGAGACCTTGTGGTTAGAACCTTCCTTTTACTCAACTGGTTGCTAAGCATTTTCCATCTACCTTGTCATGTACTTGAGCAATGAATTCCTCTTTGTAAGTGTGGTTTGCAGCTTTATAAGCTGAGTGTTTTTTGTTTTTTTTGTTTTGTTTTGTTTTGTTTTGTTTAAATAAATGAGGCTTAACAGAGCTCAGTCTGGTGTCCTTCCTTCATGTCCCTCGTTTCATCCATTCTCACTCCTTCCCTTGAGACCCTTGTTTTTAGCCCTGTAGGTCAGGGCAAAAGTCTGGGAGTCTCCCCAAAGGGGGCTGTCCCACATCTCAGCCATACCTGCCAATGTCCCCCTATTAGCAATAAACATAAAAGTCTTCTTCCTATCCCTCTCCACTCCTAAGACCTTAGGCATTCTCAGTACCTTCCATTAACAACTCTGGTCCAGTCTAATGATATGAATGAAATGTAATCCCACAGGGAATGGCTAACAGTCCAACCATTTGTCTGGAGGCTGTAACCACTGCATTAAAACATATTGCTTCTCCTGGCTTGCTCAGTTTGCTCTCTTATAAAACCCAAGGCTACCAGGCTAGGGATGGCACTACCCACAATGGGTTAGGCCCTGCCCCCTTGATCACTAATTGAGAAAATGCCTTACAAATGGATTTCATGGAGGCATTTTTTCAACTGAGCCTCCTTTCTCTGTGATAACTCCAGCTTGCGTCGAGTTGATACACAAAACCAGCCAGTACACATGATCTCCCTTGCCTCAATACACCTCCTCAAACCTACCCTTTCCTTCCCTCAAAAATTAACTCTTGCCTCCCTCTAGAGTTTTTTTGGGTAACCATAATTGGCTTCGACCTGGCTCCCCCTTCTCACAAGCACCCTTCAACCCCTGTTTAACCTTCTAAAAGGAGAAAAAGGGCCCTCCTCCTGAAGAACACTGTCCCCGGAAGCAATCCAAGCTCTAAATTCTGCCAATGCAGCTCTAAAAGATATGGCTTTTGCTAGGTATGACCCAATAATCCATAGAGCTCCTTATCTTTAATTCCTCCCCTACAATTGTGGGAGTCCTTTACCAATCCCAGGGGTGTGCTGTAATGGCTACACACTCCAATGGGTGGTACACTACATTTTAAATGAGGTGGATGCACTTGCTAGTATGATTTGAAATGGCAGGGATAGAGTCCTACAAACCCTAGGAAAAGAACCGAAATTCTTGTCACCACCCCCCTTCTCCCTCTCAAATATTCAATGGCTAATCAAAAATCACTCCTACTTTGCTATCAGCTTACTAGGATTCCCAGGACAAATTGATAACCATTATCCTGATGAAAAATGGACCTCTTCCCTCCCTCTGTTGTGGTGGCTGTCCCAAACTATTTTCACAAAAGCCCATAGTGGGATTCCCTTAATATATACCAGTGGGGGAAAGAAAGAAACTGTAGAAGTAATATACTACTCCCCTGATGATAAACCCCCTATTTTCTGATTGAGAGAGCTGGCCCATCACTTCCCCCAATATAAAAAATTACATGCTATCTATCTAGCTCTAAAAGAAGTCAAGGGCCCCTTTAACATCTTTTTGGATAGTGTATATGCTGTCAACTTGCTCCCTTGGCTGCCAAGTTCTTTTGTCAAACTAGATGCCAACCCACTTTTCCCTCTACTCATACAGGTTTTCAATTTCTTACAGGAAAGAGCCTCCCCCATGTACATCCAGCAGGTCAGATCTCACAGTCTCCTGTGAGATATCTGGAGAAAATGCACTTGCGGACAAAATTGTCTCAGCAGGAACATTCATAGCCTCCACTGAGCAAGCAGACCAATCATAGACACAAAAATATAAAGGAACTTCATGCCTACTTCCCACTCCCCCTTGTTCAGCTTGAAAGGATAATAAAAACATGCTCCTCTAGTTCATCTCTAATTACCACCTCAGCTTTACAAACAATGTGCTCCAATCCCCAAGGCTTCAAATGCAAAGTCTTATGGCAAATTGATGTCACTCACATTCCTTAATTTGATACACAGAAATGTTTTTGGCACCATAGATACATACTCGAATTTTATATGGGCTACAACCCAAAAAACTGAAAACTCAAAAAAAGGTTAATCCACCATATGTTCTCTACTTTTACCATCATGGTCATCCCTCAACAGATAAAAACAGATAATGGCCCTGCCTTCACTAGCTCTCAATTCAAAACCTTTTGCACGTACTGGGAAATTGTCCACCATACAGGGTTTCACCACAACCCTTAGGGCCAATGAATGATAGAAAGAACACATCAAACCCTATTCTCAAGTTCTAAAACAAAAGGCAACCACGTACCCCCCTAATGTAAAATTAATGATGGCTCTGACTATACTAAACCATATTTAACATGTATATAAATTCTAAACATCCTCCTATCTCTGACTATTGGCACACATCCAAGTTAGCTCCCCTGTCCTGGTATGATGGTGTAGTCCTTTGGATGGAATTTGGAAGGGACCAGACCCTCTCTTTACAACTGAGAGGGGTTTTGCTTGTGTTTTTTCACGGGACCAGCCTGGTTCCTGCCAGAAATATCTGACACCACCCCAACCAAACAAGAAGATGGCCAATCTCTCACTGGTAGATCAAGAGGAAGAGGAGGAGACAGAGGAATACCACATCCAGACAAATAGCAAGATCTCCTGGAAGGACATGACCTGGTGACTGTTGTCATGTGCCCTCCACAAGCTCCCTTCCCCTCTATTCTCTAGCTCTTTTTGTAATTATTCATACTAACTCTGCTGCCCAGCCTCTCCTTAGCCTTCCCAACACCTACCACTGGGATTCTTCATTAGGGAAACCTACAACAAATACAACAAAGTTATAGGAACTCAAGATTGCCCACTTGAAGGATATCAGACCAGGATTGAGATCCCCCTACACCCAATTCCATCTCCACTACCCTCAGCTCTTTCCTCTACCTTCCTTGCCGAAACACAGGTAAATGTCTCCAGGAGGTCTCCACATACAAGGTTGCAGATATTAGAGCTGCAGAATGGAATCCACCAGCTGAGGCACCACCATGCTCACCAACCTCAAAATTCTCTTTCAGCTTCCATCAGCAATCCATGGGATGAACATTGGCAAACTGGAGTTATGGGTAAACTCTACCCTAATGGCTATGCCAAATTCACCATAGCTGACCTAACATGTCTTCCGTGAGCTTGTTCTTACCTCCAAATCAGTCTTTATCCATGCTAATATTCTTCAACAGGAAAAATCAAACTCAGAAGGAACTCCAAGCTACCCTCTCCTAGCTACAGTACACCCAATATGCAGCTGACCTTCTTGCCTTAACCACCCACTCCAACTCCTCCCAATGCTTTTTCTGTGCTTCTCTCTCCCAACTGGAGCCATTCCCATTAACATTTTCTTTCATGAACTCCATGGAGCCTTACCCACTAGGAAAGCACAACACATTCCTCTCTTCAACCTTTGCCTTGTGGGGCCCTCCTCAAAACCCCATCTTACATGTGCCATGACAACACAGTCACCAAATCAGTATGTGTTAACCTCTTGTTCTCCTCTGGTGCAAAGCCATTTACAGGTGTTTGTACAGCCTTCTCAAGGCTCTTGCACCCTCATGATACTTGTTTCCCAGGTTTATTTCTATGAACCTGAAGAACTCACCTTGTAGATGGGAGGAAGCAGAGAGAGAGAGAGAGAGAGAGAGAGAGAGAGAGAGAGATAGATCTTCATCCCTCTGCTCATTGGTTGGACTGGGCCTTGCTGTCTCACTGGGCATGATAGGAACCATTGGAGTGGCCCATGTCCAGCGACTTCCAGAACAAGCTTGACCAGGCAATGGCCTCCACTGCAGACAGCCTTGAATTTGTTCAGTGTCAGATAACCTCCTTATCAGGAATTATTCTCCAAAATGGGAAAGCCTTGGACTTGCTGACTGCTGAACAGAGAGAGACATGTGTTTTGCTCTGGAAGGAATGTTGCTTCTATGTCAATGAATTTGGGCTGGTAGAATAAGATGTACAAATACTCAAAGAGTTCCAAGGAAACCTCCAGGCAGGATATGCTTCTAACACACCTACTCCTTGGTACTCTAACCCCTTAGTAGCTTGGCTTTTTTCCTTCCTTGACCCCATACTAGCCATTGGAGCCTTGCTTCTTTTGGCACCCTGCCTTATCCAGTTTCTAAAGCAGCAGATGAGTAGCAGTGCAAAGATCACTACTAATCAGGTCTTAGTTCAATAATCAAACTGTTCCCAACATAGGAGACAGTCATTCTGATGACACCTTTCCTTTATAAAAAGAAAAAGGGGGTGGGGAATGAACAGTGAGAAAAAAACCTGGTAAGGTCCAACTAGAGCTTGAAGCCCCCGGGACCCTGAACGGATGATAGGAGCTTCGTCTACTCCCAACTCCCTGTCACTTATCCACATTCCCTCCATAGAGAGAATTGTGGCCATCAGTCATGTGGGGACAGTGCCTACAAGTCCCTCCTTATGTAGGTGAGGCATCTCAAGCCAAGCCAATAGGAAGCATCTGCTGTCACACACTCCACCCCAAAACTGTATGTAAGATCCAGAAAAATCTTATATACAGAAAGAATAGAGGAGGATTAGGCTACATTTTATTTTGGAACTAAATCAAAATTTATAAAATATTCTCACTTCATATTACTTTTCATATTTAATTTGAAAAACAGTTAAATGTAAGTGATATGTTTTTATTTGGATACTATTATCTTTGTGCTATGTACTTCTTTATTTCAAAACTTTTTTATCTTGGTATAGTAGCATACATGTGGACTCCTAGAACAAAGAACACTGAAGCAAGAGGCCACCAGCAGTTCAAAAACAGCCTAGACTACATAGCAAGAGTCTGTCTCTAAAAACAAAAGAAGTACTTGTTTTGTTTTACAATTCTATTCTGTTTTAGAGTGGGCTATGGGAGTTAATTTATTTGTCTATAATTTCTATAGGAACTTAGAGGGCATGTGTTTAAAATATTAACTTTATTTGTGATCCTAAGCATTCAATTATCTGTTATTTCAAAACAATGCAATAAGTATCACTTTTGGTTTTAGTTTCTTAAAGAAACTTACTGTTTTCTTTCTTTCTCTCTTACTTTTTTTTTTCTTACAAGCTTCATTTTATTATTTTTTTCATAATTTTTATTAGATGTTTTCTTCACTTACATTTCAAATGCTATCCCCTTTCTTAGTTTCCTCTTCAGAAATCCCCTATACCCTCCCCCTCCCCCTGCTCCCCAACCCACCCACTCCCACTTCCTGGCTCTGGCATTCAGTATAGGGATACTGGGGCATAGAGTTTTATTTCTATAACTACTTGTTTACAATTTCTCATTTTCCCACAATATTACTAGCTTCTGTAGCATAATTTAACCAATAAAGGTTTGTATCTTTTAAAAACTCATTCCACCATACAGACTCTTTTTAATATAATTTTATACGATTAGTTTTAACACCAAATTTCATTACTATTTAAGTAATCCTAGTGGCTTGGAATATTAAATATGTATGAAAGCCCCCTTTATTGCTAATTCTTATAATATAATGTTATTAGTTTCTTTTTCACTTTTATTTTTATATTATAAACTTTCTATTCCACTGTGATTGTTTTTTAAAGATTTTTTTTAAAGGCCATCTAAGGCAGCCTTTGATATATTATTATGATCATCATTTTTATTGTAAAACCCTATTGTAAATTCTGTATAGTAGCATTGCTGAAGGAAATTTCAGTAAATGCAAGTACTTTGGAGGATTTTATTTCAACATACCTCTTCAACATTCACAAAAATTATTTTGGCTATTTAAAGATAGCAACAAATAGTAAATTTTACACTATTGTTTTTTAGAAAATAGTCTTGTCTAGAGGTCTAATATAAGTATAAATTGGACTTATTTTTAATACACTATGATGTTTATACATTATATAATTACCTACTGAATATAGCTATATATGAAAAAATTTCACCTATTACTTTAGCTATGATATCTTTCTTTCAGAAATATTGTACCATTATAATTTACTATAGATTGTGCCCCTAATTTCTTCTATCTCTTTAATATATCCATTACATTTGACTCATTCCCCCACAGTTATACAGTTTTGTATACCTTATGTCTGAGCTATGCACATATATGCCAGTAAAGCTTTTGTATCATAAATTTGAATCTGAAACTTCCTATTTACTGCACGTGAAATTCTATCCATTAGTGAATTTCTCTTGAATTCCCCTGATCTTATGATCTACTAATAGTTGTGTCATTATTTATATTATTTTTGTTCAAATAAAAAATGCTGAAGCTTCCTGGCAGTGGGAGGCAGAGGCAGGCAGATTTCTGAGTTCGAGGCCAGCCTGGTCTACAGAGGAGTTCCAAGACAGCCAGGCAGGGCTATACAGAGAAACCCTGTCTCGAAAAAAACAAACAAACAACAACAACAACAACAACAACAACAAAAAAGCTGAAGGTTTTGATTGCAGTAAATTCACTTGTGAGGAATGATCCTTTTGCTTGTTGCTTACGTTATAGTCCCAACAGAGTCCTACCATTTTTCACTATCTCTACACTTTGATGCTTTATTTAAAAAGATTCTTCTACTTCATCAAAGCGTTGTCATATGAGAGGACTCAGATGGCAAAAAGTGTCTTGATTTTACCACAGCATTATATAAATTTTTCAACTATTATACTGTTGGATCAGAAATGAAGTATTAAGGAGATGCTATGAGACTACAAATTCAAACTACATTTTATCAATGATTCCTTTGGTTTAGGTTTTGATAAAGTGTCAGAAAACAGCTCACAAGCAAATCCTGCCCTAGTGTCTGTCTCTCTCTCTCTCTGTGTGTTTCCTTTGGTTTTGTTTTCTCTGTCATACAGCCATGCTTACTCACACGAATTGTCTAAAGCACACTTCAACACATAGTAACAGAAATAAGTACTGGCAACAGAAGCCTGTGTCCATAAAAAATGTTTATTATATGGCTCTTTATAGCCAAAGTTTACTATACATAACTGAAATTCCCCAGACCCAATATAAGCAGGAGTGTTAAGAAAACCTGACTTTCTTTCCACTTTTACTGTCATTCATAAATAATGTGCCCTTTTCAGTGAGATACCAGAGAAGCATAGAGCATCAAGAACTATTCATTTATACCTTGTCATCAAGGCATCTATGTGAGATTTGATAGATAAAACCATAGATATTGAGTTAAATTTGATTTTGGTATAAATAATATGAAATTGAAATTATCTTATATCCTGGATGTTTCTCAGCTGAATTGGTCAATTCTACATCCAAAGTACAAAGTGTCATATATAACTATTTACAGATTATATAAAACACTAGGTCTCATGTAATAAGAGACAAAACAGCTCATTCATGAAAAAATATATGCAAATATTTTTTCTTCATAAAACCAGCAAGTCCTCAACTCAAATTGCATTGGATGATGATGAAATCTATATTTTATAACATGGATCCCAAGCCAGAAGATGTTCTGTCTGCATCCATTGTAGTTATGCATTTCTATCATTTTCTGCTGACCTGTCTTCTTCTCTGAGATACATAGATTCCTCAAGGTGTAGACTTTAAGAATCTCAACCATTATAACCAAAACTACAGCTTCCAGAATGAAGTTACATCATATCATTTTTTACAGCAGTCAGCTGCCATCATCCAGAATTAGGCCCTGGCATTTTCTTGCCTACACTTGACCAAGGATATGAATGGGATGATTGTCTTGCTCTTGTATTGTGGTATAGAGCTGTAAGAAAAAAAAAACTGCCATAAAGACTTCCAACATTCATCTTCTTGCTAAAACAACATCTATACTTATATCAAAAAGCATGGGCAGCTACATGAACATTTTCATATCCATTCTGAAAAAGAAGATAAAGAAATCTTTTCAGTAACAAGATTTGAGTATCAAGCTTCTGACCTACTTGTCATCTTTTCCAGTAGGAGAAGATATGGCTCCCAGAAACCCATAGCTAACCAGAAATAACCAATAAGAGAAAGCAAATGATAGTAGAATCTCCAATTCAAAAAGAGGAGAATGAGAAATTGACTATGATTTGTTATTCTAAACCATATATATAATCAGAATCTTAATTGTGGATTAGAGGCCAAGTACAGTATACCTAATAGATTTTTAAGAGAACATTGCTTTCCTCTGAAAACACAGTGGTAAAAACTTCAACAACTTAAAGTTGTTTCTCTCCATGGCCTGTCTGTATACCGTTTATGTCAGGCCTGATATTCAGGAAGAAAGCAGGCTACATGAATATATATATATATATATATATATATATATATATATATATATATATGCATGTATATATGCCCATATACTGTCAGTCAGTCTAAGCAATAAAAAGAAAAAGGCAAAAACCAAAATGAAAACCACATGCTCCATCCACAGACACAAGTACATTTCTTAATTTCTTAATGTTTCTGCTGTACTGCTCTGCTCTGCACACACACAAAAAGCCTGCTTTCTTCCTGAATATCAGGCCTGACATAAATGGTATACAGACAGGCCATGGAGAGAAACAACTTTAAGTTGCTGAAGTTTTTACCACTGTGTTTTCAGAGGAAAGTAATGTTCTCTTAAAAATCTATTAGGTATACTGTACTTGGCCTCTAATCCACAATTGAGATTCTGATTATATATGATCTTTAAATATAAAAGTATATATTTCTGGTGATATACTTCTGACTTTCCCTTTCCTGATGGTCATAAAGCTGTCATTTCTACCTTGAAAACAATTACTTTCACTAGGAGGCATCATAAATCATCTGATCTTTATCCCAGAACTGGCTGGTTCCCAAACAGAATGACTAAGGCCCTAGAATGAATCCCAACATTGTGACCTGAGAACTCTGCCTGACTGTTCCTGTTTGAATCAGCTTGAGTTACATACAGAATTTCACTTTTCTAATTATCAGTGAATTTTATTAGAATTCAAAGACACAAATAACTTTCTTTAAAGTCACCGTTTCTTTTTTTATATAAATAGTTTAGATCATCAATATTTTTAAAGATTTGTTATTATTTATTCATATGAATGTTGGTGTCTACCTTAGTTTATATGAGCCCATGGAGGTCAGAAGGGAGTGGCAGATATCTTAGAACCAGAGCTGCAAGCTGCAGGTTGCACATAGGTTCTGGGAACTGAGCCTAGATCCCCTATTGCAGCTGTGAACACTGCTGACAGTTGAACCATGTCTCCAGTCCAGTTACAACTATTTAAAATTTCTCCTATCAATCTCTTCATCTAAGAAATGTTAATAAGCATCTAAAATAAAGGTATTAGTCTAATATTTAAGGGTAAGTCATGAAGAAGTTCATTTTAATATGATTTATACACCTAATTTGATCATTTATTAAATACAAAGTAAATTTATATAATTATAAGATGGGTGCACTTGTTTATTTTTACATAAAGAACTAAACTTGTCTGGTATTTGATACTTCAGATATAGAAGATATTCAGTGTTTTCAGAATTGATTGATATTTACAGTCATCAATATGGGGAACACTGCTTGCTATAACTACACTGTACGAAGCAGAAGTATGTTTAGGATTCTTTCAAAAATCCTTGGAAGTTCTAGCCTAATCTCAAGCCAAAATCATTTAAAACTTTTTAAAAGAAACTCAAGCCAACATCTCAGACAACATTTTTAATAAAATATTCTAATATAATACAATCTAAAGATAGATAATTTTGATTGTTATAGGCTAAGTTGTAGTAGGAAAAATCAAGTCTTTGTTTTCTGTAATTAAAACACCATGTTTCTACAAGAGCAAAATCCATTTTATTTTTTTTGAGACAGGGTTTCTCTGTGTAGCCCTGGCTGTCCTGGAACTCACTTTGTAGACCAGGCTGGCCTCGAACTCAGAAATCTGCCTGCCTCTGCCTCCTGAGTGCTGGGATTAAAGGCGTGCGCCACCACGCCCGGCTAAAACCCTTTTTAAGTACAGTAAAAACCACTGAAATTCCTACCATCAGGAGCCTCAAATGTGAGCTAAAGTCTCAGCAGCAGCATTTGCTGGCCTCACCTGCCATGGTGGCATGTATTGTGCAATATACATATTGTGTAAAGAAGGTGCTAGGCATAGTATAGGCAAAAACTATCAGAAGCACCTCAAATTCATTATGTGCTTAATTTTGAATTATTTTGTCATTGGTCATTCAGAAACTTCTATGCCAATTTTTTTTGTTATCCTTCATTCAATTACATGGCTCCATGTAATTAATAACTCATAGAGTCATAAACCAGCATCAGCTAAACTTACCATTTTTTCTCTGAGGAACCTAGCCAGAGTACCAGGGAGTATCAACTCATCATAACATTCCGGAATTGCTCTGTGGATGAACCACAGTAGTAGCTGAATAGGAATTGGTATCATTTTCAATAGAAAACAATTAAAATTTTGAATGAATGTTTGCAGCTACTCACTGTAGTCACTCATTTCTTGGTACAGCAATAACAGAGTAAATAGCCATAGGAAGCAGATGGAGGAAAGGAATTGGATGGGGGGGAAGACAGGGAGGGGAGTGGCAGGGTTTGTAAGATCCAATCAGAAATACCCCTATTTCAAACACGGGTTGTTCGTGCACCCCACGAATCCACGAGACCTGTCTTGATGCAAAAAGCATGAGGATTTTTAATCAGAGCTCCGGGACGACCCGTATCCCACGCGGGGGACAGGGGGGTCGACCTCGTGGCTCGAAAATCAGGAGCTTTTATAACAATGGGGTAGGGGGGTTGGGGAAATTGGCGCGGTTTCACATGATTGGCTAGTTTAAACATCAGCAAGATACCCAGGTAGGAGGCAAGGGGGTGGTGGAAAGGGGGAGGCAATCTACCTAACAATTAAGTCATGTGCTACCTTAGGCAACCTCCTGGGGCATTGAGACATTTCACAGAGATATTCAGAGGGCGTTGGCTATTCTGTGATTGTTCCAGGAAAGCCTTGCCCAGTACCTAGAGCCATCGGTATTTTTAAAGGTTCACTTTCCCCCCTGACACAAGGGACTCTATTTTGTCTTTGGTTACGTACTACTCTTTCAGGTTCAGGACCAGGTGTGGGTATAGAGGGCCAGAGGGACATGAGAATGAATGAAAATCTGCAGCATGGGGTGGGGGTTATCTCCAGGATTAATGGAGATGCCCAAGAATCAAGGGGGTATCCTAGGCTGTGTGACACACAGCACTGGGGATGGAACATGAAGAGGTCACCTACTATAACCAGGCAGGAACCCGATGGAGCAATAGGGACACTAACCCACCCACAAAATTTTCAACCCCAATTTTTTTCTGTCTACAAAATACAGGGACTGGAGATGAAGCAGAGACTGGGAAAATGTCCAACCAATAGGCTCAACTTGAGACATATCCCATGGGCAAGCATCAATCCTTGACACTATTAATGATACTCTGCTATGCTTGCAGGCAGAAGCCTAGCATAACTGTCCCCTGAGAGGCTCCACCCAGCAGCTGACTGAAACCCACAGCGAAACATTGGATGGAGCTCAGGAGCTCTTATGGAAGAGCTGGGGTGCTACATCCACTCCAGTAGCAACCCGCGTGACAGGCTGAAAAGTCTGGGCATGGTCCCAAGGCAAGAAGTTCACGGAAACTTAGTCTCCTGGAATCATGGCATCCTGTATAAAGAATGCTCCAACGTCCTTGATTTAGTTAGTAAACAGATCTGTGTGCTTTCCCCTAATATTGCTTCATTATAAGTGTTCCTAAAGATTCATATTTTAACATAGCCAGGTTAGATTTTAGGCAGTCCTTGATCCAACCTTGAACATGAATAGCTAAGTCACTGCCCTACTAAGGAATTCAGCACTATCTAGGAATAAGGAAGTTTGCGGTTTGAGGAGGAACCAGACTAGATACTATAGCTAACTGGGTTACACCCAGATACAAGTATTTACAATTGTTTAAAGGGAATGTGGACTATACAATAGTCTACAATAGGAACTAGGGCTTCTAAGATTAAGTGGACCTTAGGTGGAGCTGGTTTTGATCCCAGTTGTTTAACATTGAATTTTATCCCAGTTGGTTCCTGCTGGTCCTTTCTCTGTCTGCATTCCTTTGTTTTAAGAATCTAGTAACCTCTAGTAACCTCATTGTATCCTGCCAGTGTGTCACCTAACTTTCCTATGTATAAAAGTCTGATGCTCAATTTGACACATTACACTCAGATTCATACTCCCTTGTGTGGTCTGTTTGTCATTCGCCGAATCTTTGCCCACTTCCTCAAGAGAACTCGACCCACGCAGACAGGGGATCCAGAGGGTCTGTGGCACTCGGGGAGTAATTGAAGGCCCTGAAGGGAATAGGGACCCCAGAGGAAGCCCAACAGAGTCAACTAACCTAGACCCTTACTAGCTCTCAGAGACAGAGCCTGCAAACAGCATGCATGTGCTGGACCGTTTCACATACACAGCAGATATGCAGCTTGGTCTCCATGTGGGTCCTGAACAACTGGAGCAGGTGCTATCCCAAAAGCTATTGATGATCTATGGAATACATTCCCCCAACTGAAGTGCCTTGTCTGGCCTCAGTGGGAGAAAATGTGCCTGGTCTTCAGAGACTCAATGTGCCCAATCAGCTTCTGATTCACTTACTGAGATGGACTACCTTTTGTGCCCCACTTAAATCAGTTACTGAGTTCCTAATTCCTAATTTCATGTCACTAAAAAGCGGGTTTTGGATGGCTAACTACTCATGATGTGGAACCTTCTAGAACGAGAGTGTGTTCTTATGAAGGGACACAGTAGGGAGACATTGTGGGGGGATACAGTGAAAAAACTGTCTCTTTGTAGCCTGGAAAAGAGCTCCTTTCAAAATCAGTTGTGACATTAAAACTTTGGCCCTCCAGACTCCATTACTGTAAAAAAAAAAATGTTCTATACAAACTACACAGTGCATTTATACTCATGTTAGCAACTTACACTGCATAAGACTTTAAGAAAGCTTCAATGTCGAATAACAGAAATGCTAACATAGCCTGACCTAACCAAGGAAGCCTGTCTCACACAGCCCTAAGTGCAGATACAGCAGCATGGAGTTTGCATGCCTGCAGCATCTCCTCTTCTGTGCATCATGCATGCTCTTCACTACATAATCTGTTGGCAATGGAAGCTCCGCACACAGGCTTCTTGTAATAGCTTTAAGCATTCTTTCAGAAACCACAATGTTCTCCTAACCAAGAAAACAGCTTTGTTTTCTGTTTCTTCAATAAGGATAAGCAGGATACCCAAAAATCTAGCAGCCTTTTCTTTTTTCACTGGTTAGGATTTGACACACATCTACATCTAAATCTGTAACTCAACCTGAATGAGAATGGAAGAAGTAAGTTTCCTTGAGAAGTCTCTTGATGATGTTTATGTAGGGCATCAAAGTGTTGGACTATGACTATATAACAAACTGCTCTCCATAGAGAGATAGGACAACCTGACATATTATCTTGTACCCAATATCAGTGTCAAAATTATGAGCCTCTTAAAAGACTTTAGAGTAGGTTCTTTATCCCACAACTTCAATCTCAGGAATAGGATGCTATCTTCTGACTTCTGCAGACATATATGTAAGCAAAAACATTCATATATATTTTTTTTTCCTAAAAGCATTTCCTATAGCTTAGTCACTGTAGAAAATCACATTTTCACTGCTATGACTTTCTGTCCAGACCTCTTCAGTAGAATTTGGGGATGAAAGCAGATGTTAGTGTCACTCACACTGCTCTCTAGCAAGTCTTTTCAATCTAAAAAGAAAAAATATTATTCAGAAGTACATTTTTGGTTGCAAGATAATGTGTTGAAATACTTTAAATAGCATTCACAAAAATCTGTCTTTGTGGATTTAGAAAAAAATAAATGTTAAGCTTCAGGAGTGAGCATTTCCAGTGGTAAAGAAAGAACAAAGGCAGCTTTAGAAGATGTTCTAACTATAAGACTAAATACGTTCTCTAGTAAACAATAGCTTCTGTGAGGTATATGAGATGCTTCCCTTAAATTTCCGTCTGGCTTGACAACCTCCCTCATACTGCAGGTGGCTTAGGACCATCCAGATCTTGTGTTCTTACTATGGCAGTGCCAAGAGCCTCAACCTGCAAAGCAAAAGATTGGAGGTTGCTTATGCTTACAGAGAGACAGGTCCTCACTGATAATGAACATTTTTTGATGAAGACTAGGAATTTCACTTCTCATCCATCTATACTCCCTTTTAACAAGGAGGCATAAAGCGAATGGGCATACCACACAATATGTGGAGTATTAATGACATACCCAAGGAGCTGGAGAGAGGGATCAGAACCTGCAGAGGAACCATGGTCAACTTCCAGTACTCACATGGTGACTTAGAACATGTGTAACTCCAATCCCTTGGAATATAACATTCTCTTCTGACTTCTGCAGACATACATGCAAGTGAAATATTCATATATATTAAAAATAAAATAAAAAGTGAATATATACTTAAAGGCATTGTCCTCAGCCCTGCTTTGTAATCAGAACTCTTTCCATGTAACTCCTGCCTTACACAAGTTAATTTCTGTAACTACCATGACACACTCTATGACTATTTCACAAGTGTAGTCTACAATATGGGAAAGTATGCTATGAAGTTACAGGAATGGAAGCATGGGAGAGAAAAGTAATTTGGTTCTCAAGGATTTTACTCACTGTATGATAGAGAAAAGTACATATTAGTAGACCATAACGTTGGAAGAAGGCAAGCATACAGCTTTGTGGAGGCCATAAAGCCTTTGGAAGGCAGCAGTTGGGACTGTTTTGTTCCAGTTATACCTGCACTGAGTACTCAGCTGTTCAATCCCCTGGAGAGCTAAGCCTCGCCCATCACAGAACACATATTCTGCATGATCATGTCGATGCTCAAGTCTTCATGAGCAACATATCAAAGGCTGAGAATACATCTTACCAGATTTATGCACATGGGCTGTTCTAATGCTAGACCCCTGAAAAATGTCTGTTGAATCTTTTGACTTTGGTCTTGAATCCAAACTATATTTTTAGCCAACTTAAAATGAGAATAAGATTTATTCCCTGGGAGCTCTGGGGGTACTTGGTGGTTCATATTGTCGTTCCTTGTATGGGGCTGCAAGCTCCTTCAGTTCCTTCGGTCCTTTCTCTAGCTCCTCCATTGGGGACCTTGTGAGGATGGCCTTGTTGGACATCAATGGGAGGAGATGCCCTCGGTCCTGAGAAGGCTCAATGTCTTAGTGTGGGGGAATGCCAAGACAGGGAAGCGAGAGTGGTCGGGTTGGTGAGCAGGGAAAGAGTGGGTGGGATAGGGGGGTTTGGAGGGGAAACTAGGAAAGGGGATAACATCTGAAATGTAAATAAAAAAATAAAAATAAATAAGAATAAGAACAGTCTCCTATCTATCCAGTTTGCTAGTGTCACTCCATAGTTTACTGCCTAGTTGCTCTTTTAAAAAGAAAATCTGTTGTCACCAAATCTTTCTTCATCTAGCCTTCCCTATCTATACCCAATTGCTAAAGGTATTTTATTGATTTCTGTCTCTGGCATCTGGCATCATGGAGGCAAAACCTGACTTGAGCTCACCTCTGATGCAGGTATATTAGATTCCTAAAGCAATGATAAGACATTCAGAAGTGATGAAATAATGCAAGTAAACAAATACTGTAAATACTACCTACATAGGGATCTTGTTATAGGTTGATGTTTTTTCTTTTCCCCCTCATAATTATGACATTCATGATATACTTGGATGATAAGGGATGTAGCAATTGTGAGTTTTATTATATATTATATTTAACAGTAATGTCATGTTCTAATCTGAATATTAGGTTTATATTTGGACTAATAATATGCTGGCTTTTTATCTTTCCATTGCTAAAATATATTTTTTACCTAAACCTTAAAACACAGTATTTTCACAGACACAAGTTATAAGTGTTCTCCTAGTGGGAAGTGAATAGTTGGTTAGCATGGCTCTGTCAGCCAGTATTCAGCTTCTGTTTGCTACAAAGATAGATCTGTTTCATACTGCTTTGTAACAAATACTCTTCCTTCAGACTCAGTTACTAGGCTGATATTAAGTCTCAGATATCGTAGGTTGGTGTAGGCATACATAAGTGTCTATGATTTAGTGGTCATGTATCTTTTCCTTCATCCTTCCCCTGGAGACCTGAGCCTTTCCACAAGCATACTTTCTCACTAGAATTCTACTTCTCATCATATCAGTACTTGAAATTAAAAAATTGTCATTGACAATTACATTCTATCCCTCATAGAATTGTTGGCAAGAGCACACAGGGCCTCTGCATGAATACACCAAAAGAATCTCACAAGTTGTAGCAACCAAAAATGTATTTCCTGATCACACAAAATCTCCTTGTAAAAATTCCTGCCATTGAAAAGAATTTATCTGGTTTTCATTTAGATGCGTTTTATATGCAAAGTTTGTGGGCTCCAGTCTTGTAGCATGTACATTATCAATCCTACCCCAGGTTTTTGGCCAAAAGAGTTACATGGAGAATCTAAGAGTTGAGTAAGTGGATAGGGCACACTTCTCATAATAAAGGGCAAAGCCAGGCACTGAGCTGTGAAAACAGTAAGTTTCTTGGAGAGTTATATGCTGAGTTTCGGTCTGTTGCTATATACTGTAATGCTAAACACTGCCCCACAAGGTCTGGATACCTTAGGGACTAAGAAATCCTCATGTACACCAAATGATGTGATGGGAGCATGTCCTTAATTTAACAGTACTGGATAAATAAAGATGCCTATTGCCTATAGCTAGGCAGGAGAGAGACTATGGTTTTGGTTCCCAGGGCTTGAAGTCTGAGACAGAGACTATGAGGATGGGAAAAAAGAGGTGAAAAGAAGAGAATATGCCATGGGGTAGGTAGATTGTGAGAACATGGCCATGAGGGCTGGGCAGTTGGAGGTGGAGCAGCCCAAGAGGAATATGACACAGGGAGGTGGACAAAATAGCAGAGGGGTGAGATCAGCATAGCTCTAGTGCTTTAAAGCTTATAAATATAAAGGTTCTGTGTCTTTTGTGGGGTTCTATAAGACTGCCTGCAGCTTATGCTTTCTGTGTTCCAGAGGAGTTGGCCGGAGCTGTATAGGAGTGACCGGTCGAGAGAAATAATGGAGGCCAAGACAAGGCCCTTAGGTTTAATGCTTAGAGTCTTAGGTTATAGCAGGGCTTTCCATCCACCCCGCCATCCCGTTCCCCGGGGCCCCTGGC
Source organism: Mus minutoides (assembly GCA_902729485.2). Lineage (NCBI taxonomy): Eukaryota > Metazoa > Chordata > Mammalia > Rodentia > Muridae > Mus > Mus minutoides. Next base: position 1,026,167 of record LR749585.1, read on the forward strand.
TCCATCTTGGAGACCACATGGAGCCGCTGAATTCTTCCTGGAACATCTGGACAGCTTTGGGCAGGCTGGCAGCAGAGACTTGGATAACAAAAGGAGCCAGCCTAGCTGGAGAACCACTCTGTATGTGGCTTTTTGTGGCATGCCTTCAGGGGCATCAGGTCTGAACTCCCAGCCTGGAGCCGGCATGGGAGGAGGGGGACCACATCCCCTCCTTACTTATATAATAAAATTAAGTGGGACTGAGGCATAAAATTTATTTATGCTCTATAGTTCTGCCTGGGAGTTATGGTAGCTGGCAGCCACGCTGTGTCTTAGGCTCTCAGACCTTCCCAAACTATCCATTTCCGTCCTCAAGAATATATGCAGTTTGTTTGTGAATATTTTTCACAAACATGGCTCTGTGGCATAATATTAACAAGCCACAGCCTCTTGGCATATACCTCTGTCTGAGAATGGTATAGTTCCGAGATCTGGTTGCCTGTCGTAGGCTAACGACCTTCATCACACATCTTAGTTCTAAAATTCAGACCAAGGCCACAAATATATATTTCATGTGCATCTTCATAACTATATAATCCTGCCAGCTGTGCCCTCATGCCTCCTGGAAGCTACCTGCTTGCTTGCTGGAACCTTGCAAGGGAAGGCAGACCTGCTTGAAACACAAAAGCTGAACACAATTGAAACAAAATAGGATAACAGCTTCTCTTGAGAGAACTAGGAAGTCTTATTCAGTTGCAAATTAGCAACCATCAAGCTTAGGCTCTGGCCTCCAGGACTTGGGGGAGGTGACTGGGAGAATTCACAGTGAGAGTGTTTTTCATGTAAAATAGGCCAAGTTCTAAGTTAACTCTCATGGCTGAAAAGGATTTTTAGCAATCTTCAATAGGAAATCTCTCATATAGGAATAATTCTAGACCAGTCCAAGATTGAGTTAGACTAACTGGTCACACTGAAGGAAAAAGAAAAATCATTATAGCTCCTTCTTATGACTAAAATTTTTAAAGTCAAATTCTACAGTCTCTAATGTTCTCTGTCCTGTAAGGTTAAAATGCTTGAAGCAAGGCAGCTTAGCTTGTCCAAGATTTAGGACAAAGGCAAGCAAATGTGGGTTAAAGATATATACCTGATACCACAGTCAGGGCATTCAGCGAACTCACACGTCAGCCTGTTGCATGAATCCTTCTGGCAGTTGTCAGCTTCTGTAGCGCTCTGTGAAGAGAATCTAACCACTCCTTCTTTTCCAGATTAGGCAAAAGCAAGATTTTTGCCTTTGGTGGCTTTTGGGGTGGGGGGGTTAACTGCCCCTGTTTTATTTTTTAAAATTTAAAATTTAAAAGCCAATAATTCTTTGTCTTTCAGAATTATAAAAATTCTCAGTATCATGGGTAACATTAATTGTTGACAAAACATTTCAAATACTTGACTGTTAAAGCCAGTTCCAATATCTGTATAAATCTGTTTTGGAACGCCAAGCACATAAAAAAGGCAATGACACTTTTAGTTGCTTCTCCTGAAGAGTAGTTGTAATTAGAAAGCTTGAAAAGTTTAAGTCACATGTGCATATTTTATTTATCTATAGATCAGAAATAAGAGTATCATCCACTTGCAGCAATTGATTAAGTATAAGTCCTCAAGAATTTATACCATTATGTGGAAACAAGTGGAAACTGAGGACACCAAGAAAAGATTTTTACAACTTGATATGCACATTCTGTAAAGTTATTAAAACATTATCTTAAGCCATTACTATTTTGATGATGTAAAGAATGAGATAATATGTCCAATTATTCTTGTATAAGGCCTATAATCCGCCTGGGAATATAAATCTACCACGGCATTGCTTTAAGAGGTTTTATCCAGGCAATCTAAAGCAAATTCTTAAATATAAAGTAACAGCAATTTTTTTCTTCTGAGTTGTATATACTTAAACAATTGCAAATTTGAAAATTAATAGTATCTAAGGGTCAAATAATTTTAGCAATTCTAAGCTCTGATATATATATATATATATATATATATATATATATATATATATATATATATGTGTGTGTGTGTGTATTGACTATTAATATACAAATTGAAGTTTGATTATATGACATTTTAAAACACCATTTACAGCACACAATTTAATTATCTGTGCTGAAGTAGGAGGAAACTCAAAAGAATAAATGTATAATCTAATTCATATATACTTTTCTCCCATAGAAGGGCTATTTTTAAATACAGTAGGTGGGCCGGGCATGGTGGCGCACGCCTTTAATCCCAGCACTTGGGAGGCAGAGGCAGGCGGATTTCTGAGTTCGAGGCCAGCCTGGTCTACAAAGTGAGTTCCAGGACAGCCAGGGCTATACAGAGAAACCCTGTCTCGAAAAACCAAAAAAAAAAAAAAAAAAAAAAAAAAAAAAAAAAAAAAAAAAAAAAAAAAAAAAAAAAAA
>LR749585.1:1028701-1050418 GCA_902729485.2 Mus minutoides
GCCCCTGTCCTGGGGCATATAAAGTTTACAAGACCAAGGGGCCTCTCTTCCCAATGATGGCCAACTAGGCCATCTTCTGCTACATATGCAGCTAGAGACACGAGCTCTATACTGGTTAGTTCATATTATTGTTCAACCTATAGGGTTGGAGACCCCTTCAGCTCCTTGGGAGCTTTCTCCTCCATTGGGAACCCAATGTTCCATCTAATAGCTGACTGAGAGCATCCACTTCTGTGTTTGCCAGGCACTGGCATAGCCTCACACGAGACAGCTATATCAGGGCCCTTTCAGCAAAAACTTGTTGGCATATACAATAATGTCTGCATTTGGGGGCTGATTTTGGGATGGATCCCTGGCTGCAGCAGACACTGGTTGGTCCATCCTTTTGTCTCAGCTCCAGACTTGATTTCTGAAACTCCTTCCATGTGTGTTTTGTTCCTAATTCTAAGAAGGGGCAAAGTGTCCACATTTTGGGCTTCGTGCTTCTTGAGTTTCATGTGTTTCAAAAATTATATCTTGGGTAATCTAGGTTTCTGGGCTAATATCCACTTATCAGTGAGTACATGTTTTGTGAGTTCTTTTGTGATTAGGTTACTTCAATCAGGATGATACCCTCCAGATCCATCCATTTGCCTAGGAATTTCATAAATTCATTGTTTTTACTAGCTGAGTAGTACTCCATTGTATATATGTACCACATTTTCTGTATCCATTCCTCTGTTGAGGGACACCTGGGTTCTTTCCAGCTTCTGGCTATTATAAATAAGGCTGCTATGAACATAGTGGAGCAAGTGTTCTTATTACCAGTTGGAACATCTTCTGGATATATGCCCAGGAGAGGTATTGCTGGATCCTCCAATACTACTATGTCCAATTTTCTGAGGAGCCACCAGATTGATTTCCAGAGTAGTTGTACAAGCTCCAATCTCACCAACAATGGAGGAGTGTTCCTCTTTCTCCACATCCTTGCCAGCATCTGTTGTCACCTGATTTTTTTATCTTAGCCATTCTGACTGGTGTGAGGTGGAATCTCAGGGTTGTTTTGATTTGCATTTCCCTGATGATTAAGGATGTTGAACTTTTTTTTTTTTCAGGTGCTTCTCAGCCATTCCATATTCCTCAGTTGAGAATTCTTTGTTTACCGTTTTGCCCCATTTTTTAATGGGGCTATTTGATTTTCTGGAGTCCAGCTTCTTGAGTTCTTTATATTATATTGGATATTAGTCCCCTATCTGATTTAGGATTGGTAAAGATCCTTTCCCAATCTGTTGGTGGCCTTTTTGTCTTATTGACAGTACAGAAACTTTGCAATTTTTTGAGGTCCGATTTGTTAATTCTTGATCTTATAGCACAAGCCATTGCTGTTCTATTCAGGAATTTTTTCCCCTGTGCCCATATCTTCGAGGCTTTTCCTCACTTTCTCCTCTATAAGTTTCAGTGTCTCTGGTTTTATGTAGAGTTCTTTGAACCACTTAGACTTGACCTTAGTACAAGGATATAAGAATGGATCAATTCCCATTCTTCTACATGATAACCGCCAGCTGTGCCAACACCATTTGTTGAAAATGCTGACTTTTTTCAACTGGATGGTTTTAGCTACGTTGTCAAATATCAAGTGATCATGGTGTGCAGGTTCATTTCTGGGTCTTCAATTCTATTCCATTGATCTACCTGTATGTTACTCTACCAATACCATGCAGTTTTTATTACAATTGCTCTGTAGTACAGCTTAAGGTCAGGCATGGTGATTCCACCAGCGGTTATTTTATTGTTGAGAATAGTTTTTGCTATCCAAGGTTTTTTATTATTCCAGATGAATTTGCAAATTCTTCAGAGACTTGAAATTCTTATCATACAGATCTTTCATTTCCTTAGTTAGAGTCACACCAATATATTTTATATTGTTTGTGATGATTGTGAAGGGTGTTGTTTCCCTAATTTCTTTCTCAGCCCATTTATTCCTTGTGTAGATAAAGGCCATTGATTTGTTTGAGTTAATTTTATATCCAGCTACTTGACTGAAGCTGTTTATAAGGTTTAGGAGTTCTCTGGTGGAAGTTTTAGGGTCACTTATATATACTATCATATCATCTGCAAATAGTGATATTTTGACTTCTCCCTTTCCAATTTGTATCTCCTTGACGTCCTTTTGCTGTGAAATTGCTCTTCCTAGGACTTCAAGTTCTATATTGAATAGGTAGGGAGAAAATGGAACAGCCTTGGCTCAGACAGGGGTTCTGAGAGAAGGGATATCTGGGAGCAGCAAAAACAAATGACTAGAAGTCAAACTGTGGATCTAAGCTGGCAGCCTGTGCTCTGCTGGAGACAGCTTTCCAGCCTGCTTTCTCCCATTTCGTATTTTCTCTCTTATCAACTTTCTTCTTCTTCTTCTTCCTCTTCTTCTTCTTCTTCTTCTTCTTCTTCTTCTTCTTCTTCTTCTTCTTCTTCTTCTTCTTCTTCTTCTTCTTCTTCTTCTTCTTCTTCTTCTAATGTCTTATGAGTTAGAAGATCATACTGTTCTTGCAGAGGGCCCAGGTTCAGTCCTAGCCATCCAGTTCTAGGGTGTCTGCTAACTTATCTGCTTTCTTTGGAGATCTCTCTCTCTCTCTCTCTCTCTCTCTCTCTCTCTCTCTGTCTGTGTGTGTGTGTGTGTGTGTGTGTGTGTGTGTGTGTGTGTGTGTGTTCTGATGAGACAGTTCTCTAAGCAGTTCTCTCTTGCTATTCTAAAAAATTCTCTGGATAACTTATCTCCTGCAGATCATAAGCTCAGTCTTTTATTCTACAAATCAATCCAGTCATTTACTTCAGTCTTCAACTTGATTATTCTGAGTCAGCATCCCATGACCCCCAGCCCCTTAATTCATAGGAGACAGCAAGCGTATATTTTCTTTGAACATTGCAAAACAAATTCAGAGATCTGCTTGCCTCTGTTAAGCATAGACCATAAACTAGCTGGGTGGGACCCTGTCCTGAAAATACTATTTCTACCACTCCTGTATCTAGATGTCTGGAATCACTGTGTCCTAGAACGACCTTGAACTCAGGAATCTTCCTTCCTTTGTATCTTTTTGACAAGCTGGCTAATAGTGTAGCTATCTCTGTTCCTTTAGATTTGTGAAACCCCTCATAATTCATATTGTATTCTTACATTTTTGCATAGTTGAGAAATTATATATTTTTGAATGCATTTTAAATTATTTTTAGATATTTTCTTTATTTACATTTCAAATGTTATCCACTTTCCTAATTTCCCCTCTGAAAATTTCTTATCCTTTTCCCCTCCTCCCCTCCCCCTGCTCCCCAACCCACCCACTCCTGTTCCTGGTTCTGCATTCCCCTATATTGGGGCATAGAGCCTTCACAGGACCCAGGGCCTCTCCTCCCATTGATGACCTACTAGGCCATCCTCTGCTACAATATTTTTAGAGTTCTTTTCCACAGCTGTAAGGGCTGTCGTGAAGGTCCTAGTATTTACCATTTTGCTAAAATATTAGTAACACCTTCACCTCTTGGACTTGCGCTGTCTCATTAGCAGGGAATCATTAAATATAACAGGAAGGACATTCCTTAAAGGAGGAATGCAAAATATGTACATTGTTATACAAACAAGCCTTATGCTCAGGGCAGCCATTGACATTCTTTAAGTCCTATGTCCACTGGCCCTGTTCCAGGGGTAGGAACCATGTCATTCTGTCCCCACCAAGGCTATATATATGATGTAAATCAATACCTTAATATATAAGTTCCTTATACTCTAGTATTAAATTCTACAAGTGATATTCATGAAAATTTTGTGCCCTAAAAGCTACATTCATGGATATTTATAACCCCTGCAGAACAACATAGAAACTGTCAATTTTAGGACAGTCCAAATGCAACAGGAATGTTCTATAAATCAGAATTGTATGTACATAGTTTATTAGAAAACAGATTTTACATATTTGTTAAGTTGTTCAGAAAGAGAAAATTGTATTTTAGAGGACAAAAGACATTGAAGACAGTACTGTCTTGTGTGTTTGGGTGACCTCAAGTAAATTCAGTCAAACTGTTTGGGATCCGTTCTATTATTGACTCACTAAGTACACTGCTCTAAGTCACATTAAATTTCCAATGTTTACTTGTTTGTTTTAACTTCTAAAGATGACCATAATTTCAAGCATTTAAGTAACGCCATCTTCACAATGCTATACCTGCACATAAAGAGTCAATATGCATCTGAATACCGCATACACAATGATACCATTGTAATCATAAAATACAGAAATCCATGGAAAAATACACAGCATATTCTAAACCAAAGCAAGATTGTGTTCCAGAAAGTATCTGTTCATTCTTAATAGCTCTGATGAAATTCTAAATTATAAAAATAAAACCAGGAAACAAGAGTGCTGCTGGGACAGTTGGAGGCAGGGAGGAGGGGGAAGAAGGAAGGGAAAAATTAGCTCAAAGGAAGGAAGGAAGGAAGGAAGGAAGGAAGGAAGGAAGGAAGGAAGGAAGGAAGGAAGGGAGAGAGAAAGGAAAGGAGGGAGGGCAAAGGGAGGGAGGAAGGAAAGAAGGAAAGAAGGAAGGAAGGAAGGAAGAAAGGAAGGAAGGAAGGAAGGAAGGAAGGAAGGAAGGAAGGAAGGAAGGCAGGCAAGCAAAAAAATAAAATAAAATTGGAATCTATTATTCAGAACTATTCCTGTGGGTGGGGACCTATATGTTATTGTTTTCTAACTAGAGCAATCAAATCCTTCTTTGAAGACAACAAAACAAAAGATTAACATATTTTCTTTGGAAGATGAGCAATAAATGAGTCATGCTGTGGCGTGAGTTTCCTAAAAAGAGGTTTCAAAACAGAATGAAGGATTAGGGAGAGAGTATGAGCACTGACTCTTTTTATTGAATTCCTCTTTAATTATACGAGAAGATGGCTCAGCTGTGAGTCAGTTGGCTAGGGTGTGGTATGTTATGATGGTTTTAAAGAGACTAAAATAAACAATACAATTAAACAAAGGAAAGACTAAACACTGCTATGCCAAGATTTTAAACTCCACTTATTAGTTCAATTACTGGAAAATTTCTCAAACCTACCCAAGCTACCACCCTACTTGATAAAGTTATAATCTGGCCTTGAGAATGAAGAATTTCATGGTCTCTGGGAGCTCCATAAAGTTATTTTCTAGGCCTAAAAAACTGCTCATACTCATATCTTCCCATTCCTTTTCATGTACACAGAACAACACAAGTCTTTTAATATTATTTTTTCCATTTTTACACAGTGGAATTCAGGTCTTTCTTAAAATTCTTTCTTCCGTTTTGACAATTTTCTCATACAATATAGTTTGATCATATTCTTTCCCCTGCCCATCTCCACACAGCTCCCTCTCCACCCAACTTCATGTTGTTCCATTCTCTTAAACCAAACAAAACCAAAAAACCACACACACACACACACACACACACACACACACACACACACACACACCATAAAATCTGTTTTGCCTATTTTGTGTCAGCCAGCTACTCTTGAGCAGAAGGCCATGTGGTATGGCTTATATACCCATTGTCACTCCATTGAAGAAAACTGATTTTTACCGTCTCAGAAGCTATGAATTACACAGAGTTTCTTAGTTAGGGTAAGACTTTGTGTTCACTTCCCCTTCTCCATCCCAGGATTTTTGACCTATCTTGAACTTTAAAGTCTCATGCATGTTGTCATAGTCTCTACGAGCACAAGAGCTCAGCTGTGTCTTGTTTTGTTTGTGTGTGTGTTGGGGGGGGGTAGAGTTATACACCACATTTACCTTTTACAATCTTCCCAAACTGTCTTGCACATAGATCCCTAAGCTTTGAGGTAAGAAGTATAATAATGCATCACATTTAGGGCAAATTGTTCCGAAGTCTCTCACTTTCTGCACATTGTCCAGATGTAAGCTTCTGTGTTAATCACCATCTACTACAAGAAGTTTCTCTGATAAAGGTTAATACATTAAGCAATGTATTAATATATGGACACAAAAATATGTAATTAGAAGTTGTTTACTATCATGTTCACTTAGCAAACTAATAGTAGGTTTTTCTCTAGGGTCTATGACCTTCCTAGTCACCAGTTCTTGGCCTCTTAAACATCATCAGGTATGGATTTTTGTCTCATATCTTAACTCCAAGCAAAAGTTAGTTATTCTCCTAGAGAACATTTGTGCCACTATTGCATAATGAGTATATTTTACAGGCAGATGGCTATTGTAACTCAGAGGGTTTGCAGTTGGGTGAGATTGATGATTACTTTTGTCCTCAGGTGATGCACATAGCAACTTCCAGTATCCTAGTTAAAGTTCCTATTGCTGAGAAGAAACATCATGACTAAGACAACGCTTCTAAAGGACAATTTCTCCATTTTGGATCATATAAGTATTTTATAATCTTTACTTATAGTCTTATTTACTTACTTACTTATAGTCTTATTTACTTATTGTCTTTTATTGTCTCTTATTTTCTCTTATTGTCTCTTATTGTCAGGTTGGGGATGGTAAACCAATAGTATCATTAATAGCTTTCAATATTAGATGGGTATATAGGACCCTTTCAGGACAAAATCTCAAAAAGATATTCATGCTACTGAGAGTTTTACTTTGTAGTATATGATGTCTCCTGGGGCATTGCACTGTATCCCCTATTACATGGTAACTACATTTAAATTCTTTTTCTCACTATGCATACATTTGAGAAAGTTCTATATAGTAGATCTTGATATGGCATCTCAAAAGGTCTTTAGCATTAGTTATCCCACCCTGTATTCCCTGTTATACCCTAACTACTCACCTTCTTTTCCATCCAATGTCTACTTTTATCTTAGTGTTTCTATTGCTGTGAAAGGACACAATGACCATGGCAACTCTTATAAAGGAAAATATGTCATTGTAACTGACTTATAGTTCAGAGGTTTAGTCCATCATCATCATGGAAGAAAGCATGGCAGCACGTGGGCAGACATGTGCTGGAGAAGGGATTGACAGTTCTCAGGAGAAAGAGGGTGAGACACTGGGCCTGGCTTGAGCATTTGAAATCTCCAAGTCCACCTGCAGTGACACACTTTCTCCAACAAGTCCATACTTACTCTAACAAAGCCACACTTCCCAATCGTGTCACTCCCTGTAAGCATATGAGGTCCATTTTCATGCATGCCACCACAATTTCCATAAGAATATTCTCTCCCCCCCATATGTTACTCTGTAGTTATTCTGAACAAAACACATATCTCTGAAGTTTAAAACAGCAACCACCTATAAGAGAAATCTTGCAATGTTTGTCTTTCTGGGTCTGAGTCACCTCCTCAGAAGGATTGACTCTAGTTTCATCTACTTACTTACAGATTTCATAATTTAGTTTTTTTGTGTTTTGTTCTTGTTTTTTTTTTTTGTTTTTGTTTTTGTTTTTGGTTTTGGTTTTTGGTTTTGGTTTTTTGAGACAGGATTTCTCTGCATAGCCCTGGCTGTCCTGGAACTCACTTTGTAGACCAGGCTGGCCTCGAACTCAGAAATCCACCTGCCTCTGCCTCCTAAGTGCTGGGATTAAAGGCGTGCACCACCACACCCAGCCAGATTTCATAATTTCATTCTTCTTAAGAGCAGAATAATATCACATTGTTTAAATGTACCTATCACATGTCCAATATCCATCCAGTAATTGATGGGCATCTAGAATGTTCCCAACTTCTGCCTATTGTGAATAAATCAGTAATGAATATGGGTGAGCAAATGTCTCTGTACTAGGCTATAGAGTCTTTACATAGAGTCCTTTATATAGAGAGTCCATGGGTATATGCTCAAGAGTATAGCTAGATCTTGTGGTAAAGAAATTTTCAGCCTTTCAAGTAACCTTCATACTGGTTTTCATAGTGGCTGTTCCAGTTTGTTCTCCCACCATAGTAGGATTATTCTTTCTGTACTTTTTTCCTGTTTCTAATATCTCTACTCACTTTGGTATTCAATCACACTGATATACTGTCATACATTAAGCAATAATCAACTACTTTGCATAAAAAAGACCAGTTGATTTCAAGATGTACTTAAGTAAAATATTTGTTACAAATAAAATGATAAAAGCAAGATGTATTTATATTTTCTGTCTAGATGAAGAGGTATTTGATAAATCATACAATGCTAAGTAAGTGGTGCAATGTAAGAAGATCAAGAAAAGGACTTTATAAATTGCCTCGCTCACAAGAATCATGGGACTTGCTATGGTCCAAAAGGACAAGTAGAGAAGAGTAGTATTAGTAGAGTCTGAAGACAAGGAGTGGAAAGATCCTCAGCTTTTAAAGACACATTAGTGAGGGCTTTGTTTTCATTTAGTCATTGTTCTATTTTAATTTATTCTTGAAAAAGAAAACCCACAGCAAAAAGGTATCTAAAATTTAAGCCATTTATATTTTTTTATTAAGTCCAAATCTGACTGAACAAGAAAGATTGGATTTTAATTGTTGAAGCAAATAAAGAAAAATTTAACTCCCAATTTAAGTCACAGAATTTTTACATATAGAACTTTACTGAATAAAACAATCAAAATTTTAACATCTGTAATAACAAAAAACCTAGACTAGCAAAAACTCTTCTCAACAATAAAAGAACCTCTGGTGGAATCACCATGCCTAACCTCAAGCTGTACTACAGAGCAATCGCAATAAAAACTGCATGGTACTGGTACAGCAACAGACAGGTAGATCAATGGAATAGGATCGAAGACCCAGAAATGAATCCACACACCTATGCTCACCTGATCTTTGACAAGGGAGCTAAAACTATCCAGTGGAAAAAGACAGCATTTTCAACAAATGGTGCTGGCACAACTGGCAGCTTTCATGTAGAAGACTGGGAATCGATCCATTCTTATCTCCTGTACTAAGGTAAAGTCTAAGTGGTTTAAGGATCTCCACATAAAACCAGAGACACTGAAACTTATAGAGGAGAAAGTAGGGGAAAGCCTCGAAGACATGGGCACTGGGGAAAAATTCCTGAATAGACCAGCAAAGGCTTGTGCTGTAAGATCAAGAATTGACAAATGGGACCTCATAAAGTTGCAAAGCTTCTGTAAGGCAAAAGATACTGTCAACAAGACAAAAGGGCCACCAACAGATTGGGAAAGGATCTTTACCAATCCTAAATCAGATAGGGGACTGATATCCAATATATATAAAGAACTCAAAAAGGTGGACACCAGAAAATCAGATATCCCCATTAAAACAGAGTTAAACAAAGAATTCCCAACTGAGGAATACCGAATGGCTGAGAAGCACATAAAAAATGTTCATCATCCTTAATCATCAGGGAAATGCAAATCAAAACAACCCTGAGATTCCACCTCACACCAGTAAGAATGGCTAAGATCAAAATTCAGGTGACAGCAGATGCTGGCATGGATGTGGAGAAAGGGGAACACTCTTCCATTGTTGGTGGGACTGCAAGCTTGTTCAACCACTCTAAAAATCAGTCTGGCTGTTCCTCAGAAAATTGGACATAGTACTACAGGAAGATCCTGCAATACCTCTACTGGGCATATATCCAGAAGATGTTCCATCTGGTAATAAGGACACATGTTCCACTATGTTCATAGCAGCCTTATTCATAACAGCCAGAAGCTGGAAAGAACCCAGATGTCCCTCAACAGAGGAATGGATACAAAAATTTGGTACATTTACACAATGGAGTACTACTCAGCTATTAAAAACAATGAATAAACATGTGAAATGTAAATGAAGAAAATATCTAATAAAGAGAAAAAAAATGAAAAAAAAAACAATGAATATATGAAATTCCTAGGCAAATGGGTGGATCTGGAGGGTATCATCCTAAGTGAGGTAACCCAATCACAAAAAAACTCACATAACATGTACTCACTGATAAGTAGATATTAGCCCAGAAACCTAGACTACCCAAGATACAATTTAATAAACAAATGAAACTCAAGAAGCATGAAGATCAAAATGTGGACACTTCACCCCTTCCTAGAATTAAGAACAAGGCACACATTGAAGGAGTTACAGAGATCATGTGTGGTGCTGAATCAAAAGGATGGACCAACCAGTGACTGCTGCAACTGGGGATCCATTCCATAATCAGCCACCAAACATAGACACTATTGCATATGCCAGCAAGATAGTGCTGAAAGGGCCCTGATATAGCTGTCTCATGGGAGGCTATACCAGTGCCTGGCAAACACAGAAGTGGATGCTCACAGTCAGCTAATAGATGGAACACAGGACTCCCAAGGAAGGAGCTAGAGAAAGTACCCAAGGAGCTGAAGGGGTCTTCAACCCTATCGGTGGAAGAATAACATGAACTAACTAGTACCCCCAGAGCTCATGTCTCTAGCTGCATGTATAGAAGAAATAGGCCTAGTTGGCCATCATTGGGAAGAGAGGCAGACTTTATATGCCCCAATACAGGGGAATGCCAGGGCCAAGATATGGAGTGTGCGGTTAGGGGAGCAGGGTGGGCATGGGGGAGGGTTTAGGGAACTTTCTGGATAATATTTGAAATGTAAATGAAGAAATATCTAATAAAAATTGAAAAAAAATTATATTAAAAAAAGAGTTAAAAACAGAAAAATAATATAAAGAATCAGAGAGAACAAAAATGAGATAAGGTACAGCATATCTAAACAATGGAACAAATTGAGTTACTAAAAGTAATAATTATAAGAAATTTTTATGATATAAAAATATATTCTATAAAATATTAAATAAAAAGAAGAAACATAGAACTTAGTATTAAAGACAAAAAAATTCCTAAATGAAAATTCACTTAATACATATTTATCATGAAGAAAGACTTTCAAATAAAGCCAATTTCTTTTTAAGTGGCTAAACTGACATTTACTTGATTTGAGTAGAAAACAAACAAGGTCAGATATGAAGAATAAGAAATCTCATTCATTTGTTCTTTTAGTGTGAGACAATCATGACCTGGACCAAATGATAGGAAAGAAAAGTGAACTCATGGGAAGAAAACAGTCATTTTGAAAATCAAAAAAAGTGATGATTAAAATTGAGAAGTCTAATTTTTGAAGAATAAACTTTTTCCTAATTTTATGTTAACATCATACATCTTAGGTTCTTTTAAAATAGACTTTTTAAAGGTTCCCCATAGATTTGTTATAAAGTCTTTAGAATAACCAAAGTAATCAAAAGCACTCAATAAAAATAAGCTACCATTATTATTACAATTACCTTGTACTTATTCATTGATATGATATAATTTAGTCAAAACAACTTAGAGGAAGGAAAAATAAAGTGAGCTACAGTGGTGTGCAGCCATGGACTTGATATTGTAATGAATAGTGAGGACTTCAATGAATGTCATAAGCAAAGGATAAAATTCCCACTGGCATTCTGATGGAAAATAGTCTCATTGACAAGACCAGTAAATGAAACCAGGCAATCCTCATGTTACAGGCATGTGTCACATATCCTAACTACTGCCTTTTGCACATATAAGAACCTAGAAATAAAATACAAAGCTATTGAAGAGTTCACTTTGCCCATGAAATCCAAGTCATAGCTGCTATATATTTTAGTCTGATTTCATCTCTTGTTGCCCCTGACTTTTTCCCTGGGAAGGGTATTAAATACCTGAGGAGCACTGCCCCCCCAAAAGACACCTTTTCCACAGCCAACCTCAGAAGTAGAAGAACTCAACAAGCAGATTCGATCTCTAGAACACAGAATTGGTAGCCAGCCAAGGAAGGCACAGTTTCTCCAGTGATACTTGCTAAGGACTGTGCTTGGTATCTACCTTGATCTCCTTTTCCACACCCAGAAGCTGCATTTCTGGCTGCTAACATCTCACAACTGTGTTCTTCACCAGGAAAATGCTTTCTCTGATCCAGAGAGAGATAAACAATTACATAGAACTCTGTGGCCACCAACAAAGAAAGCCCAGGAATCTAATCATCGAGTCCTCATCATCTCAGTGTTCTACTTTAAGGGAGCTCCAGATTTCTGTTCACACTCCCAAACTCGAAGGCTACTGCTCAGCAGACTTCCTCTTTTTCTTTGCTGCCTTCCTGATCCTCCCTACTTTGTTCTTCTGGAGGATAGCTTCCACTAACCTGTGTAAGATTCACCATCTGCATATGCTTCTAGAGGAACAAACTTGAAATTCTTCCAAAGAGAGCTTAAATCACTGCTACAGTTGACTGAATGGCAGAATATGGACATTTGCATATATTTATATGCAATTACCACACATACCAATATCCCTTTCTCTGAACTAGAATTATAACTCAATGATAATCATGGAATTTTGAGTGTTTTATATTGGACATACCAAAGATGGATATTTACCTTTATGGGTCAATGAACCACGGGGAGCCTCAAATGAAACACTACCTTCAAAGAAGGTCAATGTATTTTGTCTTTGGAAAATGGCATAGTGGTATTAGGTAAGCATTAGGTATACAGGGAATGATATTTCTATTGCCTATGTGAATGAAAGAAACAGGAAAATGTGACAGTATTTAGAAGACCATGGGAAAGGGTTAGATGGATATAGGTGGATTTGGAAGAACTAGGGGCAGGGTGGAAGAAAGTGAATATAACCATTAATATGAACATTTCAAAGAATTTACAAAATATTATACTATTTAAAAAGAAAAAAGCCAAAGATATAGATACATACTTTGATTAGTGAAGTAAACATAGGTAACTATTAGAATCTACTTTCACATTTCTTTTTATTTTTAGTTATTTTCTTTATTTACATTTCAAATATAACCTTTCCTGGTTTCCCTTCTGAAAACCCCCTATCCCCTCCCACTCTCCCCCTTCTCCCCAACCCACCCACTCCTGATTCCTGGACCTGGCATTCCCCTACACTGGGACATAGAACCTTCACAGAACCATGGGCCTCTCTTCCCATTGATGACTGACTAGGCCATCCTCTGCTACATATGCAGCTGGAGCCATGAGGCCCACCATGTGTTTTCTTTGATTGGGAGTTTAGTTCCAGGGAGCTCTGGGAGATAATGGTTAGTTAATATTTTTGTTCCTCCTATGGGGCTGCAAACCACTTCAGGTCCTTGGGTACTTTCTCTAGCTCCTTCATTGAGGACCCTGTGATTAATCCAATGGATGGCTGTGAGCATCTACTTCTATATTTGTCAGGCACTGGCAGAGCATCTCAAAAGACAGCCCTATCAGGCTCCCGTCAGCTAGCTCTTCTTGGCATCCACAATAGTGTCTGTGTTTGACGGTTGTTTATGGGATGGAACCACAGGTGGGCAGTCTCTGGATGGTCATTCCTTTAGCCTCTGCTCAGAAATTTGTCTCTGTAACTCCTCCCATGGGTATTTTGTTCCCCCTGCTCAGAAGGATCTTAGTATCCACACTTTGGTCTTCCTTCTTCTTGACTTTCATATGTTTTGCAAATTGAATCTTGGGTGTTCTGAGCTTCTAGGCAAATATCCATTTATCAGTGAGTGTATATCATGTGTGTTCTTTTGTGATTGGGTTACCTCACTTAGGATGATATCCTCCAGTTCCATCCATTTGTCTATGAATTTCATAAATTCATTGTTTTTAATAGCTGTATAATACTTCATTGTATAAATGTACCACATTTTCTGTATCCATTCTTCTGTTGCGGGACATCTGGGTTCTTTCCAGCTTCTGGCTACTATAAATAAGGCTATTATGAACATAGTGGAGCATGTGTCCTTCTTACAAGTTGAAACATCTTCTGAATATATGCTCAGGAGTGGTATTGCTTTATCTTTCAGTAGTACTAGGTCCAGTTTTCTGAGGAACTGCCAAACTGATTTCCAGAGTGGTTGTACCAGCTTGCAATCCCATCAGCAATGGAGGAGTGTTCCTACTTTCACATTTCTTGATCTTGTAAAGTGTGTTAATTAGTAAGTGGCTCAGGTAAGATATCCATAGTCTGTAAGTGATACTAGTTTCAATGTGCATGATATCTTAGTATTCTATTGTTGTAAAGTTAAACCACTACCACAGTAATTCATATAAAGAAAAGCATTTAACTGTGGCTTGGTTACAGTTTCAGAGGTTTAGCAAGGCAAGAAGCAAGTCAGCACTCAAGCAGACATGGTGCTGGAGAAGTATCCGAGAGTTCTACATCTAGATCTGCAGATATCAAGAAGAGAGATACACTGGTCCTGGGTAGACCTTTTAAAACCCAAAGTCCACCTTCAGCAACACCCATCCTCCAACAAGGCACCTCCTAATTCCTCTCAAGTTGTACCATGTCCTAATGACCAGGAATTCCAATACATGCGCCTATGGAGGCCATTCCTATTCCAACTATGATAAAAAGTGTTCATCAAATTCAAATGAAATAAAAAGATCAAATTACAGAAGAATCCATACAAGTTTTCTGAGAGTTTACAATAGAAAAAAAAATCAGCTTTTTATAGATATTGTGATCAACAATGGAGTTAGTGAACAGAAACTCAGTGTCCAACAATTTCCCAACTAGAGCAGGAAAAAAACAAAAACAAAAACAAACAAACAAACAAACAAACAAAACCGTGTAGAGACAGTAGACTGAGCTTCCTAGATGAGCATTTTTCCTGTATTTGTATCAAAGTGAGAATTCCTTTTGTGGGAACTTGAATTCATTAGAAAAGTAATAAGGCTGAACTAATAAGCCCTCATAAGTGAGATTCTACGATCCTTTGATTGACAGTAGTCACAGGACCTTCTTCAAAACTGTTAACATCCATCAATTTTTATGGATGTGGGAGATATCTTAATTAATGGATAACTGTACCCACATCTAGTATATATAAACAATAATATAGCTATTCAGGTGAAGTATAATTTTTAAAAATCTGAAATACTCAGGTAAATCCTGTATCTTCTTGTTTAAAATACACATAATTGGCTTTTACTCTATTAAGATACACACTAAAATTCTAGCACCATATTTATAATATAAAGATGCAACTCATCTTCATGCCTTATCACCACCTGGATTCATATTTGATTGTTGAGAAGGCAAAAATTCTCCTATTTCTGATTTTTGCTGCTGTATCTTTTTCCTGATGATGAAATTCATTGTTCATCCTGATGATGAATATTTATTATTTAAAATAAAACAGAAGAAAAATGACTAGAAATATTGAGTGGTTTTAAAACAACTTACAGAGTTTTGTTTAAATTGTGTGAATTTTGTGAGCTGTATAAAAGCATTGTCCTCCAGCCCTATCTTCTTAGTCAATTACTAAAGGAGTTTTTCTCACCAGTCACTTAATTACTGTATCCTATTAATACTTTCCACTTCTCTTGTGACACTTAAATAGAGAAGTTGGCTGGATACTCTCTACTCCTAGCCAACCTTCCTACCTCTCATATGCCTGAAGACTTCCTCTTGCCATTGAGGCTTTATGACTTTCAGTTATTCAGATATATGTGAATAAGAATCTCATTAGTCGAGGAACTGTAATGTAAAGTATAAAGAGGAAAGTGATAATCCTAGAAAGATCCTTGGAGTTTGGCTATGCTCAGTGAGTGAGAGTGGAGCACTTATGAATGGAGTCAGTTCTCTGATACATGAAGTTCAATAGAATTCCCTTGTCCCTTCCTCCATGTGAAGAAACAATGAGAAAACCTCATCCAGGTGCCAGGAAGCAAGCGCCCACCAGACACCAAGCCTGCCAGTATTTTCATCTTGTGCTTTCACAACTTCCAAATTACGACTAAAGTTTGGTTGTGTATAAGAGACTCAGTCAGTTGTACATTTTTATATCAGACCAAGTGAACTTGTAATTTTGACTGAATTGTACTTTTGCAATATAGATTGCATTGTAATGTTGAAAGATAACATAAGTTCAATGAGTGAGTCCACACTCTACAGAAAATGCTTCCCAACATGAGCTAAGTAGCTTTGCCTTTCTAATTTTGAAGATAAAACTTTCAATTAAAATGTATGTTCAACAGTAATAATGCCAAGGTTATGCTATATTAGCAAACAATTTCCTATTTTTAGTTACTCAATATGATAACAGTTTACACTTTTTTTTTTGTTTTGTTTTGTTTTGTTTTTCGAGACAGGGTTTCTCTGTTTAGCCCTGGCTGTCCTGGAATTCACTTTGTAGACCAGGCTGGTATCAAACTCAGAAATCCGCCTGCCTCTGCCTCCCGAGTGGTGGAATTAAAGGCATACACCATCATGCCCGGCTCAGTTTACAATTTTTTTTTCAATTTCTTTATTAGATATTTTCTTAATTTACATTTCAAATGCTATTCTGAAAGTTCCCTCCCCCCTCCCACTGCCCTGTTCCCCTGCCCACCCACTCCCACTTCTTGGCCCTGGCATTCCCCTGTATTGGGGCATATAAAGATTGTAGTACCAAGGGGCCTCTCCTCCCAATGATGGCCGACTAGGCCATCTTCTGATACATATGGAGCAAGAGACACGAGTTCTGGGGGTTCAGGTTAGTTCATATTGTTGTTCCTCTTCTAGGGTTGCAGACCCCTTCAGCTCATGGGGTTCTATCTCTAGCTTCTCCATGGTGGGCCCTGTGCTCCATCTTATAGATGACTGTGAGCATCCACTTCTGTGGAAGACAGCTATATCAAGGTCCCTTCAGTAAACACTTGCTGTCCTATGCAATAGTGTCTGAGTTTAGTGACTGATTATGGGATGGATCCCCGGTGGGTTAGTCTCTGTATGGTCCATCCTTTCATCTTAGCTCTAAACTTTGTCTCTGTAACTCCTTTCATGGGTATTTTGTTTTCTATTCAAAGGAGGAAAAAGAACCCACGCGCTGGTCTTCCTTCTTGATGTTCTTGTGTTTTGCAAATTGTATCTTGGATATTCTAAGTTTCTGGGCTAATATCCATTTATCAGTGAGCGCATATCCAATGACTTCTCTTGTGATTGGGTTAGCTCACTAAGGATTATGTCCTCCAGATTCATCCATTTGCCCAAGAATTTCATAAATTCATTTTTTTAATAGCAGAATAGTACTCCATTGTGTAAATGTACCACATTTTCTGTATCCATTCCTCTGTTGAGGGACATCTGGGTTCTTTCCAGCTTCTGGCTATTATAAATAAGGCTGCTATGAACATCGTGGATCATGTGTCCTTTTTACCAGTTGGAACATCTTCTGGGTATATGCCCAAGAGAGGTATTGCTGGATCCTCCAGTAGTACTATGTCCAATTTTCTGAGGCACCTCCAGACTGACTTACAGAGTGGTTATACAAGCTTGCAATCCCATCAGCAATGGAGGAGTGTTCCTCTTTCTCCACACCCTCTCCAGCATCTGCTGTCATCTAAATTTTTGATCTTAGCCATTCTGACTGGTGTGAGGTGGAATCTCAATGTTGTTTTGATTTGCATTTCCCTGATGATTAAGGATATTGAACATTTTTTCAGATGTTTCTCAGCCATTTGGAATTCCTCAATTGAGAATTCTTTGTTTAGCTCTGTACCCCATTTTTAATGGGGTTATTCGTTTTTCTGGAGTCCAGCTTCTTTAGCTCTTTGTAGATGTTGGATATTACTCCCCTATCAGATTTAGGATTGGTAAAAATCCTTTCCCAATCTGTTGGTGACCTTTTTGTCTTACTGACTGTGTCTTTTGCCTTACAGAAGCTTTGCAATTTTACAAGGTCCCATTTGTCAATTCTTGATCTTACCGCACAGGCCATTGCTGTTCTGTTTAGGAATTTTTTCCCTGTGCCCACATCTTCGAGGGTTTTCCCCACTTTCTCCTCTATAAATTTCAGTGTCTTTGGTTTTATGTGGAGGTCTTTGATCCACTTAGACTTAAGCTTTGTACAAGGAGATAAGATGGATCAATTCGAATTCTTCTACATGATAACAGCCAGTTGTGCCAGCACCATTTTTTGAAAATGCTGTCCTTTTTCCACTGGATGGTTTTAGCTCCCTTGTCAAAGATCAAGTGACCATAGGTGTGTGGATTCATTTCTGGGTCTTCAATTCTATTCCATTGATCTATCTGTCTCTTGCTGTACCAGTACCATGCAGTTTTTATCACAATTGCTCTATAGTACAGCTTAAAGTCAGGCATGGTGATTCCCCTAGAGGTTCTTTTATTGTTGAGAATAGTTTTTGTTATCCTAGGTTTTTTATTATTCCAGGTGAATTTGCAAATTGCCCTTTCTATCTCAGTGAAGATTTGAGTTGGAATTTTGATGGGGATTGCATTGAATCTGTAGATTGCTTTTGGCAGGATAGCCATTTTGACTATATTAGTCCTGCCAATCCATGAGCATGGGAGATCTTCAGTTTACACATTTTATATATCGGATATAATATATTATGTATATAAAAAGACAGGTTTGAACATTCATGACTATCTCTAAGGAATATCTGGTTTCTATTTATTCAGCTGCAAAGTCTGAGGAAATATAACATATACACTCATATTCTCATTACTGACACTAATTACTATATAGAGGTATTAGTTAGTGAGGGTTTCCCAAAAACACCCTTAGATTCAGTATTTCAGGAGAGAACCATGGAATTCACAAAGGCTGTGTTGTTCATGGTTAGTTTTCACTTGATAAAGAGTATATGTTAGAATCAGCCATGGGGAGAACACACCGGAAGACGGGAAGAAGTCTAGGAAAGATGCCAAACCCGAAGAATCTGTTACCCACGATGTGTTGCTTCACCAGCACTGTATACAACAAATGTGTGAACCGGAGATGCCAATCCAAGCTTTTGGAGCCCCAAATTAATCCTGTCCATGTGGCTGTCCCATCTCCCAGATGTAAGTTCTTTATCACAGGTAAATAAAGTCATTCCTATCAGACAAAATATCCATGAAAACTAGAGATCCTTTAGCAAACAATCTTGCAGTCTATACCTCTGTTACTGAGATATTGCACAACACTCATTTTGCTTTATATTTTCTGAATATTTGTGAATTGACCAAATACGTTACAATAACTCCCTAAAAAAATTCCTAACTCACACTAGGATCTGATGCATAATATTTATGTCGATCCTATCCTGTCCAAACAAGGTACGTACAAAACACTCTTCCCCACTGGCACTAGGAGTGGACTCTTTAGTAACATGCATGCTCGCTGACACTAGGAGTGGACACTTTAGTAACATGCATGCTCGTTGACACTAGGAGTGACTCTTTAGTAACATGCATGCTCGCTGACACTAGGAGTGGACTCTTTAGTAATATGCACGCTTGTTGATAAGCATAGTAACTGTTGCAGAGTAAGAAAGTAACAGTCAACCTCAAGAATAAGGCCATGCAGACAAATATGCCACACCTACCAAAACAAAAAGACAAGGTGTATCTGAATATCTGTGGGAAATGTAATGGATCTATTGGAGGTAAAGAGAGACTCTCGAGTATGGTAGATAGAAGAAATCTTCAGAAGGTTAACAGAAAATCTGGATTTTTCTCTGTAAACTAAGGAGGTTTTGGAATATTTCAATATGCATGAAATTAAGGTTTTTTTTTACTACTATTTATGCAAACCCCCAAATTGATTAGAAAAGAAAAAGTTTATAAGCCAAAACAGCATCTTCCTCCTGTTGAAGGTGCTACCAGTCTCCACATTACATAGTGTCTTACACAAACATCTGTAGCATATTTGAATTGCAAAAACCTAAAACTCTAAAATTTAATTTTTTTTTATTTTCCTTCACCATGTGGTCTCCATTGTCAGTCTTTATAATCACAGTGTCAGAAAAATGTTTTATCTCAGCTAGTGTTCATCCTGTTATGTCATACATGAAATATTCCAAATCATCATTGCCTTGTTCTCTTCCACTTCACAGAAGTGAAGTCATGGTTGGGAGAAAGGACAACACAGACCCCATACAAATTCTTACAAAATGCTTTGCTAACCAATGGCAGTTTTCCTTTCTGATGTCCTGGCGACCTCATGAAGTTTGTCTTCTGTAGTCAGTACAACCACATTTATAAATGGTATTGTTTCTCTACTGAAAAAAAATACTTTAACAGTTTCTTACACAATTATTTTGTCTTCAGATCCTTAGAAACTTTTCTACTTTCATGTGTCTCTTTGAGATAAAGATGGCTCACAATGAGGAGCAGAGGGGTCCATATAACAGGAGTTATCTCAGCAACAATAAGTTAAGACAGTTCTTTGCTGTCCTAAGCTAATAAGAATATACCATGTTAGATGAAATCCAGGTTTAAACTATTCTAAGATACCCTAAAACCCATCAAAGTTTTCTATCTCCACATGTCCCACCTAAAATCACCTCCTCTAGCTGTTCATTTTATTAATTCTCCACATTCAAAAATTATCCCTTACATAATTATGGAATTTGTTTTTTAAGTAGCATGAAAATTTTCAACAATTCTCATAGTATAAAATTTACTTTCTGAGGATATAAGAACTAAATTTCAAAGTGTGTTCTACTAGCAAACTTATTATAATTGAAAATTCTGGAATTCCATCAGGGTAGTTAGGAAAGTAATTTATGAATCTGTCCTCTAATAACTGAAACCTGACTCTCATTTTTGTTATTAAAATTTTGTATAAAATGCTTTTTACTATAAAATATAAATCATATCTCCACATTTTCATTGAATTGGTGATTAACTTTTGTACATAGATCTCTTAAACCATTACTGATACTGTACATAAGGTACAAATGTTGAGGTATAGTTATTTTTTTCTATACTTACTCATTCCTGACTTTAAGGAGACTTACCAGAAGTAGATAAAGCTTGTAAGGCTCAGGATGGTAAGAAAGTTTACTGTTAGAAACCATCATAGGAGAAGCTAAAAACTATCAATGATCTTTCTGAGATGGTCTGCCTTGAATTAAAAATTTACAACAGAAATCTGGTAGACAAGGTCCAGGAAAAAATCATTTTAGGAATGATCCCTGCTATTAATAGGTTTTTCATGTTATTATTAAACATATATCATAATTACTAGATACTATTCTACTGTTTTGAACAGATAACTGCAGAATGTCAAAGATGTACTTTCTTATAGTGATGCTATATAGACTTCTTAATTCTTAATGTTGATCATATAAGAATTCCCCAAATTATATCAGTATTAATTAAGCTCTTTTATAGTGGTCCTGCCTTTAGGTTCTCTCTGATAATCAAAACTGCATTGAGAACTCTGCCAGTCTTTAGCATCATGAGTTAATTGCTTCTGAGATAGTAAGCAGGCATTCTGCAACTTAGAGCACATTCCAAAAGGTTGTAAAACCATTAACCAAGGATCATAAAGGGAACTAATGATTTATTATAGGTGCTCGGACAGATGATAAAATATTGACTTCTTTATCTACATAAAACTTCACTAATACTTGATCACAGGAGTTATGGTTTTTAACTCTCCATGAACCTGAAGAGCTGGTGACACGTGATGAATGTTTAGCCAGATAATTACTCCTAATGGATATGCATGTAAACATTCTCTGCTGTATACTTATTTGATTTATGATTTGGATTTATGTGTAGTCTTGTGAACTTTTTTACCATGTGATCATATATTTTAAAAGTTGTATAAGTGCTAAGGACTAAGAGAGGAATCAGAACTAAGCTGAGGACACATTTTTTTTTCTTTCTTTTTTTTTTTTTCTTGGTTTTTGGAGACAGGGTTTCTCTGTATAGCCCTGGCTGTCCTGGAACTCACTTTGTAGACCAGGCTGGCCTCGAACTCAGAAATCCGCCTGCCTCTGCCGCCTGAGCACTGGGATTAAAGGCGTGTGCCATCACGCCC
>LR749585.1:1289327-1561277 GCA_902729485.2 Mus minutoides
ATATATATATATATATATATATATATATATATATATATATATATATATATATATATATGCCATCCAAAGCATATACAACTTGTCTTCTAGGTTACTGCTATCTCCACTTCACAGCTGCTGTCCTTGGTGGTCCTCTCATGGTGTTGGCATCTCCAAAATGCTGGAGTCTCCTCTACAACTGGTCTTCACCTTCAGCCTCTCCTGGGCTCTGTTCCAGGACTCTGACCTTGCCACGTAGTATTAAGCCTCAGCCTTTCTCCATGGTCCTTCAATCCTGGGGTTTCTACTACAGCTGAGGCTTCACCTTCTTCAATGGCTTCTCTAGGCTTCTTGTGGAACCAAGGCTCACCATTTCTTAATGATCCCTCTGTGTCTTCAAAACCAGCTCCTCCTGGGAAACTCTCCATCTGCCAGCACAGGGAACAGCCTTGGCTCCTCAGGACTACAGATACTACTCACTGACCCTGAGAAATATTTCCAGAAGACTTTGCCTCTAAGATGTTCTTCTATTCTTAATCACAACTTATTCCTCAGCTCAAGCATTATCTTATATGTTCCCACAATACTATATTAAGTTCTGAACATTGAATGGCTTTTCTAACCCAAAGTACCAAAGTCTTTCCACAATTCTCCCAGAAATACAGTTAGGTCTATCATGCAACACTCTATTCCTGGTACCAATTTCTGTCTTAAAGTTTCTATTGCTGTTCTAAAACATTATATCCAAAAACAACATAGGAATGCACAGGTTTATTTCAGCTTACAACTCTCAGGTCACACTCCATCACTGAAGGAAGTCAGGGCAGGAACCTAGAGGCAGGCACAGAAGCAGAAGCCATGAAGGAATGTAGCTTATTGGCTTGCTTCTCCTGGCTCACTCAGGCTACTCTCTCATCCCATCCAGGGCCATCTGCCCAGGTGGCACCACCCCTGGTGACCTAGGCCCATCCACCTCAATCATTAATCAATAAAATGCCCCCATAGGCCAATCTGGTGAGTTCATTTTCTCAATTGAGGGTCTTGCTTCCTAAATGATTCTAGCTAATGTCAAGCTGACAAAAAGGAAAAGAAAGAACTAGCCAGAATGCTTAACACATACTAATCAATAAGTGTCATACACTACTGAACAAATGACAAATCATATGAAAGATCATTTGATGAAATTTAACATTCTTTCATAATTTAAACTCTTGGTAATTGGATCTAGAAGAACCCATTCTCAATACAACCAAGGCCATGAATGAGAAGCCCACAGATGACACCACACTGATGGTGAGATGATTTCAGATTTCATTTGCAATCAGGAACAAAATAAATACAACCACAGCCATGACTTCAGTTCTACATACTACAGGGTATCATAGCCAGAGCAACTAAATGAGAAAAAAAAGAAATAACAGGGATCCTGTTGTGGATAGCCCTAGGGCTAATTATATTTGATGTTAATTCTGTTCTCCTGTGAGTGGTTGTGAACAAGGAGTGAGTCAGCACTATCCTGTAAACCTGCTTCCCAACTTAATTTGCAAAATAAAGGAGAGCTTATGATTGGGCAGATAAAAGCGAAGGTTGAGTGGAAGGTAGGAAGAGGGAAGAAGGAGAAAATGGAAGAGGGAGAGGATGCAGAGGAGGAGGAAGACAAAGAAAAGCAGAGCAGAAGCACATGGCCTGGAGAAACCACAAGTTCTAAGAGTCTCATAGAAGTGGAAGATGGTAGTGTAGCGGTAGATCTGCCCAATCTAGGCGCACAGCATGTATTCATATTAACTGAGCTGTGTTTTCATTGCTGGGGCATATTTGAGAGGAGATTTACGGCAACAGCATCCAAAAAGGATAGTCAAGTTGTCATCATTTTGGTTGGTTGGTTGGTTGGTTGGTTGGTTGGTTGGTTGGTTAGTTGGTTGGTTGGTTGATTGGTTTGGTTTGGTTTGGTTTTGGTGGATGTTATAATCTTGTTTATTAAGGACCTTAAAGTCTCCAGTGAAACACTTAAAACTACTGCATAAATATGATAAAGTTGTATATCATGTATATAATGTATCAACATGTATATAAAAATCACTGGCATTATAAGTATACAAAATAATGGCATTTTACACATGTATAAAATTGACCTTTGCATATAGTTCATCTCTATGACCTGCTCTTGACTCTGCTGTCACACCATGTATCAATGCAAGTATGCATTTTATGAATTTATGTGTGTGTTCCTTATATGTGACAGACTATATGAAATTTGTCTTTTATACACATATTAACCATGATTCTCTAAAGGAATAAATCCAACAGAATGACTGTATATTACAGGGGGAATTTATTAGATTGGACTGAACATTGTAAAGAAGCAGCCCCACAATGGTTGTCTATACAGTAGAGGCTGAGGACCCAGTGCAGCTCAGTCAACAAGACTAGGAGCCTCACCAGTTTCAACCTGTTGCTGAATTCTGAAGGGTTCCTGGAAAGGTTTCTCTTCAGACCATATTAGAGCTGAAGAAGCTGGTTTTTCATGTTACAAAGTATGGCAGCAATAGCAGCAGAAGAATAAATCCATTCACAAGGACAACAGAAGGGAGGAGAAAAGCAGCTCTGCTTTTCTCTCTGCTTATCTGGGCCATGCCACGCCATGCCACTCCACCCTGCAGTTAATCATTACAGATGCTCTCACAGATCCACCATGTCTCTTAGTTGATCTTATATCCAATCAAGATGAGTAGAGGAGGGGGCATTGAATGAGGTTGTCCACCATAGGCTCATATATTTGAATGTTTGTTCTGCAGCTAGTGGACTGTTAAGGATTAGGAGGTATGGCCTTGTTGGAGAAGGAGTGTCATCAGGGGTGAGCTTGGAGGCTTCAAGGGTGCCCGGAGCCATGGCTTCAGCCATGGCCTTGTGGATATTTTCTAGCTTACATAAACAATCCTGAGAGAACATTCATGGTCATAACAGTAAGAATGTTTATGGGAAAAGAGGACACAGTATAAAAACTACTAGTACATTGGTTCCAGGAGCTGAAGATTGCCACCTGACCTTCCAAGAGCCTCTGGGCTCTTCCCCCCTCCCTTGGAGCCTCCTCTTGCTTATGCTTATATTGCCAATCCTGAATAAAGTTTTCAGAGCTTGATCAGTATGATTGACTTGCTCTCATTCTCCATGTCTCTTATCTCTCTCTCTCTTTCTCTCTCTCTCTCTCTCTCTCTCTCTCTCTCTCTCTCTCTCTCTCTCTCTCTCCTGCCCTGGGTCACTGGGATTATCCCTGCAGGTCCAGAGCACAAAGGGCCATGTCATTCCAGTTAGGTCTTTGTCAAATGCCTATAGATTAGATGTAAAGCTCTCAGTTACTGTTCAGTACCATGCCTGCTTACCTGTTATCATGTTCCCTACTATGATGATCATGGACTAATCCTCTGAAACTGTAATCAAGTCAATTAAATTCGTTCTTTTGTAAGTTTTGTAAGTCACAGTGTTTCTTCATAGTAATAGAAAAATAACTAAGAGCATGTATATTAATAATTATTTATTAATTAAAACATATAGACACTTAAATACATATTTCACACATAAGATAAGTCATGAAATAAGTAACATTCTATACCATCAAATAACTATCCCCTAAGAAAAACTTCCATTTATAAGACACTAAAAATAAAATAACACTTAGGAATAACTTTGACCAATGAGATGAAAGATCTATATACTGAACACTAAACCATATTAGTGAAGAACACAGAGACACAAATGAAATCCCATGTTTACTGATTGTCTTAAGATGTTTAAAATGTCCATATTACCCAAACACTTCTACAGATCCCATGCAATCAGAACCAAAATTTCAATAACATTTTTATAAAAATAGAATTCCAAAATGTTTTTGTGACTAGAAGATATTCTAAACAGCTGCAGCAACCTTATTTAAAAAAAAAAATCTCAACATTACAGACTGGCACAGCTGGGTCCCTGCATCCATGTGTTTTACAATCAGATTCAACATTGCGTGAAATTTTCAGCTGTATTGAAGAATATAGATGAAATTCTATACTGTATTGAACAGCACAGTATAAAAACTACTAGCACATCATTCATATTGTATTAGGTACTATTAATAGTCTAGAAATAATTCAAAGTAGAGCTTCTTAAGCCCCTTTACTCGTGACTCCTTTGTGGCAGAATTTTTCTTTCTCTTTGTATTTTATTAGCTCTTTGTGTTTTGTTCATTTTTTTCACTTTCTCTCCTCCTAATCCTCCCAGTTTCAGACCCACTTCTCTAACCACCTCTCTTTGTGTTCTTATTTTTAAACAATTAAGTCAAATTTATGCTTCCCATACATGCCTGGTATTTAGCCACCACTGGATTTTAGTATACATATCAGAGCCACACCTTCACAGAACACTGGGTATTCCTCTCCCAGAAGCTGTCAATTGCCATCAGCTTCTCAACTGGGGAACCATTGTGCCCACCTCCTCCCTTCATACTGCAGAGTCTCTTGTTTGAGCTTGCACAGGTCTTGTGTGTGCTGTCACAATTTATGGTTTCCTATGTACAGGTGCCATGATATTTCTGTAAAATGGTTTCCTTGTAGTCATCCACCACCTCTGGTCTTGACATTCCCATGCCCTCTTCTGCAATAATCTCTGAACTATGGGAAGAAGATCTGTAATAGAAATGTCCTCGTTAGAGATTGTCATTCTGCAGTCTCTTAGTCTCTGTAACTTGACCAGTTGTGGATCTGTGTTAATCACTATCTACTGCAAGAATTTTCTCCAGTAAGGATCAAGAGATATACTAGTCTATGTATATATTGATAAGTCATTAGGAATCAGTTTAATACAATGTCCACTTAGAAGAATAATAGTTGTAGTTTTTACCCTCTGGACTATGACTAATTTAGCCACCGGCTCTTAGTCCCAATAATGGTGCCAGGTATGGGCTTTATCTTCTGGAGTGAGCCTTAAAACCATTCAGAAAGTGATTGGTTACTCTATAACATTGCTGTTACTATTGTACCAATGGGTTTATCTTACTGGGTCAGTAGTTAGTTGGAACACACTGGGTTCACAGGTTGCTAAGACTAATAATTACTTTTCTCTTCTTGTAACATGCATGGCACTGTCCAGAGCTATGAAAGCTAACCAGAAAATGAATCTTGCTTCAAATGAGTACCAGTGTGGTTTCTCCATGTTCTACAACCCAAGGATGTAGTGTCTTGTGAAATAAGATCTTACTACCAAGTTCTGGAGAATAACTCTGGTGGTTTGAATAACAAAGGCCCCCATAGGTTCAGGGATTTAAATGGCAAGAATTTAGTGGGGCAGTCTTGCTGGAGGAAATAAGCCAGTTGGGGAGGACTTCAACACTAAAAGCCTGGTGCTATTTGCAGTTGACTTCATGTCATGCTTGTGATTTAAAGATGTGAGCTCCCAAATTTCTGTACCTGCCATCATGCCTGCCACTATTACCAAATGTCCTTGCCAAGATAGAATGTTGCCAAGTGTCCCTGCCAAGATGGACTCTTGTCCTTGTAGAACCATAATCCAAGGTAAACTCTATATATTACCTTAGTCATAGTGTTTATCACAGCTACAAAAAGTGATTAATACAGTAATCAGAGGTGACAGCAACTGGATGTTATGTATAGGAGGTGTTTGGGCCAACAACTCCAAAACATATAACCTACTATCTCTTCCACACTGGGTAGAGCTTGAGCATAGGACCTCAAAGCCCACCCTGGCAATGACACACTTCCTCAAACAAGATCACACCTATTCCAACAAGGACATACTTCCTAATAGTGTCACTCCCTGTGGATTAAGCATTGAAACACATGACTCTATGGGACCAAACCTATTCAAACTACCACACCTACTTTTAGCATTGTTGCCCAGGAAAGTTTCATACAATCCGTGTGTGTGTGTGTGTGTGTGTGTGTGTGTGTGTGTGTGTGTGTGTGTGTTATATGTGTATAAACTCATGCTTTCAACATGGTATACAAATTATATATTTACTGATTATAAATCATAAGGAATTTTTAAACAAATATTGTCTATATAATTTTACCATTTATTAAAGACTAAAGCAAATTTATATAGTGATGAGATAGATGTGTGTGTGCTTCTTTTTACTTAAGGATGCCTAAATATCTGCCTAAATATCTGATACTATAAAACATAAAACACTTCAATATTTTTGGAGCTGAGCAATATTTTGACTTTTTTTATTCATCAATGTTAACTTTATATAAATATATAGCACAAAATGGCAGAAGTTTGTTTCAGGCATTTCAGAAACTAATTAAATTTTGTCCTAACACAAGACAACAATTATTTAACACATTTTTATGAAACCCAAATAAGTAATTCAAACAGCATTTTTAAAAAATCTTACATTTTAACACAGTCCAAAAACTTATCAATTTGGTAATACATGCTGAAGAATAACAAGAGGGAAATACGCTCTCTATGAGAGCAGAAAAATTTGAATCTGCAGTAAAAACAGTGCAGTTCATAATATACAATTGTGGAGTCTGAGCTGAAACACCTGAGCATGCCCACTGGTGTATCCTAACTTCGCAACACCCACAGTGTAGCGCTCTGTGTTCACAATCGGGGCTGCAGAGGTAGGAAGTGAGTCACGGGTGAGCATTCCCAGAAATGCTACCAAAAATACAGCTTTCCAGGTGCCAATGCGAAGGAACACTTCACAGAAGGCTCTGCCTTTGTGAGGCTGGTCTCTTCCTAATCACAGCTAATTATTCAGCCCCAGATGACCAGTGCCAATTGTCCTAGCAAAGCAAAAATTTCACATTAGTGGCACTAGTCTCTTGTTAATCCAACAGTGCTTTAAGCCCAGGTGACCAGAAACACAGATTCTTAATTTAAAATACCTTTCACATGGCCCTATTAGAGTCTTTACTTCCATCTAAAATGTCACAAGCTAGCCTCCATCATCTGTACTGTTCTCAGCATTTGCCAGCTTTTTCCACCATTATAACAGATAAGAAGCAGCTTAGGAGAAGTACTCACTTCAGCTCACAGTCTCAGGGTGAGGTGTCCTTCTACTTAGGGAAAGATGGTTTATTAGTGCTCACAGTTTTAGGGCAAGAAGCTCCATAGCTGTTGTCCTCCCGTGATTGAAGAATGAACATCTGACCCCACTATTGTGGATGACAGGAAGCACAGAGAACTAAGTCAAGAGTTTCCCAATCCACTATCTCTGCTAGTCAGGCCATGGTGCATAAAGGTGGCACAACCTTCCAAAACAGTGTCACCAGCCAGAGACCAAGTATTTAAATACACCAGCCCATGTAAGACATTTCATATTCAAATGGTAGCACACGTGAATTCATGAAAGGAATGTAGGACTGCTGAAAGGTACAGGGAGAGTTGGGGATCAGCATTAGTCATCAGGAAAACCCAAATAAAGACACAAGGAGGTATTGTGGCAAACTTAATCCTAGGGCTATTTCTAAAAGACAAAGGGACGGCATGTTAGTAAGAATGTGGGGAAGAGAATCTATGTGTGATATTGACAGTGCGGCCATTATGGGACACAGTGATTGCCTCAAGTGTAGAATAGTCCTGTAGCAGAGCCATCTTCTGAACTTGGATGCTGGCAATGGAGCCAATATGTCAAAGAGATCTGCTTAGCCCAGGGATGGAAAAAACCCAGATACTCATCAGCAAAAGTATACAGAACATATCATTCCTATTGAAAAACCTTTGCTTCTGAAAAGGTCATGGTTGCTAATGTACTTGCTATTATATTCATTTTAAATATATCATCTATTTGAAAGCAAAAAAAAAAAAAAAATCTTAAATTTAAGTACCAAAGAGTATGCCTGTATGCTAACATGATGGCCAATTTCCCATAAAATCCTTTTAACAATGGCTTTATGGAATTCAGAATCGGCCATAAAATAAGAATAAAATTCTTTTATAATAAATTAAGATAAGCTGGGCGTGGTGGCACACGCCTTTAATCCCAGCACTCGGGAGGCAGAGGCAGGCGGATTTCTACGTTCGAGGCCAGCCTGCTCTACAGAGTGAGTTCCAGGACAGCCAGGCCTATACAGAGAAACCCTGTCTCAAAAAAACCAAATAATTAATTAATTAATTAATTAATTAATATGACATGATGTTATAAGATATATATTTTTTTTACTAAGGTAAAACAAATTAACATATCCATCATTTCATACAGCTGTGAATTTTCCCCATTTGTGGTAAAAAGCAACTGAAACTACACATTTAGCACAAATACTAAAAATAAACCAGGAACAGTGGCACAGACTTTGAATGCCAACATGTGGGAGGCTGAGGCGGTAAGACTGAGATTTGGGGTCTGCCTGGGCTACATATAGAGTTCAGAGTGGGCTACATAGCATGACCTTATCTCAAAAAGCAAATGAAATCCTGAATACACAATCATTAATGATGGTCCTTATCTTACTCGGGTCTTTCTAGGTGTCTTCATCACACCTATTCGGTATTTTAGAACCTTAGTTTAAATCTCCCCAATCTCTGCTGCCATTTTGACTCTGATAGCTAATTAGCTAATTTTTATTTTTATCTTTATATCTAGATATTTGAGATATTTGATTTCTTCTCTCTCTCTCTCTCTCTCTCTCTCTCTCTCTCTCTCTCTCTCTCTCTTGATTACATGCATGAGTAAGAATTAGCAATCTTCTTCCTATGCCTGGATTACTTCACTTCATATTTCACTTTCTTATTCCCATAATTCTTGGAGCCTCTTAAATGGAGCACTCAATTTACTCCTCATGCCTTTAATCCCAGCACTTGGGAGGCAGAGGCAGGCGAATTTCTGAGTTCGAGGCCAGCCTGGTCTACAGAGTGAGTTCCAGGACAGCCAGGGCTACACAGAGAAACCCTGTCTCGAAAAACAAAAAAACGAAACAAAACAAAACTCCTCAATCTTATAACGGGTGGATGCTGGATATAATTAAAACCTGGTAAGTCTTCATATGTTCATTGTATTCACTGGTTCCAAAAGCAAAGAAACTTAGTAACTCTGTAGTATCAGAGACTCTCTTTCCTTATAAAAGGATTAATGAAATCTCCAACTACATAAAAACTTTCTTATTGGGGTTGGGGATTTAGCTCAGTGGTGGGGCACTTGCCTAGCTCTGGAAAAAAATTCTACCTTACTACGGGTCACAGCGAAAGCTCTCTTCCTCAGGTCTATTCTCCTTGGCATATCGCTTCATCCTTCAGCTCTCCACTGTGCTTACAGGTGCTAGTGACACTGACTGGGCTACATGGAACCTCTACAGTGCCCCAGCCTCACTTAGCACACTTGACTCCTTAATCTAGAAGAAACCTCAAAACTCCTAAACAGCACCCTTCACTGCTGAAGCAACCTTACCCCTACTTCTAACCTTTTCTGTTGCTAATAGTCAACAACTTTCCAACTTTAATGCAGCTCCCTTGGTTTCCTTGGTTTCCTCCTGAAGTCTGTGACAATTTAATAGTTGACTTATCCTAACTTGCCTAATATTTTCCTATAACCCTCAGGGTATCATTGGTTAATAATTCATGTCTTTAAGCCACATAATTGTTGTATCATATGCCTATTTTCTGTAAGCTATCTTACAAAAAGGTCACATTTGCATGACTTGAGGATTTATCACAACAGCTTTGTTGTTGGGTTACCATGAGGCAGCGCCTAAGACAGAGTACTTTGTAAAGGACACTTGTTGAGGTGTGCAATGGAGTACAGTATCTCTAAAAGGAGAAAAATTAAGCAAAATTGGCAGAGCATGATACCGAACTGTGACACATCATCAAACAGAGCCTCAAACTGTGCTATGAGGAGCTCTGGAGTTGCACTGGCCTCTGAGAACTGGGACCCAGTCAGGTGAGGAGCTCTGGAGCTGCACTGGCCTCTGAGAACTGGGACCCAGTCAGGTGAGGAGCTCTGGAGCTGCACTGGCCTCTGAGAACTGGGACCCAGTCAGGTGAGGAGCTCTGGAGGTGCACTGGCCTTTGAGAACTGGGACCCAGTCAGGCTTCAGATGCAGGATTCTCAGGTGTGGGTGCAGAGGAGGTCACATTTAGACAAAACAACTGGAGATGATTTTTAGAAGTACAGATAACCAGATACAAACAAACAAATGAAAATAAAATAAAATAAGCACTAAGGAATATAGTTCAATGGTAGAGCCCTTAACTAGTATGAAGCTCTAAAGTCAACCCTCAGTAAAACACGCACACACACACACACACACACACACACACACACACACACACACACTTTGTAATACCAGTTTGTATCTAGTTTTCAATTAACCTAGAACTAACTAGGAGAGAAAAGAGTAGTCTGAACAACCTTGAATAAGTGTGTGACTTTCCCCTTTCTAATTAATGATTCTACTTTCCTTGAAGTTCGTATACAGGTGTTAGTTATTGTATTATTGGTCTATAAATAATCTGAGACAATTTTATTAAGTAAGACTATCCTAACCAATACATTTATGTGGTTGGACTTCTAAACCTTGGCTTGTTTTATTTGTCTTTAGTCATAGTCTGCTATAAATTGTAGGCCACATATTTCAGTCTGAACAAGAAATTCTAGAAGATATATGGTATTTTGAATCCTTTGTGATAAATCACCACACAGTCTTTCTCCAGATACAAGAAACAGGAGGTGAAGAGTGATCTTGACAAAGCATGGGTCACACTTTGATGACAGTAGCCTGGAAGGGCATCTAATCATGCAGGAAAAGTGATTGCGTGGATGTGTGTTGAGAGAATGGGAAGACAGTCATCAGTCGTGTCAGTTGTTAACTGAATGCATTTTGCTCTAATTCCAAGAGCAGGCAGCAAGGTCAGCTTCAGCAAATCAGGTGATGCTTCTGAGATGATTGATTGATGGGAAAACAGCCATCACATCCTGCAGCATTAGTCATGCTTTCCCTTCTGAACCCTCACAGAATCCTGCTGAATTTGAGGCTCCTAATCAATAAATAATATTAGTGACTTTGGGGTGATGCTAGAATTCAGCTGAGGCATCTGAGTTAGATGTGCTGAGGTTAATACTTTTAGAAGAACATGGGCCATATAAGAAATCCATTGCTGACGGGTTGGCTGATAAGCACTTGTCTCTTTATTCTTGACAACTTCTTGCTTCTGTAGGTATTTAATCGAGTTTAGGATTAGCTCTCCTGTGCTGACGTATATTCATCGAGTAAGATGCTTTTTAAAAATAATTCATTTTTTATTTATTCACTTTACATCTTGGTCAATGTACCTCCTTCCAGTAACCCCCCCCCCTCCAGTCCCTTCCCATATCCCCCTATCCTGGCACATCAAGCCTCTGGAGATCTGGGAGCTTCTTCTCCCACTGAGGCCAAATAAGACAGCCTTAGGGAAATGGATTCCGCAGACAGACAACAGTTTTATGGATAGCCCTCACTCACTGTTTGGGACTCATATGAAGACTAAGCTGCACATCTGTTACATATGTGTGGGATTGGTGCCTAGGTCCAGCCTGCATATGTTCTTTGGTTGAGGGTTCAGACTCTGAGAGCCCCAAGTGTCTAGGTTAGTTAATTATGTTGGTCTTCGTGGAGTTCTATCCTATTCCAACTCTTCCATAGGAGTCTCCAACCTCCATCCAATGTTTGTCTGTGGGTCTCTGCATCAATCTGAGTCAGCTGCTGGGAGAAGTCCCTCAGAGGGCAGTTATGCTAGGCTCCTGTCTGCAAGCAGAAGAAGAGTATCATGAATATTGTCAGGGACTGGTGCTTGGTTGGGCTGGTTACTGCTTGGCCATTTCCTCAGTTTCTGCTCCATCTTTGTTCCTGCATTTCTTGTAGATGGGATAAATTTGGGGTTGAAAATTTTGTAGGTGGGTTGGATTGAAAATCAGTCCACTGCCCTTATGCCATACTGACCACAACATGGTCTCCTTGTGCTGATGTAACAAGTGTTCCATAAACTAACCATTCCTGGACATTTAGAATTTGTTTATAACAGTTCTGAAAACTAGGATGTTAAGGGCTGAGGTGAAGATTTTTGAGGTGAATATATATATATATATATATATATATATATATATATATATATAGTCATGTGTCATGGAGATCCTGATGGTTTGGTTCTAGAGGACTAGTCCATTCATGTGCTCCAGAAGTTTATAGATAGAGTAAATATTGGGGTAGCCCAATTCAAAGCCCTGGGTTATAAATTATTTAGAATATATAATTTCTAAAATATAATTATTGATAAATTATAATTTGTATCAGAAAGGAAGATATTTTAAGGATACATATTAAGAATTAATTTAAGGGGCACAGGGTCTGAACACAACCCCACAGTCCCTAGAGGACTCTCTGCGCCATCTTCGGACCACTGGTGAGTGGAGCACAATATCTGTTCCAATCTAATCAGGTGGGACATGAGACAGCATTGGGGAGGCAGAGAATCAGCCACACCAGGGACAGAGGTCCCTTCTGGTCGGTGCCAGCCCCAGGTCACCTTGGGCACAGGGTCTGCACACACCCTCACGGTCCCTAGAGGACTCTCCACATGTTCTTGAGACCACTGACCAGAAAACTCCAAACTCCTCAAAGGAGACACCACTCCCAGACACTGTAACATGCCCAGGATATTAGGATAACAGTATCTCAGGATAACAGGAGCTGGGTCACACCAGTATTCCCGGTTCTCAGTGGAACTTGACTGCAAAGAACTCAGACACACCCAGAATATCAGGTTCATAGGAGCCCACAATCAAAGGATCACAGTAAAAGCTGGGCACAGAGGAGTCCAGAATCAAATGAGATTATAAGAGGACAGGCTGCAATCAGATATATTGAGGACAGCAAGCACCTGAGATAATCAGATGGCAGGAGGCAAGCATAAGAACAGAAGCAACAGAAACGAGGGTTACTTGGCATCATCAGAACCAAATTCTCCCACCATGGCAAGTCCTGGATACACCATCACACCAGAAAAGCAAGACATGGATCTAAAGTCACTGCTCATGATGATGATGGAGGACTTTAAGAAGGAATTACAGGAAAACACAGGTAAACAATTATAAGCATTTAAAGAGGAAACACAAAAATCCCTTAGAGAGATACAGGAAAACAATAACAAATGGGAGATGGAATTGAACAAAACAATCCAGGATCTAAAAATGGAACTAGAAACATTAAAGAAAACCCAAAAGGAGATAACCCTGGAGATAGAAACCATAGGAAAAAAATCAGGAACCATAGATACAAACATCAGCAACAGAATAGAAGAGATGGAAGAGAGAATCTCAGGTGCAGAAGATTCCATAGGGATCGTAGACACAACAATCAAAGAAAACACAAAATGGAAAAAGATCCTAACTCAAAATATCCAGGAAATCCAGGACACAATAAGAAGACCAAACCTATGGATGATAGGAGTAGATGAGAATGAAGATTCTCAACTTAAAGGACCAGCAATATCTTCAACAAAATTATAGAAGAAAACTTCACATACCTAAAGAAAGAGATGCCCATAAACATACAAGAAGCCGACAGAACTCAAAATAGACTGGACCAGAAAAGAAATTCCTCCTGACACATAATAATCAGAATAACAAATGCACTAAATAAAGACAGAATTGTAAAAGGAATAAGGGGAAAAGGTCAAGTAACATATAAAGGCAGGCCTATTAGAATTACTCCAGACTTCTCACCAGAGACTATGACAGGCAGAAGACACTGGACAGGTGTTATATAGACACTAAGAGAACACAAATGCCAGCCCAGGTTACTATACCCAGCAAAACTCTCAATTACCATAGATGGAGAAACCAAAGTATTCCATGACAAAATCAAATTCAGACAATATCTTTCCACGAATCCAGCCCTTAAAAGGATAATAACAGAAAAACACCAATACAGGAGGGAAACTATGCCCTAGAAAAAGCAAGAAAGTAATCCTTCAACAAACCTAAAAGAAGACAGCCACAAGAACAGAATCCCAATTTTAACAACAAAAATGACAGGAAACAACAATTACAGTTCCTTAACATTTCTTAATATCAATGGACTCAATTCCCCAATAAAAAGACATAGACTATCAGACTGGCTACACAAACAGGACCCAACGTTTGCTGCTTACAGGAAACACACCTCAGTAAAAAAGACAGACACTACCTCAGAGTGAAAGGCTGGAAAACAAATTTCCAAGCAAAGGGTCCGAATAAACAAGCTGGAGTAGCCATTCTAATATCGAATAAAATTGACTTTCAACCCCAAATTATCAAAAAAGAAAAATAGGGGCACTTTATACTCATCAAAGGTAAAATCTTCCAGGAGGAAGTCTCAATTATGAATATCTATGCTCCAAATGCAAGTGCAGCCACATTCATTAAAGAAACTTTAGTAAAAGTCAAAGCACACATTGCATCGCACACAATAATAGTAGGAGACTTCAACACCCCACTCTCATTAATGGACAGTTCCTGGAAACAGAAACTAAACAGAGACACAGTAAAACTAACAGAAACTATGAAACAAATGGATTTAACAGATATCTACAGAATATTTTATTGTAAAACAAAAGGATATACCTTCTTCTCAGCACCTCATGGCACCTTCTCAAAAATTGACCATATAATTGGCCACAAAACAGAGCTCAACAGATACAAAAATATTGAAATTGTCCCATGCATCCTATCAGATACCATGGGCTAAGGCTGATCTTCAATAACAACATAAATAACAGAACGCCAACATTCATGTGGAAACTGAACAAAACTCTACTCAATGATACCTTAGTCAAGGAAGAAATAAAGAAAGAAATTAAAGACTTTCTAGAATTTAATGAAAATGAAGCCACAACATACCCAAACTTATGGGACACAATGAAAGCATTCCTAAGAGGTAAAGTCATAGCTCTGAGTTCCTCCAAAAAGAAACTGGAGAGATCACACACTAGCAGATTGACCACACACCTAAAAGCCCTAGAACAAATGGAAGCAAATTCACCCAAGAGGAGTAGATGGCAGGAAATAATCAAACTCAGGGGTGAAATCAACCATGTGGAAACAAAAAGAACTATTCAAAGGATCAATCAAACCAGGAGCTGGTTCTTTGAGAACGTCAACAAGATAGATAAACACTTAGCCAGACTCACTAGAGGGTACAGGGATAGCATCCTAATTAACAAAATCAGAAATGAAAAGGGAGACATAACAACAGAACCTGAGAAAATCCAAAACATCAACAGATCCTACTGCAAAAGCCTATACTCAACAAAACTGGAAAACCTGAATGAAATGGACAAATTCCTAGACAGATATCAGGTACCAAAGTTAAATCAGGATCAAATTAAAGATCTAAACAGTCCCATTTCCTCTAAAGAAATAGAAGCAGTGATTAATAGTCTCCCACTCAAAAAAGCCCAGGACCAGATGGGTTTAGTGCAGAGTTCTATCAGACCTTCAAAGAAGACCTAATTCCAGTTCTTCTCAAACTATTCAACAAAATAGAAACTGAAGATATGCTACCCAGTTTGTTCTATGAAGCCACAATTACTCTGATACCTAAACCACATAAAGACACAACAAAGATAGAGAACTTCAGACCAATTTCCCTTATCGATGCAAAAATACTCAATAAAATTTTCACTAACCGAATCCAAGAACACATCAAAACAATCATCCATCATGACCAAGTAGGCTTCATCCCAGGAATGCAGGGATGGTTTAATATACAGAAATCCATCAACATAATCCCCTATATAAACAAACTCAAAGATAAAAACCACATGATCATCTCGTTAGATGCTGAGAAAGCATTTGACAAAATCCAACACCTATTCATGATAAAAGTCTTGGAAAGATCAGGAATTCAAGGCCCATACCTAAACATAATAAAAGCAATCTACAGCAAACCAGTAGCCAACATCAAACTAAATGGAAAGAAGCTGAAAGCACTCCCACTAAAATCAGGGACTAGACAAGGCTGCCCACTTTCTCCCTACCTATTCAATATAGTACTTGAAGTCCTAGCCAGAGCAATTCAACAAAAAGAGGAGGTCAAGTGGATACAAATTGGAAAGGAAGAAATCAAAATATCACTATTTGCAGATGATAGGATAGCATATATATATATATATATATATATATATATATATGTGTGTGTGTGTGTGTGTGTGTGTGTGTGTGTGTGTGTGTGTGTGTGTGTGTGTGTGTGTGTGAGACCCTAAAGATTCCACCAGAGAACTCCTACACCTGATAAAAAGCTTCAGTGAAGTAGCTGGATATAAAATTAACTCAAACAAATCAGTGGCCTTTCTCTATACAAAGGATAAATGGGCTGAGAAAGAAAGTAGGGAAACAATACCCTTCACAATAGTCACAAACAATATAAAATATCTTGGTGTGACTCTAAATAAGGAAGTGAAAGATCTGTATGATAAGAACTTCAAGTCTCTGAAGAAAGAAATTGAAGAAGATCTCAGAAGATGTAAAGATCTCCCATGCTCATAGATTGGCAGGATCAATATAGTAAAAAATGGCTATCTTGCCTAACGCAATCTACAGATTCAATGCAATATCCATCAAAATTCCAACTCAATTCTTCAACGATATGAAAGGGCAATTTGCAAGTTCATCTGGAATAACAAAAAACCTAGGATAGCAAAAACTCTTCTCAACAATAAAAGAACCTCTGGTGGAATCACCATGCCTGACCTCAAGCTGTACTACAGAGCAATTGTAATAAAAACTGCATGGTACTGGTACAGCGACAGACAGGTAGATCAATGGAATAGGACAGAAGACCCAGAAATGAACCCACACATCTATGGTTACCTGATCTTTGACAAGGGAGCTAAAACTGTCCAGTTGAAAAAAAGTCAGCATTTTCAACAAATGGTCTGGCAC
Source organism: Mus minutoides (assembly GCA_902729485.2). Classification (NCBI taxonomy): domain Eukaryota; kingdom Metazoa; phylum Chordata; class Mammalia; order Rodentia; family Muridae; genus Mus; species Mus minutoides. The sequence continues at coordinate 1,306,210 of LR749585.1, forward strand.
AACTGGCAGTTATCATGTAGAAGAATGGGAATTGATCCAGTCTTATCTCCTTGTACTAAGGTCAAGTCTAAGTGGTTTAAGAAACTCCACATAAAACCAGAGACACTGAAACATATAGAGGAGAAAGTGGAGGAAAGCCTCGAAGATATGGATGGGCACTGGGGAAAAATTCCTGAATAGAACAGTAAAGGCTTGTGCTGTAAGATCAAGAATTGACAAATGGGACCTCATAAAAAACCTCATGGGTTTTTTGTGAGTTTCACATTGTTCATGCACATCCCACTCATGCATATCTCACTCATGTCCCTGCTTATCCACATCGGTCTTCTGCCCTTGTAACCTCCCCACAAGAAGAAAACAAAAAATGAAAATGAAAATATAAATCAATCTAGCTGTGGAAGCTGCAGTGTGTCACACAGTAAACCCTTTTGCCCAAATGACACTTCTTGCAAATGAGCATTGCAATGAGTCATTGGTCTGGTTCAAAGCCTCTGGCTTCTGCTACACTATCAATACTGGATTCTAATGAAACTCCTCTTAGATATCCTGTTGTTACTCTGTGTCACAGAGATCCTGCAGTTTTGGATCTGCAGGACCTGCCCCTGCATGCATTCTAGCAGTTCATAGATAGGACAGATGTTGGGCTATGCCAACTCAAAGCCCAGGATCTATGCCTGGGTGGTAGCTGAGCTGGTCAACCAGATAGCTCTCCCTCTCTCAGGCTATCTAGCCAACTCCCCAGCACTACCCCAGTAAAGAATGGTGCTAACTTACTGGAATGCCACAGCTGGCAAAAGTTGGGGATAACTTATCTGTGCCCCTGCCACCAGGGCCAGCTCAACTATGCTGCCTGGGTGAGGTGCAGGCTCCACTCTCAGAGTGTTATAGCTGGCAAGGGGTAGGGCCAAGTGAGGGGTGGGGCTAGATACCTTAGTGCTAGCCAGCTCTGCACAACCCATGAACATGGCCCCAGGCAGCAGCCCAGACCAGAAACTTCTTCATGGCCTTTGGTGGTAATATCAAAGAGACCCACCCCCACCCCCACCCTACCCCTGATGCTGCAGGACCACAAATCCAGACATGGTCCTTAGTGGCAACACAGGCTGTTCACATCGGGCTCTTCCTCATGACCCTCCTGTCTCTACTGTGCACACAGCATCCTGCTTCTCTTCCTCACCCACTCTCATGACCCTCCTGTCTCTACTGTGCACACAGCATCCTGCTTCTCTTCCTCACCCACTCTCATGACCCTCCTGTCTCTACTGTGCACACAGCATCCTGCTTCTCTTCCTCACCGACCCTCCACACTTCCTTGCTCATCTAGTGGCTCCTGGGAATCTGGGTCTCTCCTGCCACACCCATGCCTGTGGCAGTGGAAAGGGGAAGTCTGGGTCGTCTTGGCAACCGTTTAGACTTTGCTGACACTGTGTTCTGCCCTTCTTCAAATCAGTTCAAATAGACCATGACAAAATAGTAACTTTGATGTTTATATACTTTGACATAAATATTTGAATATTTGAAAGTTCACAGGTCTTAGAGTACTCCTTCCGAGGAGGAGCTTCCTTGTGTATTCTAAATAAAAAAAAAACTCAACAACATATCTGATAAGACAGCAGCAATTTATTTTGTGCTACAATAAGTGAGAAAGAGTTGCACATTGTTCTGGTTTTGCTTGATGGAATCCTAAAAATTTTAGGGGTGATTTCTCAGCCAATATAATTTATAATCAACCAACACACACTAAAAATGTAAAATACAAAGAGTTCTGCAAGATGGGAAAACACAAGGAAATTTAGAATAAGATTCTATGATCTGCAGATTCATTCAAGACTGTGTTATTATTGAGTTGAATTTTTTTATCCAGAAGCTTTTCAAAATGCTATCTATGTCTGTTAAACTTAATCCTATTCTACAATAGAATAGGGGAGATAGGGGGAATTCATAAGGTCAAAAGATAAATTAATAATGGAATGACAGGAAAATCTTTCTGGAAGCCAGTATCATGAAAGCCTTTTAGGGTTAGGATTAAGGGCATTTTTCTTTCTAAGTTCTCCTCCTCCCCCTCCTCTATGACATAGAGGAACATTTAGGCAACTAATGACTGATACTAGTTAAATATCACCGTATTCATACTAACTAATGACTAATACTAGTTAAACATCACCGTATTCATACTAACTAATGACTAATACTAGTTAAACATCACCATATTCATACTAACTAATGACTAATACTAGTTAAACATCACCATATTCATACTAACTAATGACTAATACTAGTTAAACATCACCGTATTCATACTAACTAATGACTGATACTAGTTAAACATCACCATATTCATACTAACTAATGACTGATACTAGTTAAACATCACCGTATTCATACTAACTAATGACTAATACTAGTTAAACATCACCATATTCATACTAACTAATGACTAATACTAGTTAAACATCACCGTATTCATACTAGAGCCCCTATGCTAAAGAAAAGAGCTTCATATTTCCAGATTTCTTTTCTAAGCATTTTTATAACCATCACATTTGTTTACTTACTCAAGGCTTATAAACTACAAAGCTAAGTGGAATCCCCCAGTGAAACCAACTTCTTATCTTCAGTAATGCCCAGCTAACATTCTCCCTGGATTTTAAGCTGTAAAGTGACTCAAAAAGAGAAGGGAAATGTTGCAGCAATGACTGCCAAGATGGCAAATAATTTTTCGACATCACCAATTTAATGTAAAGATTAAGCTTATTAGGTCTATACCAGTCTCTTATGATTAGAGCAAGTTCATCCCTAGAAGTTCAAATACAAAACCAGCAATAGGATTTGCTAATTTCAGTAAAGTCCTTTGTTTCTGGGGTGAATTATTTTAATTACTAATATGTACAACCCTCACAGAGGCATAAAGTTTTAAAACCTTAGGTACTGAAAAGGAGAAATAAATTAACTAAACATTCTTTAGTTGTTAATGGATAATATCTAAGGAAAACCATAAAATAGTATTTATTCTGAATTTCAAAAATAGTGTTAATAACAACATGGAGAGTGTGTGAAACAAAGTTGGAGGATGAGTACAAATGTTTTCTAGACACTGCAATGAAGTTGCAAATATGAAGTCACAGAGCAAGGGCCAGCATACACAGTACAAAAGCTCAAACTAGACAAGAGTATCAGAGCAGACAGAGAAGGTAGAGACAGAGTCACACCCATAGAGGATGAGCAATTGATAGCTTCTTAGAAAGGAAATATCATTTTTCTTTAGGGATGTGACTTCTGGCAGGTCAACCAAGGTCATACACCCAAGAGTATGAGTGTCACAGTTGAACTCAGTGGGTTAAAACAAAAACGGAGGTACAAAAAGTTGAGTGGGCAGGAAAGGGGTCAAGTGAGAGAAGTGGTGGAGAGGTGAATATAATCAAAATACAATGTATTAAATTCTCAAAAAGCTAATAATATGAGAAAAAATATGCTACTGTATTGAACCAAGAATACCAGACCTCTCTCCTTGGGTTAACACTCTTGTCAAAAAATATTATTGTACATTTCTTTTTAAATTTATCCTTTTTCCTTATAATCTATAAGGATATAAATATGGCAAAACAACAAAACTGTTAGCCAATTAACTAGTTTTTTATGTATGGTTTTTGTAACTACAAAATATTCTAAATCTCTAAACACCTAGAAAATATCTGTGCCTCTTTTCTTTCAATGTTTCCTTATAGTCAGATAAGGTCAGATCAAAACAATTCAAGTATAGCAATGATTTCTCATATCTTATTATCTCTTAATAAGTACTATAGAATTATCTTCTAGACATTTGAATTATTAATAACATGATCATATGGTTGTATTAGATCACTTCATCATCCACAGCAATTGTTATTCTCTAGTTTGGAAGGAAACCAATCCATTTGACCTCCTCTCAAAGACAAGTTGCAAAAGACTTAACTAGAGAAATAAAAGGTGCCATTAATACAACTTTAACTTCCATGACTTCAGCTTGTTTCCATTGAAGGAGACAAAAGTTATCATTGGTTTTCTACTGGTATAAATCCAATCCACTTCTTCCCTTTGAAGAATGCGCAAGACATAAATGAACAATAGTAAACAGTCTGGTACATGGCTTCAATATGGACACAACAAGCAAAGTTATAAATAGGCACTGATATGGTTTCACAGAGCTATGGCTTTGTTAGCATTTCAGCAATGTATCTGTTGTTGTTTTGTAAGTATCAGCCTATCATGTGAATCACGTTATTGTGAAACAAATAAAGATGTTCACTACTCATCCCTTGCTCTTAAAATGTTTAAATGTATTAGAAGCTATAAGCACAGTCACAGAACCTACAGTTAATTGTATATCTATGGAGATGCAGGGTGCTTATATATGATAACCTGTCAGTTCACCCAAATCCTGTGTCACTGCATTTACTGTACAGTGGACTTTTGGGGTGCCTACTCTTTAATGTGAGTGATTACCAATAACCACGAGAAGCACTTGCTTCAGGAAAAGATGACTAGAATGAATGCACTCTGTTTTATAATTACAGGAGCCAAGAAATTACACTTCATTTTCAGAGGCAATGTGTGGTTGTTTTGTTGTGGTTTTCTCTCTATTATTTGCAAGCAAATGTGGCCTAATTCATTCAAAAGATAGTCATCATCTTCCAAAGCATTTTATTTCAGAAAGAGGTCTATGTTTTTCTTCATTTTATGCATTTTAGGCAATAAAAAGAAGCTTAGCTAAGTTCATAATATAAAAAGCATAAACATCATTCAAAAAAAAGTAGCTGTTGAATACATGAACTAGCTGAAGAAGTAAGAAGGCAATGTACTGAATATGAAGTAATCTTCCAATTCCTATTTTGCCATAATATCCTAGAACAAGAAGCATGATAACACATTGTGGTGTCAAAGAAAATAAAAGGCATTAATTGATATAGACACAGAGCTTTTAATCCATCTCACTTTCTAATCCAATCGACAATAACTCACTATCTTAGTGTTTTATAGTAATTTAGACTAAGGTATCCCCTCTTTATTTGGAAAATAATACAGAGCTGTGGTTAAGTGGCTAGAACTCCCAAAAAGCCACAATTGTTTTAAAAGCCACTCATCTGATATTTGCCCCTGCACACACTGACCTCCTTATCATGCTCCTGTCTCTTAGGAAGGAATACTCATTGGAGAGTAAGAAATGAGGACAGTAGAAGCTGCATTGTGTTTTGTACTACAAGTGCAATAGATCTCATTGAATTGCCAAGTGTAACTGTTAAAGACATTATGTCATGGCTGAAGGTCCCGTCCCCCAAGGAGGTTGAAGAGTGTATACAGATGGCACAGAGCCTGGGAAGAAGGGGGGGGGGGTAATATTACTCATGCAGGCATGCTGAAGATTCCTCATCTTCTGGCTGCTAACTAGCCTTCAGAGAAGGAAGAAGCTCTCACATTTATTCTGGGAAATGACTTTGGGGAAAGAAAAAATGATCATTTATTTCCAAACCCTGCCAATTTCCATACAGTACTCTATCTGTATCATAGTCATGGATCTGTTTGATGACAGGAATAATTTCTCATCTTCCTGCTCAAGAAATAATTGTATTGATCTTCATTTTATCTTTTTTTATTTTTTTCCTGTGATTCAGCAGGTCAAGAATGCTCCCATTCCAGTAGCTTCCTGCCAGTCAGCAAGTCATCCAGAGTGTGAAAATGCCTTTACAAAGTAACGAGAAGTGCAGGGCCATTTCAGCACCACGGAGAGTGGTTCTGCTTTTCTTCCACTATGGGGAAAAAAAAAAAAAAACTTTTAAACTGTAACTTAGTAACTACCAAAAAATTTACCAATGGGCAAAATCTTAATTTTTGATACCTTTAAAATTAGACAGTGTTTCATTCATGTTCACGCTGCAATGATGTTCTTTTTTTTTTTAACTTTTTTCATCTCTGAGATGGAAGTATCTCTTTCTTGCTATTTTTAAATCTCAACCACAATTCCTACATGAGTTTAGGCTGATACAATGTCAGTACAGTAGATTTCAATCCTACACATCAAAAGTTCCATGAACACAGGTCCAAAACGTATCCCTGATGCTGTGTCTCCAGTGCTCTGCACATGCTCAGAAAATATAGGAATTGAGAAAGAGTGGACATTTGCTAAATGTTTTTTAAGTGAATGAATGAATGAATGAATGAATGAATGAATGAACACCTTGTTTATAATGTTTCAAAGTTCATTGCACTTCATTAAGATTGCTTAATCTGACTGTGAATGCAGGAAAATCACTCCTAGTCCAAGTTCGCTTGCTTTCTTGCATCATTTCCTTAGATGGAACTTACATCTCTGTCCAGGTAGCCAACAATCCTCTCCTCTATGCTAAAGGGAGGAAAAGCCAGCCACCCTCCCTCTGTTATAAGACCCTCCTGAGATCATGGACTCTGGAGCCTAACTATGCTAGAAAGAAAGACCAGTAGCCCTGGCCATTTCTGAGCTGCCACCACAGCCAGACATGGGCTGGTTTGGGAATTCCATCATATATTAAGGATGCCAGGATTCACCAAGGGCAGGGCCAAAGGTAAAAGAGAAAATAAGAAACAGTAAAAACACAAGCTTTAAACAGATTTTTCCAACACTCAGCACACTGGGGTGGGTTCTCAGGCCCCTGAGTCTATTCCTTCTCTTTGCCAATCTATGCAATGACACGTTTTAGCAAAGTATAGCCTCCTGGGTACAGGTAAGCACGGCCCAGTCCTTAGCTCCAAGGAGGCTTCCAGGCTAAGGCACCACTCCACTTGGACTGTACTATCGGGCTCCAAAATGGGGGGGAGCTTCCAGACAAGGGCTGATTTCCATTTCAAACTGCATTCTGGTACTTTGTACTCCAGCACCATTGGCCGATCAATATTTAATGCTTGGAGATTCTGACTCTGCAGGAGTCATGTCAGGGGACCCTGAGAGCCAATCTGCTTGAGCTTCTGCGTGATAATTATTCATGGGCTCCTGCCTCTTGCTCTTTCTCTAGCACGGTCCCACTCTGCAGACTCAGTGCCTTACTCAGACTCCTCTCTCGCTCTCTCCGCGGCTACAGCTGGACCCTTCTCCTTTGCCTTCGCCACCGCTCCGTGCGTGCACATCCCTACAATGGCTAAAACAGCAATGGGTAAGAATCGCTCTTTGCTCCCCACAGGCTCTATCTGGAGCCAATCTCTCCCTTTCTCTCTCGGAGCTCTGAAGACATTAAAAGATATTTTATAAAGGGAAAGACATTCATGACCCAGGAACCGGGAAAGGTTGGAGGGAGCTCTGAGAGTAGATAAGAGACGTGGGGGGGGGGGGGTCTTTGAAAAACTAAAGTAAATGGTTCCTTTTTAAAAGATAGAAGCAGGTAAGTTTTCCTCCAGTGGGTAGGAATTTTATTCTGCTTCCATATTTAAAATTAAAGTGCCCATCAGAGGGGAGGGGGCTACCTTAACGATCTGCCTTCAGTGAGGTGAAGGGACATTTCGGAAAGTGGCTTTGACTGTCTTGTTTTTATTCTGTAGTTTAAAAAGATAATAGGGACAGGAAAGGGGTGATGTTGGAATAAAAGAAAATGCAAAGTCAAAGCGGTCCCATCCTAGAGGTTTGAGAGCTGAGTGGGAACGGGGGAGGGAGTAGGCACATTTAATGGTATTGTCTATCTTGGAAAAACCGCTAGTCTTGGGGCGCGGTGCGGGGAGGTAAGGCGGCCGGAGGGGTGGGGTAGGACCTTATCTCCTTTGTTTTAGGGAGAGGGAGGGGAAACATGAGGAGGGCGTGGAGGGCGCGGGTGGGCAGCTGCAGGGGCGGGGAAGCGTGCGCGGCGGGGAGGGGTAGAGGGACCTGGCTTCCCAAGGCGCCGGGGTGGGGTTTCTTTGTGTGTGGAGCTATGGTGGGGGGTGGGGGGCACCTGCAGCGCCGGGCACACTATGCGGACCGCCCCACCCTGTGCGGAGTCAAGCCGTCCCCATCCGGACCCAGCTCCACACCTCAGTAGAAAGGGGGCCCAATGGGGAGCTCAGCACAACACTGAAAAACCCAACCCTGGGGGAACGGCAGAGCCCCGCCACGCCCCACTCACTCACTAGCAGCCTGCGTGCCCGAGACCTGACCGCTAACCTCAGCCGCTCCACCCTGCCTCATTGTTCTCCGTTAACATATTTTTCAGAGCCACATTAAATAGAATATTTAGACATAGTGGCAAAAGAAAAAAATCCAAAAAGGCAAAGAAGCGGGGGGGTGGGGGTGGAAGGACTATTCTGAACTCCTTAGATCAATTCGGGGGGGGTCAGGGGAGGGGACATTTAGGGAACCTAGAAGGGTATACAGAAAATAATACAGATAAAGATGTGTAAGGGTAATATAAAGCAAAAGAGGTCAAGGTCTTTAAGATGAGCCTCGTGCAATTTCAATTTTGTGGGTCAGACGGAGCCAAATCTTTTGGGCTATGTAAAACCACAAGAGAGTCCAGTCTAGATCCAGTGCCTTCGTTCCGAAAAGGTTCTGTGCTTCTTGTTTCCCTAAAGTGGACAAACTGGGAGGGGCCTTCACTGGGGAAGCGACTGGAAACACACACACACACACACACACACACACACACACACACACATGCACACCAGATCGAGCTATGGATGCAGAGCAGGAAAAATGATATGGACTAGCTCCACCCTACCCTGCCCCACCCCGTCTGCGGAGCCCTGAAGACTAAGGCTCCAGGCTGGCTCCCACGAACTTGGGTGGGGCTGCTGAACAGTCTGCAGTATGAGCACCCCTCTTTCTAGCCCCGCCTTCCAGAACAGCCCGGAACCCTCAGGGTGTGCACACATCTACTCTGGCTCAGGGTCGCAGGACCAAGCCCCTCCCAGCGGATAGATGGCTGTGCAGAAAGGCGAGCCCCGCCTGGTCACACAAAGACGCAGCCGCGCCCTGCCGGGCCCCTGGACCACAGAGGTGACCCCTTCCCTGTGGTTCGGGAAGGTGTCCTTGCCCATGCAGAATCCAAGGACTTTTGGGTTCTGGGATAGAGACCCCACTGAGGGTCCTCCAATGGGGTGTGGCTCGACCCCACCCCTCGCTGCTAGAACCAAAGCAGTGAGCTTGGGGTGCAAGCACGTGGCGATCGCGCGTGGACCCGGGCCAGCCCTGCAGCTCTCGCTTTCCTCTCGGAACTGAGCTCTCGCCCCCGCAGGAGTATCCCAGGATAGGGTTCTGCACAGTGTCCTGAGCTACTCCTGGTTGCCACAATTTGCTATCAATCCGCTTGTCCAGAAGGGTTCTGATGGGGTTTGAGGGGATTTTCTGGCTCTATCTGTATTCTCACGGAGAGGTTTCAGCTGCAGACGACTGGCTAGTTACTCCTCATGACCAGAATTGTGATTGCTTAGAAATCATCATGATTATTAGTCCAAGACTCACTTATCTCCTCTTAAGTCTCATTTGCTCAAAAAGTATGCTTGTCCCTTTTGGTACGGATTAACCCCTTGCCACTAATTTTTCTGATCATCTTTGCCAACCTCCATCCTCTTCCCATACCCAACCCCAAAACAATTCTATCTGCATCTGTTCATTTCAGTTTCTATAAAGCAAATACATTTTGACTTTCCGTCGCTGTTTTGTATGTTCTTATGGCTGGGACGTATGTGCTGGTACTTGCTAAGGACAGCCTATGCACCAGATGATCGCTGGAAAATTCTCCACAGAGAATTGTTTTTGTTTCAATGGGCAAAAATTATATATAACTGAGATGTTATGCCCCTCCACAAGAGGATACATTATATACATACATACATACATACATACATACATACATACATAACATACATACATACATACATGTTTTATTGCTTCCCCCCCCAAAAAAACTCCTCTTCCAAGTGCTTTTTTATACAGTCTCAATTCTTCCCAGAAAAAAAAGACCGTAAAATGGTGACCACCAATCAATGAAACTCCCACCCCACAGATGACAGGTGCAAAGGTCCCTTCTGCCATAATTAGACTGCACTTGTGAATGTGAGAAGAGACATTACCTCCACAGTGAAAAGGGTGCCGTTTTGGATTTTTTTAAGCATCCCATTGCAAAGGATAATCAATTAATCTGCAAGGAAAGTGCTTTTCTCCTAATTCATTAAATAATCTATGTATTCAGCATGTTTGCACTATGTAAATATTGTATCGTTCATAATCTTCTCAAATGGGGGCACAGTATAAACTAAAGCATAAACAATTAGAAATAAAAAAGCTGAAGATTTTAACAGGATTTCAGGGGGGAAATAAAGAAATAAACGGAGCTTGATCAATCAATTACAAATATCAAAGTCATACTCGTTGAGTGGGTGGCAGTAAGCAGGGTTCTGCCCTGTGAAGCACATTGTCAGTCGCTAGAACAATGATGTCTATCACTGGATCTGTGGTGTTTGCCTGCACATGTTAAAAATCTATGAGAAAAAGCATGTTTTAAGATGACCGTTAAGATCCAATTCTTTGTAGCTTGAAAAATTAAATTCTAGACCTCTGTTTCATCAAAATTTCTAGCAGTTTTGCACTGACTTACAAACAGATTTGTGGGTTGTTTGTTTTTTTATGAGAGCCATTGATTCTTCATTAGACTTTTTTTTTCAGGATTTCACTTCTGGCATTTAAAAGTTACCATTACTTTTTATTTAAATTTTTAATTGCTTATGGATAAACAATAATTTGGAAAAATAAGCATTAGGTCATTTGGCATGATATGCCTTTCATCAAATATCTGTCAGTTTAAAAGCATGCAGCAAGAAGTTCCATTTTGTGTAGACTCAGGACACACCCTCCCGGGATGCCGGTTCACATAATAAAATAGTTTCCTTTTGTAACTTAGGATCAAAATAGTTACTTTGTTCTGTGTTTATTGTATATCTATCAAGCAAGATTTTTGCATAAAACCCAAACTATAAAATAGAAGATGAATCCATATTGTCTTTTCATTGATAAATATAGTACATCTTTAGGGAAATTGCTGTTATTCCATTCACGGATGCTTTTATTCCCTTAACTAAGATGAAATATATGTTCGTGTCACTCCAATAGCTAGTTGCTTGCAAAAGGATAAATAAAATTGGTCTCAAAGCCCGTAGCAGCTTACTGCACAAACCCAGACCTGGGTGTGGTCAGCCCCACATGGATAGTTAATCCGCAGCAGCTCCTACCAGGTTTTTTGTTTGTTTGTGGAAAACACACACTGTTGTTACCATGTAATCTGTAACATTGTATGAATGTCTGGTCGACAGAAAACACTCAAACCCAAATGCTTCCAGAACCGAAGCAATTTGCTTCCTAGTTCTTGCAATTGGAGACCATGGAGTTTGCACTAACTTTTCACACCACTAGAGGGCAATCAATTTCTCTATGATTGATTTTAACCTGGCTTCAAACACTAACTGCTCAAAAAAAAAAAAGTTTTCTTTTATTGGAATCATTCGACTGTTGACTTAACAGAATAACACCATGCTTTGCTCTTGTGAATGAGAAGGGCAGCACGTATCCACAGTGGGGTGAGAGATTGCAATCTACAAGTTGGCAGGGCCTGATAATTAGTCCCTCATGATCTTTTTTCCAGTTCCATTACAGCATAATTATTATATCATTTATGTTACTTCTGGGGTTGTATGGTACATAAATGGTAGAAAATGTCAGTAGTAATAGCAAAATTATTTAGAAACAGATGTTTTAATTTGTAAGTAAAGGCATAAATTAAAACCATTGTTTACTGATTCATTTATTTAAATATGTCCCATGCTAGGGACAGCTCTAATGTCAGAAGCTCCACCCTTAAAGGAAACTGCAAAAAAAAAAAAAAAAAGTGAGGGAAGCAGGCAGGAAAACGTGGTCCTGAGGACATGTGGCCAGCCTAGGAGCAGCTGTTCTCCATCTTCCCTAAGGATAACTTTTCAAACCAAATCTAATGGGATTTCTATCTAATTGTTGTGCATGTTCAACAGTTATGATTTATATATGACATATTTATAAATATATACAATTATACTTGATAATTGTTGGAAAATGACCAAAAACTGACCTTAAAACTTTCTAGTAGTTTTACTAGTATAGTAAATAACTGATACCAATTTTAAAGAAAAAGAAACACATGAGTATAATAAGTTAATTGTGATGATTATCAAAGAAAATCGTTTCAATGTTCAATAGAAGGGAAATAATTTTTATATACTTTACATAACTATAATTTACCTTTAAGGTATTTAATACTATCATGTCAATGTGTTTCTCAAACTCTAGTTCAGTTCTCATTGCAGTTTAGATTCTCTGAGGTATGACTGAGGGAAGAGGCAGGTGCCTTCAACTCTGACAACCTGCACACTGATGCCAATTTCAACCATCAAGTTACCACTGTTAGAATAGAGTGAAGATGTGCATGTGCCCCTCATAGGAAGTTCCAGTGTTCTGACTTTTAAATCTGTGGCAATGGATTACAGAATATTTCACTTCCAAACTCATATGCATAGGGATTTAATTCCTCTGAGGATATGTGTTCTGCACCATCATTCTCTCTTAATTAGATTGTTTAAAATATATTTATATTACAGGACTCAACAAAAGATCTTTGAGAAAAATTGTGGGAGAAATAAGACTGGCTCTGTGAATATGTGTGTGGGTGGGTGGGTCTGTGACTCAGTTAAGATGTATAGGGGACTTTCAAGATAGCATTTGAAATGTAAATGAAGAAAATATCTAATAAAAATTGTTAAATACAAAAATAAGGGATAATAAATAATATGATATTACTGTTACTTACAAATGATACACAGAACAGAAGTTAAAACCAGAGCCTTTTAGGTGTAGGATAATGCACAATTTCCTAGACACTTCACTACATATGGGAAAGAAAGTAAAAGAGGTTACAATCATGCTGAAATTAGTGTATGTGCACAGATGTTACTTACCAAGTTATTCCAACAGAGCATTTCATCCTAGATGTTGCATGAAAAAATATTAAGAATTCACTGGGTTATAAGGAATTCATTAGGTATGATTCTATTTTGGAAAACAGATTAGGTTTGGTATGGTGGTGGCTCATGCCTGTAAATCCCATCACTCAGGACCTAGGGTAGGAGGGTTTTAGGTTCAAGGCCAACCTGGGCTATACTGTGAGACCCTAATTAAAGCCAGATAAGTAAATAATTTTTCTACTTTCTCAAGTCAATAAAGAACCTCCATTATTTATTATTACTCCTCTAAGAATGTTGGTCTAGAAGGGGAATAAATAGGTCATCAAGGAATATCATTAAAAAGATCATGTATCCATTTCCCTGTGCAGTGAGTGGCAGGGCAGAGACATAATACACTTCTGGAAATTCTGTCCTGCAACAATGGTACTAAACACACAATGTCTCAAAGACAGCATTAAAACCATGATCCCAAATAACAAGTGGCCCAGGCAGTTGGCAGAATACAGGAACAGCCCAAAACTGAAGGAATGTTGCGTTTTGTCTGTTGTTTTCAGTGGGTTGGTTATGCCAGGTCTTTCTAGGTCTCTGGAAGCTAGAAAACCTTAGATTGTAGTTCTCAACCTTTCTAATGCTACCACCTTTTAATACAATTCCTCACATTGTGGTGACCCACAACCATAAAATTAATTTGTTGCTAGTTTATAAATGTAATTTTGCTACTATTACTAATCATAATTTAAATATCTGCTATGCAAGATATCCGATATGCAACCCCCCACAAAGGGGGTGGTTACACATAGGTTGAGAACTTCTATTTTATAGAAGTTATAGTTGCTAATCTCGATTTGTTTGGTTGTTGTTGTTTTGTTTTTGTTGTTTCTGTTGTTTTATTTTCAAGAAAGGAATGCTAAGACAGAATGGCAGAGGTTATGTGTGAATGGTTAATCCTGGCAGTTTTAGAAATAAAAATTAAAGATGATAGAAATGTAAACTGAACATGTGAACAAGAATATGTTAGTTCTGTAATAACAATTTTACTGCAGTGTTGTTTTAAGAACCATTGTTCTGGTGCAGACAAGCTGCATCTTTCAATCCTCACATCCACCCCAGGTATTTAATTTTAATCTTTAGTTTATGAAAGAAACTTAAATCTAAAAGAAATACAGCCTAGGCACCTACATTTAATAAGACTATATATTATTTCAAGATTATCTTACTAGTTCAAAAGCAAACGCACAGGAGAGAGGTGTGGGAAAGCTCTGACTCCCTTGTGAGAATTTTTTAATTATCTTTAATAAAAGAATCTGGCCCTGTCATTTGTCAAGGAGACAGTTGCAGCAGTAAAGCCTGTGTTTATAATAACCCATTTTCATTAGTCATGATTAAAGATAACATTTTGTGTGCATTTGTTCTCTCCAAACACTTATGTCAACGTAAATGTTAATTCATGCATCTCGGCACTCTTGCACGGGTTACCTGGACTACGAATGTCTGGGATTTGTGCCTGAGAGAAGGCACATGGATGCTGTAAAACAGAGCAAAACCCTTAGCAAAGTTTTTATTTACAATTTTGTTTACCATAGGGAACTTATCAGTGCCAAAATCCGTCTTTGATATAAAGCAGGTGAATAATAGGGCTGATTCGTTTCAGTGATGATAGATTGTCTGAGTTTCCTTCTTTGCTGGTCATACTGCAGAGCCTTCAGAAGTTCCCACTTAGCAATTGTCCTTCTGCAACCATTATACTTGGGGTCTTGAAGTCTGTGCTATTTTCTCAGTTGTCCAAGAACTAAGGAACAACAAATTGTTGGCACTGTGAGCCACTGAATGTCCCTCTATCAAAATGAACATAATTAGATGCAATCTCTTTAAATCTTATCCCCAAAATACATTTTACAACAAATATTCTGAAGTCCACACTAAATTTTTACTAGTAATTACCTTGCTTTAAAAAATATTTTTCTATATTAACATCAGTCACAAAGTTTAACTTCTATCAAATAAAATTGCTCACAGTTACCTAGTTATTTTCCAGCTGAATTCCTTAGTAACAGAAACCTAACTTCCATGGGGGAGAGGGGCACTAACTGATAAGATATGTTGACCTAGAAAACTGAGACCAGGAAACCCACCTCTGGTATCAGGGAGCACCAGACTGGTGGCAGCCTCCAGGAACGCGCCTCAGGACACAGTTCAACATGCAGCAATTTGTTTTACTTCCAATACAAATATCTATTGCCATTCTGTAATTCTGATAGCAAGGTTCCAGCTGTGGTTATCCCCTCCTGATTACCACAATGCAAATGTGAAAAATACTGTAGTCAATTAAAATCTCTGTGGTAGATCACAAAACCCACACTTCTGTCTCTCGAAAAATTGTTTCTCCATTCTCCTTCAATCAGAGCAAATTCTTCCTTTTATAATTTTTTAGAAAAAAACAAAACAGATAAGCCTAGAAGATTAGAAATTGTTTGGGTTCTGCTTGCTTTGCTTTGCTTTGCTTTGCTTTGCTTTGCTTTGCTTTGCTTTGCTTTGCTTTGCTTTGCTTTTTAACAGATGTCTCAGCAGTTAAGAACACTGGTTGCATTCCTAGAGGACACAAGTTCAATTCCCAGAACCCACAGGAAGGCTAACAACTCCAGTACTAGGGGGATCCAATGGCCTCTTCTGGCCTCTTCAGGCACTAGACACACAGGTGGAACACAGACTGTCATGCATACAAAACACCCATACACATAAACCAAGTATCTTTTTTTTTAATTAGACAGTATAACCTCTCTACATGAGAAAACATTTCAAAAATCATTCACTTGTTCCAAACGTCCTTTTTAAAAAATCTTCATGTAATACCTGTGCCTTGGACATAGTATAGAAGTCATCTGTTAAGGACTTAGAAGAATTTACTCAGTCAAGTGTAGAGAAAGAAAGCCCAGGTACCCAAGGCAGACATAGATCCATTTCATATAGATTAGATGTGGATACAAAACTAATTACAGTTAGCATTTAATCCTCTGTCCTAAAATCAAACATGCATCAAGAGTAAAACTACATGCTAGGTATATTTGCTGCAGTTCAAAAGCATTGATAACTAACACCAAAAGAATGACATTTAACAGCCCTTACATTAAAAATTACCTACTTTAAATACGTGAATACCAACTCTGTTCAGAAGTCTGAGGTTTGTATTCTAATGCTATAAATGAGCTTGCTCCTCACTCTACAGTAATATGCTATTTTAAAGATACCAAGATCTTATACATACTAACAAAATAGAAAAGCAATAGCAGGAGTTACACCTGCATAGAAGTCTTCTCCCCTTTCTCAGTTCTGTTATACCACCCAAACTATCTGACCAGTTGGTGCATAATAAAAACATCAGTTAGAAAGGACTGAGATCACCAAGGGCTGCAAGCTGGTTAGAATCCTTTGGCTAAAATGTTCCTCGGGTCTTCCTGAGCATTGGAAAGAGTTTCTGTTCTGAGTGTCTGAAGCTGGCCCCATGAATTTTTGTACCTAAGAAGCTCGCTAGCTACCTGCCTTGTTTGTATTAAAAGTGATTGTAGGCAAATACAAACATGACTAGTGTCTATCAAGTAACTGCATAAATGCAAGGGTGTGTGTTCTCTTATCGTTAGACATAATAGCTCGCTCTGTGTGTCTGTCTGTCTCTGGGTGTATATTTCTGTCTCTGTCTCTCTCACTGTGTCTCCATGTCTGTCTGTCTCTGCCTTTGTGTGTTTCTGTCTCTGTCTCTCTCACCAAGTCTCTGTGTGTGTCTCTCTCTCTGTGTGTAGTGTGTGTGTGTGTATTTCTCATTCGAAAGCCCAGACTGACCCCATATGCTTGTCCTTCAAGATGCTGGTATTACATGTGTAGACTACCACACCTGGTTAAGGGGATTGGAGAGGGAAGGGTGTGCCATAGATAAATGCCAATGAGCTTGTATTTAAAATAAGTAAGGAAAACAAGAAGCACAGTCTACATCTGAAGTAATTTGCTTTTGAAAGATACATTCAAAATAATGAAAACTGAGCTAAATAGTGATTGAACCCTTCAGCAACAGCAGGGACTACTTTGAGGGCTGGATATCAGAACCCTGCTGAGCAGCCTTGAGCCTTCTTCCTGAGGAGTAGCAATGAACTCACCCACAGGTCCCTCTGTATCCTTCTGCACAGGACCTTTCCAAACCTAAGTCTTTTTGGTGGAAGGAAGGTGGTGGGGCACTCACTCATCTGAGACAATCTCTGGGCCCCAAGAAACAGGCAGGAATTATGGAAGGGACGAGAAGAAACAGATAGAACTCAACTGTCCCACCGATGCCTGCAGGCATCATCTTGATCCTCTGAGGCAGTCAGATCAAATCCTTATCAGAGAAAATACCCAGGTCCAGGCCCATGTGTACAGAAAGCTTCCTTAAAACTGCTTTCAAGAGAGCCATTAGAAATACAAAGCTCCAAGTAATAAGAGAGAGCAGATCAGCACACCTGACATCGAGCCCTGCGGAAACCAAAACAGAAGCACAACACTTGGACAGAAACACAGCACGTCAGTTCCCCAAACCTGCTGGGGCTGGACCAGGTAGGAAAGAGCGGCTGCAGGGTGGGGTGCAGGGTGGGGTGCAGGTTGCACAGCGAAGCTTTGACCCTGCCCTGCTCACAGCCTGAGAAGCCCTGAGCAAATTGCTCATTGATTCTACAGTAGTAATACAATCCTCACCATTACAAAATAGGGAAATAATGCCTAATTACATGCTGCTCACTGAGAAAATTAGGTAAGCAACTGAATACTTAGCATTTAACAGTTTAAAAAGAAATTACTCACATTCTCTGACCCCCTGAGCCACTCATGGAAAGACTAAATAAAAATAATTTTAAGATTAAACATCTCATTTCTTATGTTAATTTTCACACATAGTGACAATCTATTGGAAAGTACTTGCAACTGTTGAAATGTTCACTACTCAATAATTTTTTGTAACAGAAGGGAAATTGATATCCTATACAGCTGCTGGAGTAGTAAAATCTCCAAGACAAATTCATATGAAGCAAGGCCAGAATTTAATAGTTAATGCATTCCATCTGGGTCAAAGTATTATAGCAAGAAAGATAATTAAAGTAAGAGTGTTTTTGTAACATTATTTCTGCCACATTTTCCTGGCACTAATATCTAATCCTACTTGAACAACGTAGGTGACATCAGTATAATTGAGTCATTTTGTAGCAGGAAAGCTTATCAACATCAGATGTCAATTAACACACACGCACACACACACCTTTTAAATCACTGTTGATCCATCAGTTTCCCCACACCCCAGCTCTCCTTCCTGCTCAGTCATCCCATCCCTGTCTCCTGGCTGCTTACCGTGCTTCCCCACTTCAACTTCCAAAATCCTTGCTATTTCTCAACAACAACAACAATGTATAAAAATATGTGGCATTTAAACAAGGGGTTGATGTAACTCTAGATACACTGAGAAAATCTGCCCTCATGTTTACAGTATGTTCAGATTAGATAGTGCTTATAATAATCTTCTCACAATCTACTCAATACTGTGTCAGCCTCACACACTATAAAACCAGATGATAAGATATACTCCTACTTGCTCATAATCAAGGAGTCATTAAAAGAAGGAGAGTCACATAGGAGCACCACTATGGTTCAAATCCTCTCAAGGTCATAACTACCGCAAAAAAGAACTCCCCCTTGCTTTGAAAAGATGTAGCCATTTTTCCTGAGTTTGAAATCCTCAAGGAGAGCCTGAAGCTTCACAGGGTGCTTTATTTGATAGTCAAACAAATAAGATGAAATTCTGGATTTAGGATGAATTAATTTTTTTCAAGTTGAAGACTGCCATGGAGGAATTGGGCAGTTTTGAAAAGACCTGGATTACATTTGTCAAAACTTCCCTGAAAATGAGATATAAAAAAGAAGCAACATACACAATTGCAGTGTGTGCTGTCAGCGGTATTATAGCTTACAGAAGGTAAATTCACACACAGACGTGCTCCCACCCACACGTACATGAGTGCACACGCAGAGGCACACGGGCCACATGAGAACGAGCACTGAGCTCCTGTATCCAGTTCTCATGGTGGTAACAATGTCAAAACCCCCCACTTAAATAGATCAAACCTGGAAGCCATTGCTTCTGAGGAAACACACAGCTATGACACTCCTCTGTGAGAACACTTTATAAACTTTATGACCATGAAAACACAGACTGAGGATCATCAGCTAAGAGGGGTAAGAAGATCTCTCACAGTTGCTTAGCTCTCCCTGAACAGACTGTGGCAGCTTTCCACTCCACCCCCAAACCAGCTTTCCTTCATCTTTCCTTCCTTTGAACTCAAGATCATCTTGTGACAAATTTGGCAATTCGCCATAAAGTCTCCTTATACGGTTTTTTTTTTCCTCTTCCCTATCATTTATTGTTCACCAGGAACAGCTTCTCCTCTGCCTTCTGGGCTCTGCATTGTGAAATGCTTTTCCCTTTTATATCAGCACAAGACACTTCTTTCTCTTGTTTCCCAGTATGCCTGGTTGTTAACTGGAGACAGGCATGCTCCTCTACTTTATCTTCACTATAGTAGGTATGTTCCTTGCAGAACTACTTATGTCGAACATGCACAGATCCTTACTATATTTATTACTGTGACTGTACTAAGAAACTTACTAGGAGCATCATCTACATTCTTACAGGTGAGAAGAGGAGAGGCAAAAGAGGGTAACTACAGAATTTAAAATAAATGACGTTGATCCAGAGCCCATTTAGTTAGCCACAACCCACAGTCTCCTTGAACAAAATGTAGGTTCTGATTGTATTTGCTAGTTTTGTGGTAAGAGTGAAATAAGTTATAGAAGCATATAGTGAGCTGCAAACAAACAAAAAATAGTTATGAAATGAAGGTTTGTTAGGAAGAAAAAGTAGTTCATTGAGTAGTCCAGTGAAAGGATATAGGGAGGAAACTGTCAAAGCACACATGCCGATTTAATAAAGTAATGAAAAAATGTTTTTTAAAGAATAGGAATTGTAAGAATTGAATTTCCACATACTTAGTATCCTCTTTCTATTGCTGTAATAAAACACCTCAGTACAAAAATCTTGAGGAAGAAGTGGTTTGTTCAGTTTGTTTACAGCTCTACATCACAGCAACCATTGAAGGATATCAGGAAAGGAACTTGGAAGCAGGAGCTGATGAAGGACCATGAGCATTGTTCACTGGCTTGTCTCTCATGGCTTGCTCAGCCTGCCTTCTTAGATCATCAGAAACCTCCCATCCAGGCTTTTCATAAGCCCTAGTGAGATGACCCACATCAATCCTTAATTGGGAAAGTACTCCCACAGGCTTGCCTACAAACCAACCTGATAGAGGCATTTTCTCAATTGAGGTTTCCTCCCAAATGACTCTAGCTTGTGGCAAATTGACGTAAAATCAACCAGTACATTTAGCTATAGCCCTTTAAAGTATCAAAAGATAAAGAACAACGTGGTGATGATTAGTTTTTATTAGTAATATGTCAACAGTTCATGTCTCAACACATCACCTCATTCACTGCAATAATATTCGACCCCCATTTGTACACAAACTCACATTCAGAAGGTATCATGTTATCCTAGACTGACAAACTCAAGTTCAGAAGGTATTTTGTGTTACCTAAGATTGAGAAACTCATTTTTAGAAGGTATAGTATGTCATCTAAGATTGGTTAGATCCAGAACTGGAACACAAGTCTTGAGTTCCAGTTAATATTTTCTTCATTTCTCTAGAGGACTATTTGCTTACCTCTAGTTATTAGTGAGGGCAGAAGCAAGAGAACATATAAATAAATAAGAGAAGAAATATTTATATGTCTCCTTTTTCCTTGGCACAATCAGCTGTCTGCTCTAAGAGGAGGTCACAGGAAAGGTTTCAGAAAAACCCATCTTCTAGCATTATTCAAAGCTAGTGAACTTCAAGGGGAGAGGCCAAGCTTACCATGCTATTTGTGACCTCTGGGCTGTTAACCTCCAACTAAACTCAGTTTCTAGGACAACTGACAAACTCGGCATCTGTTGCTTACTCATGAATGACAGTCCCTCCCTGCTCAGCAACCAAAGGATAAGCATTTGTAGACATCTGTTAACTGAATGAGTGTTCAGAGGAATACGTGTAGGGGAATACAGAATACATTACAGGAGAGACACCCTCTCCACTCCCAAAAAAATGCAAGGTTGAGAAAAAATTAGTAAACAAAATAGAGGAAAAGGGGCAACTTGGTCAGGAGCAAGCCAGGAAAGGGAGTCTTTCCTCGAAAATCCAAAGATACTACAAAGCTTTTGAAATAGGAACCTTGGCATTTGAATAAAGTACACATAGTTTTAGCTTTGGAAGCTGCATTACATTTACATATGGTCCACATTCTACCTGATAGACCCTCTGTCTACTTAACCTAATATAACATAGCTAGATTTCAAAACTGTGAGCAATATTCCAATGAAAACCCTACTTTTGAGAAAAATATAAATAAATGAATCTGGAGTGAATAGATCTAAAGAACAAACATTGTATCTTTGGGTTTTTGCATCACCAACTTGTGATATTTTTATAATAGCACATTACCATGCCAGATTTCAATTCACATTTAAATGTGCAAATCAAATGCTTAATTCTATTTTTAATGTGTTTTTAACCAATGAACAGAGTATTTGCTGCCACAAATAAAGTAAAATCCATAGGCCACCCCTGTCTCTCCATCTCCTCTACACTAGCAGGGAATCTTCATATCGTAAGAGTGACTATCAGAGAGTTCCAGATGGCATGCAAATGGCTTATGTTTTATGGATCACTTTCTGCCTGTGAGGAAGAATATTTGAAGCCAAAAATAGACTTTTCATGAAGCATTAGGAAGAGTGGGATTTGCTCTGAAAATTTAACAAATTGAAATCAGAGATATGGGTTGCTTCCTGAAACATTTTGTTACATTAGATAACATTCACACTATCACACACACAGCTATTATGAAACACAAAGATCCAGAAAGAAGAAAACATTTTAAGACAGAAATATGAACATAAAACTTATGATTTTCTTTATTATGACAAGTTTATTTATTATTAAGATAAATGTTATCCACCTTATGTTTGTCTAACATAAGGTAGATAAAGGATGTTTTTACTTCAGAAAACAAAGTGTATGTAAAAGGAGAGATTATTCATTTTAAACTCTTTTGAGTATTTTAAAACCAACTATAAGGTCAGCCAGTAGTATCTAGAGAGGTGGCTTGATATGTTCAAGGTCTGCAGACCTTTAGATATAGTCTAGTGGTAGAGCTTGATCCCAAGAATAAGGCAGGGGGTGGGGGAAGATAAGGAATTTGCAGTCATGAAAGTCTCCTAAAGCTCAGTTAAGACACTCTCCACCTCACTTATTGTTCTCCCGTTCTCCAACAAGGAATCCATCCATACCAACAGAAACAGCACAAGAGTAGGAACTTCATTCTACACATGTACAAAACTAAAGAGAAATGCCACTGTCAGGCACACTGTGTTACTGGAGAAGGTGGAGAGAGAGTAAGTGTGTGTGGACACCGCAGGGAAGAAGCAACAGTGAGCAGGGCATGTCCAGATCCATCTTCCGGAGCTCATGCCAAGGGAGGCTCTCACCTTCACCTCAGAGCCTCCCTCCCTTCCTTCCTCCACAGAGAGGTTCCCTTGACAATCTGCCCCAAATTCCCTGGAGATTTATGGTGTCTGCCACTAAGAAAGGGAATCATTATTCAACACCAAAAACATATAATCAAGTTGAAAAACAGGCAAGTCAAATATCAACTACGAACATGGAATCCTTTTAAAAGCTTACCATTGCTCTGTTCATTACATCTTCCCCTTTTTGTTTTCCACCCTGCTCCTGCTGCCACCCTCACTGCAACCACTCCCAAAGAGAGAGAGTTGCCTACCTGAGTGACAGATGATACCAGGTCTGGTTTCCTCATCTATGAGAACATCATTAGGGAATTTCCTCTATTGTTTTGAAGTCCAGGGCACTATGACTGGGGATTATTTTTATTTTCCCATGACATTTTTTTCAATTGATTGTTTGAGAACTTCACATCATATATCCCACTGCTTTCCCAGTCCTTCCATATCCACCATATCCACTACCCTGCAACCTCCCCCCAAAAGAAAATAGAAAACAAAAATTAAGAGAAGTCTAGCCATGGAAGCTTTAGTGTATCGTGGTGTGTCACAAAATAGAGCTTTTTGTACAAACAGCATCACTTGAAAATGTTCACTGTAATGAGTCACTGATGGCTGAGGATTCTAACTGCATGAAGCCAAGTGCCCTGTCATCAGTAATCTGTACTTCTCACATAGTGCATTGAAAGTAATTCTTTGCAGTGAGTACTTAACAACTGGATGGAACCAGTTCTTCAAAACAAAAGAGAAAAATTAAAATGCAATAACCATAAAACTCCATACAACATGGAAAGAACCTGATCTTTTGGGAATCCTTATGGTTATCCTTAAGGTTCACTGTGCGGAGAAAACCATCCGCACAAGAGCAGAACTACTCCTAAATCTTTTCAGTTCTCCCACATCGCATAGCTGATTATTTCAAACCAAATCCAGTCTTCCACAGCACTGTCTTCTCTACGTCACCTGCATCATTTAAAAAGGTATGTTGGTGAGAGTAAGCTGTTGGAAGAATAGCGATCTTACATTTATCATAGTATAACCATATGAAGCCTGCCTGCAGGCAAAGTTGGCCTTTTCTTTAATTTTAAATTGTATTTTTCTCAACTTAATTAAGATGTGATTAGAAAACAAAATGTATGTGGAAATGTGTGATTTAATGTGATACTTTAACATATTTAGACACTGTGAAATGGTAAAACAACAACAACAACAACAAGAGACTAATCAGCATCCCCAGCCCATGCTTACCTTCTACGACGATGCTGAGAACATTACAATCTACCCCAGGTTACCAAGTGTATGATACCTTATAATAAAAATTCCTAAAGTCCTTTGTAAAACAAGATAGCCCTAACCTTTGACTGCTTGTATTTGTTCATGTGTGCATTCAGTGTTCTCTTGAAACACAAAGTAACAATAAAGTGTAAGTGTAACTCACAGGACTTGCTTTCTTTAAGACAAATTTTTCCTGACTGCTGCTTAAACACACCTGTTTGCATAAGCATAGTATACTTAATAGACATAGACACTGAATGAACACATAGACATGGTATACCTACATAGACACTGAATGCACACATAGACATGGTATACCTACATAGACACTGAATGCACACTTCATCAGTGACTGACTATCACTAACTCTGATGAGTGTGATTTGGAAATCCAGCTGCTGGACAACACTGAGTAAGTCTGTGTTCAGGGTATTTTATACAGTGTCAGTAGAGACTTGAGTATTTCTCTTATGTTTGGAGAAACAGGAAATGCGGCTCTCGAGTGAAGCTCCTGTAGCTCATGCCTGAGATGGTTTTACCTTCTGTTAATGACTAGTAAGCACACCTTCTGTAATTACAATTTAAATACAACTACCCCAACAAAAATTCTATTTGGTGCAAGTATCAGAGATATTATTTGGCAATAATACCAAGTTAAAATACTTTTTTATTCACAGTTGATATTAACACTAGTACCCATAAAATGGATCTTTTTTGATGTTGTGGAGACAGATCTTACTATTTTGCCTAGCTGGCTTGGAACCAGACTGGCCTCAACCTCTCAAAAGTCTATCTGCCTCTGCCTCCAGAACACTAGGATTAAAGAGATGTGCCACCATCCCTGGAAACAGCATGGATTGTGTTTTCCAAATAAGGATTTCAAACTATAAACACATATTAAAAAGAATCTGTGTATTAAATGCCCAAAACTGAAGAAAGTCGTCACGAAGTGTTGTGTTTTAGGTTTTTTTTTCCTATCAGGGAAAAAAACAGATGAGTGCTAGTCTGTCTCCAGCAGATGTGCTTCTGTCTGTCTTCAGCAGATGTGCTTCTGTCTGTCTTTTCCTTAGTGACTTTGAAGAGAATATCTCAAGGCATGGATTTTTTTTTAAAGATATACTCAGAATTAAAATTGTGGCATGAAGCCATTCAGATTTGGTGACATTTTATACCAGTTCAAGTGGAGGTTTGCATGGAAGCACTTCTAGAACGATGGATTGACCTTTGGGAAGTTCGTAGAATGATCGAGGAGATCCGTTGAAATGGGGCTGCAGACGTTCACAGCACAGGCTGCTGTGACCCTTCCTTAACTTGACTGTGTTTCTCCCTAATGTTCTATCTTTGTATTCAAACACGATCACCATTTATCTAGGGATTAAGAAGGAAAGAACCTTCGGTGCTCAAAATAAGGCTTGGTGATAAAATTTTGACAAGTAAGCAAAATAGAGTGCTTCTAAGATCTCTTTAAATCATAGTGTATCTTGACCTCCATGGACCTTAATATCTTTTACTGGGGGAGTTTTAAGGGACAACTTCCCTCACCCCAAATGCAGTACAAATTTTTTATTAAACAGTGCAGGAGCTGTAAAAAGTCAAGAGACACAGTGTGAGTTTCCTAAATGATATAATTTACTGCTACTGCAGTTTGGATCAGAACCAATTTACAGCAGCCCATTTCCTTCACTTGTCACTATTGCTGGAGCCAAGAATCCACTAAATTAACATTTAAAGGCTTCAGATAATTTTTGTAAGACCCAGTAATGGGGTATACTTATTTGACTTTCTTAAATGCCCCCTTTGTTTGATGTGAGTTTTAACCTACAAAGAATACTGGAATGCGTTGACTGATCATAATGTGACTCTTTCAAAACCTCTCTGGCTTTTCTGACCATAGTCTCTGTGAGTAGGGATAGGTAGGAAGAAAGTGGGATGAATCTAATTTTACACTAAGCTAATTAACATTATGTCATCCTAGCAGAAATATCTAGAAACATTAGGTCATATCAGTGGTTTTCTAAGGTACTAAATAAACCTTTAGATCTAGGGGTTTCGTGGCTTTCTTTTTCAGTGATAAATGTTCAGTTACATGTTCATCCATAAAATATTTTAATTCTCCCAATTTAAATTAGTGTTGTGTGTAGAAAGCATTTAATCAAATTCATACTGGCCTTCTTCTTTGTGTGTGTGGCGTCCTGTGGTATATGCACCTATTTGTTAGGTGTGCAGTATGCATGCACATGTGTGCACATGCGTGTGGAGGCCAGCAGTCAGCGTTGAGCATCTTCCCTTGATTCCTTTCCTGACTTGTTTCTGAGACAGAGCCACTCAGTGAAGCTGAAGCTTATCAACTGGACTCCGCCCCTGGCTGAATCAGCTTCAGGGATGCACCAGTCTCTGCCCCTCCCAACATCACCGAGTGTTAGAGTTACAGGTGCAAGAGCTGAGGCTCCTCAAGCTTGCGTAGCAGGTGCTGCAGTTGCTGGGGCATCCTCAAGCCCTGTCTACTTCATTTTAAAACAAAACAGGAAGCTTCTAAGTCCTCTTAATAAGGGACTGCACATGTAGCTCAGCAGCACAGTCTTTGCGTATCCCAAATTAAGCTGTGGATCGCATCCCCAATACCACAAAAACTGTACATGGTGGCACATGCCTATAATCCTGGCATTTGGAAGACAGAGGCAAGAGGATAAAAGGCTCGCTATTATCGTTGGCTACAAAGCCAATTCAAGGGATACCTAAGATACATGAGGCTCTCTCTGCCTTAAAATATAAATAAATATATAAACAAGTAATAAATAGTAAGTTCTGAGACAAAATGGCAAACCTGAGTGAAGAGTAAATAAATTGATGTAAATTAGTGTGAAGTGGTGGACCACTGTGAGAAGTGCTGAATACATACCTAGCACCTCAGGGTGTGGTTAAAATAAGCAGCAGGAGTGGAAATATGCAAAATGTAAAAGAGTCATTTTTAAAAGAGTCAAAAATTACTGCCAAGTAGCTGATTCCTACCTATGACAAGACCTGAGTGTGGGGAAGGGAACAGGCTGGCAGAAGCAGGAGTGTCAGGGCTGTTAGTCTAGATCTTTCCAGAATCAGCTAGCAGAGGCCAGTGCTTGTCACATTATCTATCGTCCAGAGTTGGTGGTGGCGGCACACACCTTTAATCCCAGCACTCTGGAGGCAGAGGAAGGTAGATCTCTGAGACAAGCTTGATCTACAAAGTGATTCAGGCCAGCCAACTTTACATGGTGAGACCTTACCTCAAAGAAAATTAATAAAATCTTTGGAACAAGCTACAAGGACTATTGGGAAAACAGGATCCCTAGTTAAGCAGTAAAGCTTCTTTTGCCTGGAAATGACAGAGTCCTTCTTTTTAAAAAGCAGTGTTTATCACTGTTTATACTAACTGTAAGTCATGGTCAAAAACTTTTGTTCTTTCTATTAGAAAGAAACCAGGACATCCCATTGCTATAAGACTGTGTGCAAGAGGCCTTGACTTTGCATTCTCTAGTGCCTTGTTTTGTCCTCTGTCCCCAGAGACCTTCCTAAAGAAGTACAAGTTGACTCCATATGGGCGGTTAGGACTTTCCAGGACACTCTCCCTACTCAACCAACATGTTCACAGCTGAAGTCCACACAAGGAAGAGCCAGAAAATAGGCAGGCTGGCCCCAGGCTGGCCCCAGGTCTGACCTGGGGTGACTCAAGGTGCTCTGCAGCCAGTCCAGAGCAGCCTAGAGGGCAGTCAGCCCTCTGCACAACTGTGCCCTTACTGTCAACAAGAACAGAGAATGAAGATCAGGGAATTCAGGTTCTGGTCTCTGAACTCAAAGCGCAGTTTCCTGTTATTAAGTTATGCTTCCAGCTCTTATTAAATGGCCACCCAATAGCTACTGTGGTTTTGTAAACTGAATTCTTAGAAGGCAAGTCATCATTAAAAATAAAATGCTGGCTACCCATATATTGAAGCTGGTGGCATCTGTATGCTCCATAATCATTGCAAAATAGTTTATCAATAAAATGATAGTTATGGGGTAGGGAATGAATATCAGTGTGCCAGGACAGACAAGTATCCCAATCAGCAAAAGCAAATAAACATTTTTCTCATTTGTTGTTGAAAACATTTAATCTCAATGGGGGGAGGGTGCCCTACTTTTGATCATTCATTTCCTAGAAAAAAGACACACAACTTTTATTATTATAATAAGCCTTAATCAGCACTAGCGCTGGGCAGATATCTACCCTCTATACTACTAGAATCTATCTGCCAATTAATAACCCCATGTTAAAATTTGCCGTGTTCTATCTGGGCAGCATTTAACTAGAATTAGCCAGCTCTCAAGCTGTTTTCATGATGCACCTACCTCATGGCAGCTTTGTCTTTCTCTATCCACCTTCTCTTCCTCACGATCCTCCTCAGACCCCAAGCCTGGAAACTCCCAAGCCCACCTATATCAACTCTGCCCAACTATAGGCATTTTTTCATCAATTGGGGATAACTGGGGAGGGGGGCAGGGTCACATAGCACAACCAGGCCTAGGGGCCAGATATTTAGCATTAGGATACATAGCAAAAGACCAAACCTCAAAACTCTTTCTTCTAAGCATTTATCACAAATTCTGAGCTCTAAGCTCATACTTTTAAATACATCATATATGTGTATATGATATATATATATATATATATATATATATATATATATATATATATACATATATACCATATACATTATATATGTGTATGTGTATATACATATGTATGTATTATATATACACACATATGTCTATACATATATATGGCTCAGCTACCTGGATGAATTGGCTTTGTGGATCCACTTGTCTTTGTCCCTCTGAAAACAACCCTGAGTGTTAGAGTTACAAGTATAACAGCTTTTAAAAATAATATTTTAAAGGAGATAGTTTCTGCTAAAGTAGTATGTTAACATGTGACACTTCCAGAACGTTCTGTCCTGGAACATATGAAGATATGTTAGCAGGAAGTATAATACATATTACTCCTCTTCACATTTAATATTAGACAAAAGTAAGGACTGAGATGCGATTTTGCCCCAGAAGAAATTTCTATAAGGCTGCCAATTCCAAATTAAAAAACAACAAAATGAGATATATGAAATGTCATATTAATGGTTACTCCCACATAAGCCAAATGAAGTGGAAAATTGAAAAATTTTAAGCCATTTACTTCTAATTGTTTGGGTCTTTAAAAATAATGGAGTATAACATCATTAATAATGTATATTATTTTCTCTTAAAACAAGACATATATAGTTAAAATGTATTTGAAAGCTTGAGAAAAGCTCAGAGTTTGTGGTATATACATTTAGATGAATGGGAGACATCTTCATGTGTTCTTGCTATGTTTTTTAAGGTAAACTAATCTCCATGATGCTTTAATCTAAAATAAACTCTTGATTGATTATTAAATCCATATATTCCTTTGAGGAATGGTTCCTGAAGTCTCCACTATTTTATATCAGTATTTATTATCTATAGACAATTTACAAATCAAAAAGTGTTGTATTTTCTTTCTGCAAAATCATCCAATCATCCCTCTGTTTTGGCATCCATAGATTCAATCACAAATTGAAAATATTCAAAAAATCTTCATATTAAACATGTTCATGTTTACTTCATATAGATATTTCCTGAACAGTAGCAAATAACAAGTATTAACTAACATATCATAATTGTTAAATTACTAGATATGTAAATAATTGAGACATGGTTTTAAGTATATAAAAGTACACACACACATAAGTAACAGCATATAGACTATATATACATATATGCATGCAATAATAATTAGTGAAATAGAAGCTATGAATTTGACAGAGCAAGGCCAGTTTTGTGGGAGAGATTGCAGGGAAGAGAAGGAGAGAGAAATGTTATCATATTATGAACTCAAAAACAAGATAAACTTTAGAACTTATCCATGAGGAAGACTCACAAAAAAAAAAGAAGAAGAAGAAGAAGCTAAACACAGATAATTAACAAATACTACACCCTTTCTTTAAGGGGCTTGAGAATCCACAGATTCAGATGTCTGCAGAAGATTCCAAAGCCTGTTCCCCATGCATACTGAAGAATGACTTTACCTATAGCTGTGTAATCAATGACTTGTGTAAGGGAAGAAATGCCAAAGACCAATTTGCTGGGAAGGTTACTGGGGTGAAACTCAGTGGTGAAGTTCTTGCCTTGCATGCACAGAGTTGGTTCAACACCAGCATGTGGAGGTGTGGAGGTGGAGAGAGAGAGAGAGAGAGAGAGAGAGAGAGAGAGAGAGAGACCTGTGAAACAATTGACAAGAAGGTGAATCCAACATTAAAGGATGGGAGAGTCAGACCTATATGAAAACTAAGTATCCCACTTTAGCAACCATCAGAAATGCAGAATGTATTCCACATCTCTGAGCCTCTTCTTCCCTTATAAACTTGGACCTTTCTCAGCATTATTGAGATAGTTAAGCAGAAAATGTCTACCAAAGCTTTCCTTAGTTCATTGTTTGTGCTCAACAGAGAGCAATTTATTGTGGCCATTTGGAAAAAATGAAGAAAGTTCAATTAGTGTTCATACATCATTAGGCTAAGAGACTATTACTATATAATTATTATACTCTGTGTGGGTTGAATTTTAAATGAATTCACTAGACAAATGTACCTATTTGTAAATATAAGTAGTTAATGATGTTTACCAGCCCATCACTGTAAAGGAATATAAGAAATCACCTATTAACTCCCACATTCTTGCAAATATGCATTCAACTCTACCTGGTCTTAGAATATGGTAAAAATATTACCAGGAGCTGAAGGGGTCTGCAACCCTAGAAGAGGAACAACAATATGAACTAACCAGAACCCCCAGAACTCGTGTCTCTAGCTCCATATATAGCAGAAGACGGCCTGGTCAGCCATCACTGGGAGGAGAGGCCCCTTGGTACTGCAATGTTTATATGCCTCAATACAGGGGAACGCCAGGGCCAAGAAGTGGGAGTGGGTGGGCAGGGGAGCAGGGCGGGGGCAGAGGGGAGCGAACTTTTGGGATAGCATTTGAAATGTAAATTAAGAAAATATCTAATAAAAAATTGAAAGAAAAAGAATATGGTAAAAATATTGACATACATTGATTCCAAAATGCAAGAAAAGGCATGATTGTCAATGGATGTAATACAGAATATGAGCACATTTCTCATGTTACTTTATATTTGCTGGGAAGTCCTTTGTTGTTACTTTTAAAACCATAAAATTATTTGTATTCCAGTACATCAACCCACACCTAATTCTCCAATCAAACCCACCCTGTGAGCCTCAGCTTGGTTACATTTTGCGTGAAAAATCTCTTCTTTAGAACCCTATTCAGAGAGACCTTTTACCTTTCCTTCTGTATTATTGGAAACCTTTGTCCTAAACCCAGATATTTTCTAGCAATTCATTCATAAAGTTTTGTTTGCCCTCTTTGTTTCCTTTGCACTACACACTTCCTAAGTCATGCCACACAACATCACCTCCTGAACTTCCAATATCTGTTTCTTGATGTCTTCTTCACAAAAGAGCAATAAAGAAGTATTGGCAGAGACAGTCCTAGAAAAATGACTTAGTAGATAAATGTGTTTGTTGTGAGGGTTCAAGGACCTGAGTTCAAATCCCCTTAGTCCCTAGTAGCACACTTCTATAATGCCAGTTCTCCTTTGGAACAATAGGAGATTCACAGGAGTCTCACATAAATTCAGACAAGCTCTCCTGGCATAGTCAGTGGGAAAATAACTAAGAAATCCCATCTCAAACAAGGACCAAACAAGAGACCGTCTTCTGACCTCCATGTCTACAACTTGATATGTGCACACTGGCATTCACACAAAACAAGATCACAAAGAAGGAAGGAAGGAAGGAAGGAAGGAAGGAAGGAAGGAAGGAAGGAAGGAAGGAAGGAAGGAGAAAGAAAGGGAGGGAGGGAGGGGAAGAAGGGAGGGAGAGAGAGGGAGTTAGAAAATAACTCTGTTCAGTGTGTTTAGTGGCTTCCTGCTCTTCCCACTGACCCACCTCATTGCCTCAAGTCCTTCACAGGAGCTCTACATCACGTCTGTGCCCATGGGATGCTTCCTGTTTCCACCTGTCTTAGCTGACTTTCTATCCACACCCTGCCTCTCTGACTGAGAAACAGCAATGTTCTCTTATATTCGCATACTTCGATAATGCCTCACAGAAACACCTGCCCATACGCGGTGATCCCACGTACTTGTAATGGAAACTGAGTTCAAGTCATTGACCAAAGACAACTAGTTAATTAAACCACCACTTTATGATCTTTCCAGAACTATTCTGCAAATTGTTTAGTCGATGAGTAAAATATTGTATGTACCTTCAAAGAATGCATAGTTTAACAAAAATTATATTTATAATTTAATTTAACAAAAATTATATATATATATATATATATATATATATATATATATATATGTGTGTGTGTGTGTATATATATATATATATATATATATATATATATATATATATACACACACACATATATATATATATATATATATATATATATATATATATATATACATAAACAGTATCAAAGACTCGAAACAAATTAAAAGTTAAAGTTCCCCTCTGGATTTTGGGACAGAGGATTAAAACCGTTCAGTTATTAGCATAAGTTTAGGGCTCCTCCTAATGTGTTAGCCTCAGGTAATCTGCATACCTTTCTCTATACTAGCTTGGAGACCTTACTTAAAATTATTAAAGTCCATTACCAAATCACTAGTGACAGATATGAAGAGTGGTCAATAGAAATCTATGTTCTTCTATAGCTTTAACTTTGTATCTCTTTATGGTTTATACTTATACTTGTGTGTTTATTCTACTTCTTAGTAAACTTTTAACCTACTTTAATGTTTGTATGGTGTGCAGTCATCCTTCAGTGTGCAGGTAAGTTGCTTCCATGGTCCCCTGGGAATATAAAATTTGCAGATGTCCAAGTCCCTTATTTTAAAGGATATAGTATTTGCACATAACCTGTGTGCCCTGTCCTATGGAAGTCATCTATTGACTACCCAAGACTATGAAAACAATGTAAATGGCCATTATACTATATCTTTAAGTATATATATATACTGTACAAAACAATTTTGAATTATATTGGTCTAGTATTGATTTCGTGGATGGTATGTGCCATTGCAGAAGCCATTTTTATTTCAAATATATTTGACCTGAGGTCTGTTGGATTCATGGGCTTAAAACCTGAAGATGTGGAGAGCTCGCTGTGTACATCATTTAACAAAATGTTGTGTGTGTCCTATCGTATTCACTTACTAAAAAAATTAACAGTCCTAACATGCAAAGCCTTCTTATATTGTTTTCGGTTTTTTTGTGGAATTAAATGTATTAAGCCATCAAATACACTGTCCTCTGATAGAAATTATGATCCACACTGAACATACATGGAAAGCTTTCTTAGCTATAGCTAAGTTACTAGTCAAGTAATGAAACAAGCCAAAGAAAAATGGTTCTGCCTTCTACAATTGAAAAATTAATATAATTTCTCATAACAAGCATTGTCAAAATTGTCTGCCACACAGAAAAACCACTGTGCTTTTTATTTTAGGAAATAAGCAGGTGTCCCTTCAGCAGATCATCTGCATGTGCTCAGCTAGACTACATGAAATTGACAATATTGCTCTTTGCACGTGGTTGATCACATTCTCAGACACTCAACCCTGTGGCCACTGACTTTAGAGTAGGGCGGGATGAGCCTTGGCAGCTTCGTATAGATTGTCTTCCTGCTTTCCTCCCCGAGGCCTTGTTCTTGTCATCAGTCGTGTGTGACTTTGGCCTCTGTGGTACTGTCTCCTCACTTATTAAATTAGTAATTGAGTACGGTGACTGTAGATATTAAAATCTCTTAGAAACATCATAGTTCAGCGTTCCTGTCAACCTCTTGACATTATGCCATGTCACCTGCAAAAGTCGGGCTTACAATAAGATATAAATCTCATGCAGTTTTAAGTACATTTACAAGTTTGTGCTGGGCTATGTTCATAGCTATCCTCAGCTATGTGTGACCCACAGTCTGTGTTAAACATGATAAAACATCTGTTGGATCTGTTACCCTGCTAACCAAAAAAAAAAAAAAAAAATCTGTCAATAATGTCCAAATTCATCTTCTAGGAATTTCCTCTTTCCCAAGGTCTAAACACTATCCCTTGGGATACAGAGATGGTTTGGATCCTGCCAACACACAGCTGTTAACATTGTTAGGCCATAGGTGTCCGTTTCCTATCACAAGTTACTACATAATATACTCATCATTTTCTTCAACTTTAATTAATCTCACTAATTAAATAACCAACAAAAGTGAAAGTGTCTCGCCCTTTCTTCCCAATCCTGTTGTCTGGAGACATTTGTCCTGGTGGCCACGGTGAGATGCTCACCAGGTCTACCTGGGTAAGCATCTTAGAAGAGGGAGGAAAACATGCAGTAAAGAGGAGAGAAGGGTTGGAACCAACACAGTCTGATCTATAGCTTCTCTGTGAGGCTGGTACCCAGAGTATGTGGAGAGAGGGAGATCCTGATCAGCTGGCCCCCTCTCAGTGCAGTGTGTGCGGGAAGAAGGTGAGATGAGATAAGAAAGCAGGGTGTGGCGGCAGATACCTTTAATCCCAGCACTCTGGAGGTAGAGGCAGGCGGATTTCTGAGTTTGAAGCCAGCCTGGTCTACAGAGTGAGTTCCAGGACAGCCAGGGCTATACAGAGAAATCCTGTCTCAAAAATCCAGAGAGAGAGAGAGAGAGAGATGAGATGAAATGAGATAAGAAAATGCACTCGGGATTAAGGGAAAACAGCAACAAAGTTCCCTGGAGGGGACAGCTGCTTAACAACCCTCCTGATGAGCTCTGCAACTATCCCCAAATAGTCGGTGAAGCACCATGTACTCCTGAGAATCTTAACTGATGTGCAGACTACTCAGGACTCATAGGGACAGTAATTAGAATGTGCATGCGCATACTTCTGCTCATTTCCTCTATTTCCTTTATCACTGTTTTCCCTGTTTTCCTCTTTCTTCCTACTGGATCTCAAGGCGTTTTTGCTTTAATCTAACTCACTTTCACTTTTTATCTAACCTATGCAGTTCCTGTCCCCCTGTAGGCATTAATATGTCTCTCATTCATTGGAAAAGCAAGCCAAGCAGCCTGCCTTCTGCAAAAGGCTATAATTATTGTTGAAATTTGCATAGGCATTAAGAGGAAATTCCGAAAACAAAAGCACCCTAATCTTGAATCTTCCCTTTCAGCCTACAAGGAGAAAATGAAGGAGCTGTCTATGCTGTCCCTGATCTGCTCCTGCTTCTACCCGGAGCCGCGCAACATCAACATCTACACCTATGATGGTGAGTTTCCTGCAGCACTCACACGTCTAGCTGCATAATCTGTAGAAGGTGGATATATGTGCTTCCCTTTCAGAGCTCCCAATGTAACTAGATGAGTGTTCTCTAGGTCTCAGGGTTGGTAAACTGTGTCCAGCCATTAGGACTTACTGATGACCGATTGCTCACAACAGCCTGAAGTTGGTGCTGGTTAACAGCACATAAATGTCTTGTAAGAAGCACACAGGCTTGTTATCAGCATCCTCATCAGCACATCGATCCACAGAATGTCTAAGGTTTTTCTTTTCAAATGATGAGACACACTACACTACATTCTAATTTGCATGAAATTATTTTTCTACCTAGACCTCTCAAGGAAGACAAAATCTACCACCATCGCTGTTTGTCTTGGTAGAGTCTCACATTTTGTGGGTAAATGTAAGCAAGCTGATAAGAATAATTAAATTCATAAAGTTGTGACTAAGGTCACAAGCAAAGAGGGATTAAGAAGAAAATAGCAATACTGCCCATGATGGTTCAGACTTAAAATTCCAGCACTCAGAAGTCTGAAGCAAGAGGATTGCAAGTTCAAAGTTAGAGAACTTAAGACCTTATGGAAGAAAGCTAAATAACACTGCAATTGCAACAAGAGTTGACTTTATTTGCTGTTTTTGTTTGTTTTGTTTGCTGTTCTTTTTGTTATTGTTGTTGTTGTGTTGTTTTGTTTTGTTTTGTTTTGTTTTTGAGACAGGATCTCTCTATATAATCCTGTCTGTCCTGGAACTCACTGTATACAATAGGCTGGCCTCAAATTCAAGAGATCCTCAGGCCTTTGCCTCCAAAGTGCTAGGATTAAAGGCGTGCATCACTGTGCCAGGCTGCAAGTTGACTTTACTGAAGTTCTAGGTTTTAGGTTTGGTTTATCCCAAATGTGGTGACTAGGTTAGTGTGGTTTGGTTTCTAGATCTTCCCCTGTGTTGGGGGCCTCAGGCAAGAGGGTACATAGGCTCCCGGAACATCATTTACTCTCTCCTCCTAGGGATGTTGGGAAAGTAGCATATGTCTTAGCCTGATGCCTAAGAGGTACCAGTTATTGCTCTGTCTTTATCAACACTATTAGTATCAACCTCATCTAAGTCACCCAATGTAATCAAAATGGAGCCACTAACTGTACCAATTGTACCTGAGGCAGCCACTGACTGTATTAACTGTACCTGAGGCATCTGCATGCATGATAGGCTCACAGTTATTCTGCATTCCCACACATGTAAAGATCCTGTAAAATATGGCAAAGAGCAAGCTCCCAGCCTTCCGTGTCTTAAATTCTGCTCAGAACTTAGAGCCACTCTTTCTCCAACTCTGTTCATATGACACAAGCGTTACAAGGGCTGATTACCTTTTCAGAAGCACTTAGCTCTGTGTACAGGTAAGCAATCTGCCTGCAACCAAACTTCCACCAGAATGCATACAGCATGCCCACTTCCTGGAAGTTCACTGAGCTAACAAATCAACTCTCTGTCAGATTATACTATTAGTAGGAATCTGGCTATTTCTTAAGAGATTCTAAAATATGTGCTGTCACTGTGACCCACTGATGAATTCAGCATGGTCCTTGCCTAACTGGGACTCAGAGCTCTGTAGATGAGTCTTAAAACACAAATGATCTCCAAGGAGAACACCAAATGCCTGGGACACAAGGGTTAGGATGGCTTCTGATGCTTTGGGACTCGGCATCTGTGGGAGCTGTTTGAAGCTGAAGAGACAACCACATCGCTCATCCGGCCGGCACTTCTAAAAACTCAGCAGAGACACTCAGATTTCCAAGGTGTTCACTTGGCCTTGTATTTCTGTCTGGATAGTAATTATCTGAGAAATGTACAGACAATGGAAAGGGCTCTTTCTGGAGCTCAAATAAAAATCACCACCATGTATTACAGTAAGAGATTCGGCCGTGAGTGTTTGGGAATCTCCTGGGGATCTTGGAACCACCCTGGAAGGTACCAGGAGACATCTACACTTGAAATATTAGTAACATGTAGCAGTGTCTTAATCCCAAGAAGTTTTTGGTTGCAAAAAAGAGCAGAGGGCATGATGCTCACACCAGCACTCAGCAGTAACTGAAGACTGACCAATGAAATTTTAAAGAAATCAGTACCTTTTCCTACATATGAGCTATAAGTTACAAATGTCATCCAAGTTACTACCTATCTATTACTTTTTATTTTATAAATTATTTTAGATTATAAATGATAGCAAAGGACTAAAACATGAAAGTCTGACAATCAACTTATTAATGATACTATGTATGATTAAATTGTGGCAGTCTGGTGATCTCTTTATGGTCAGTAGATGATAAACATGTGGTATCACTATCAGACTTATGGTCAGCCAATGATTAACATAGCTAGTGATTTTCTGTTTATTGTTTAATTGATAACTAAAATTGAATGTGTCTACAGTATGCATGTTTTGAAATACAATATGCATTGATAATGGCTAAATCAAGTTAGCTAACACATGCTTACTTCATGTGTTATCATGTATTTGTGGCAAGAATCCAATCAGAGAAAGTAGATTAAAAAGGTATAGACTACTGATAAAATGGAGTTTTAGTTTACATTAAAAAGTTGTCGGGGCTGGTGAGATGGCTCAGCGGGTAAGAGCACCCGACTGCTCTTCCGAAGGTGATAAGTTCAAATCCCATCCGATCTGGCTCCCTCTTCTGGAGTGTCTGAAGACAGCTACAGTGTACTTACGTATAATAAATAAAAATTAATCTTAAAAAAAAAGTTGTCATTTGCAAGAATTGATGGAACTGAAGATCACTTTATTAGCATGGTAAATCAGATTCAAAGAGACACATATCTTATCTTCTTTCACATGGTTTCATATATATATGTGTGTGTATATATATATATATATATATATATATATATATATATATATATATATACGTATATATTTCATATATATATATACATATATATATATGTATACACACACACACACACACACACACACACACACGACGTGGATGGAGGAGGAGGGACATTTGGAAGAAGGAGACTAGGAGGAAGGAGGCAGAGGAAGTCAAAGGAGGGAAATGGAGTATGATCACAAACAAAGCACTAGATAGGAAAGTTGGAAAATTTCATAACCACATCCAACATTTTGTACAATGAGCATAGGCTAATAATTTTTAAACATAAACATAACACAATATATCATCACTATAAATCACATTGAACTGGTTGGATGTTTTGTCAGCTTGACACAAACCATAGTCACTTGGGAAGAAGGAGCCTCGGTTGGACATTGACCCCACCACACAGGCATGTGCACATGTCTATGGGCACTTTCCTGACTGGTGTGGGAGGGCCCAGCTGACGGTGGGTAGTGCTACCCTTAATCTTGGATTGTATGTTGAAGAAAGCTAGGAAAAGCTCAGAAAGGAGGCCGGGAAGCAACGTGCCTCCATGGGCTCTGCTTCACTCTCAGCCTCCAGGTTTCTGCTGAAGTCTGAGCCCTGGCTCCCTCAGTGATGGACTGTAATGTGGTAAGCCAAATGCACCCTTTCCTCCCAAGTTGTTTTGTCACAGTGACAGAAAGCAAACTAGGACACTCATGAACATCTTTTAATTGTCTAGAAGAAGTTTTGTACTATCTAGCCAGCATCTGCCCAGAATCCATCAGCCTTGGCAGACACATTACACTCTGCCCTTAGTAGGACAGGAATTCTGTCTTTCTGTTTCTGACTTTCTCTCACTACAATGCACTCCAGGTTTATCTACATAGCTGCAAATGACAGTTTCCTAAATTTATCATCAAAAGCGTTTATTCAGTTGCTGGCATTAAAGCAGCTGCATGATTCAGCTGCCACTTAACACTCTCTGTTGTTCCTTCCACAGACATGGAGGTGAAACAGATCAACAAGCGGGCCTCTGGCCAGGCCTTTGAGCTGATCTTGAAGCCACCATCTCCCATCTCAGAAGCTCCACGAACTCTAGCTTCTCCAAAGAAGAAAGACCTGTCTCTGGAGGAGATTCAGAAAAAGCTGGAGGCTGCAGAGGAGCGAAGAAAGGTAACTTCCTCCATGGGGATTGTCATCGCCATAGTTCTTCTTGTTGTTCTTGTTCTTATGTTGTTTGGTCTGGTTTGGCTGCTTTTCTCTGGTCTGGTCTGGTCTGGTCTGGTCTGGTCTGGTCTGGTCTGGTTAGTTTGGTTTGGTTTGGTTTGGTTTGGTTTGGTTTGGTTTGGTTTGGTTTGGTTTGGTTTTCTTGAGACAGGGTTCCTCTGTGTAGTATAGGCTGTCCTGGAACTTGCTCTGTAGACCAGGTGGCCTCAAAGTCACAGGTTTTTAAAGTCTCTCCTTTCTTCTTCCCCTCTGCTCCCTTCCTCTCTTTTTCACAGATACACACACACACACACACACACACACACACACACACACACACACACACATTGGGGTAGGGGAGAGGTTCAATCAGAGATTCCAAGAGACAATGATACCTGAGTGAGCCTGCACTATCTGAACACCTTCAATTTTCTACAGTAGGATACTAAGAAAACTATGGACATTAAGACTGGAGGGCAGGTGCTGGAGAGCTCAGTAAAGAGGACTTCCCAAGTTCCATTCCAAGCACCCATTTCAAGGGACTCTCACATCTGGCTTCCACAGGAAGCTACACTCTCAAGTGCACATACCACTCCCTATCCTCACCCCTACCACACACACATACAATTAAAAATAAATATTTTGAAAATTTTGAGAGCAGTAAGATATGCTGGCAAATCTGTGAATTAAAGATGTTCTGTCTAGATGTAACTGCTCCAACAGGCTGTATTTTCCTGTCAGGCATCTTTGACATAAAGCATCTTTGAACTGTATTTTCCATTTGCTTTATCATGATGTATTTTAGACTCATGAGGTCACTATGAGTATCCTGCACACATACACAGTTCAATTATGTAAATTATATTAATTATATCATTTTATCATATAAATTATATAAATATGAATTATATTTATTACATGAATGAAACTCCCATTTTAATACTTTTAATGTTGTCTACAAAAAATCTATCAATATATTAAACACTATAATCTATTAATATTGTTATAAATTTAGATTTAAGATGAGAAAGTAAGCTATTAACTCAGGTAAATGCACAATACTTAACTTTTTCATTGCTTCTTTTGGTATTACTTATAGACATAATCAACTGCCTTGTCTAAAGCCCTGCAGTTCCTATTGCACCCTGGGCAATTTAAATTCTTACTCACTAGTCAGAGGCACCTTCAATATAATGGGCACAGCCCAGACCAGGAAGCTCTACATAAGAAGCGCACACACACACACACACACACACACACACACACACACACACACACACGGAGCTTAAAATATAAAATCAGTGTCTAGTCCAAAATTAAATTTCAGAAAGCAGAGTTCAGCTTCAAGGATTAGTACACTGATGGAGTTTCTAGCTACTGTACCTAATTAACAGAAAATGGCCAAAGAAAAAAGAACACAGATAATAAAAATTAACTGGGTGTTAATTTATAAAACTTATAAAATTCCCTGAGGCAAGTAATTAATAGTTCTTGTAAAACTCCTACGTCCTGACAGCAGTAAACTATTAACAATTATTTAAACAATTAAATCAAACTAGAAATTGACTATGTAGCTAATGGACACTGACCAAAAGAATCAGCCAACATTTTGATACTCAGAAAAAAAATATTTTGGAACCTTTTTTAAATGGTGTTTCTCATTAAATTTATTGTGCAATTTGGAAATTTTTCAGTGGAGAAACATCACCTTGTGGATTATATTCTGGTAGTAGAGTTTTAATTAGGAGAAAGGACAGCTATTTAAGAGAAAGTACTTACTTAAACATTCAGCCATTGATTTTGTTTTTCTATTGGATTGTACTGACTTAATTAGCACTCATGAAAAACTGTTCATTCTCCTTAAATAGTCTTCAGCAAGTGATCTATCCCAGAGAATGTCAGGCAAGGACATGCAGATCATCCTCATCCAGCTGCTCATACTGCTTTAAGTATACAATGTGGTTTACCCCTCTGGTGACTTTCAATCCATACGGTCCCTCTGTGGCCAGTAGCTGCTCAAGTGAACAGCCCCATGGGCTAGTTGATCAAACAACTTCTATAAGGAATGGAAAAACTTAACATCTGCTTTTTAAATTGATTCGAAATAATTACTGAGATTCAACATTTTGAAATATATCTATAGAAGTTTCCTCTCCACAGGAGTTTGGAAAATAGAGATTGTCCCTTGCTATGATTTCCTCACTGTGTTATCAGGGCCAGCACGGGACACATTTAGGACCTATGGCTGCACACTCTCTTCCTGACTTCTTGTAGTCTCTGTTCACATCCCGTTCCTGTGACTTAACAGGCCTGAGCTCTCGGATGCTCTGCTGTACCAGCAGGCCCCAGCTCTCCCTTCCCAGAACTTGGCATGATTAGTAAGAATATATTAATTTGCATTACTACTTATTTAGCCATCTACTCCATTAAAATTCATGAAGGTAGATCTGTGTGTTAACAGTATACTAAATTGCTACACAGTTTACTTTTAAGTGAATAAAAAAATTAAAATGTAAACAATTAAAATTCCCATGTTAAGCTAACAATATGTAAGCTATATTAGCATTGTATTCCATACTACCATCCCAAAGAAAAATTATAGGCAGTAAGTTTCCAAACAATATCTGCTGAAGTTGAAATCACACAATTGACAGATTTTATCTAGGGCCTGCTACTCACCCTAACTCTAACTCTAGGAAATAAGTTAAAGAGGCTTCCTTCCTCTCGCTAAGGGACAGACCGTATTGTATAACACAAAATCAGGCATGAGCGAGGGGACAAAACCCAAGGGTAGAACGTTCGATTAGTAAGAGCGGCAGGTGCAGAGGCCCTGGAGTCAGAAGGTTCTGGGGTGTTTGAGAAACGTCACAAAGGCCAGAGATGCCAGAGCAGTGAGTACATGAGGCGAGGGAAGCTGCGGGTGACAGCAGCACAGCTTTAAAGGACCTTGGCTTTGAGTACCAGTGAACAGACAGCAGAGGGAAAAATAAAACTGCATCAGTTCCTGGTGTGAACCAGTGCACAGTTTTGAAGAAAATTCTATTTTATTTTTAAAGGTAGTGGTGGTGGTGGCGGCAACTCATGCCTTTAATCCCAGCACTCAGGAGACAGAGACAGGAGGATCTCTGTGAGTTTGAAGCCAGCCTGGTGTACAAAGAAAGTTCCAGGACAGCCAGAACTAAATAGAGAAAACCTATCTGGAAAACAAACACACAAACAAACACACAAACAAACAAACAAACAAGGCAAACTAGAAAAATGGTGTTAGATAGACAGGGAAGACAGGAGATTGTGATAGACTAAAAAATATCAAACAAGTAGTTTCAGAACTAAGGATACTCAGAAGCAAACATAAAACATGTGTTTTGAAGGCTGTGGTTTCAAACTAGTGGACAGGAGAGTGAGGAGGAATGCTAGGCCAGACTCTATTATGTAAGCCATAAAGAGTAAAAAAAAAATTGCATAGAATAAATGCTTCTAGGTCTTAAAAATAAATAAATAAAAATTTTAAAAAGGTACTGAAATAGGATTCACTATAGTCACACGTCTCAATGCCCTGGGCCTATTTGCTTTCCCAAATCTTACAAACTTTTAAAGCTTCTGCCCAGAAATCACACAACATTTACATGTGTGTTAATATTTTGCTATTGTTATAAACAAAGTCAGTTGTTACTGCTAATCAATATCCCTAGTTATCTTAAGGTAGTAAGCATTTTCTCACTAAACTGTCATAATCCTAATTCCAAGTAAGCACAGAGGTAGACTTGGGCAGAGGTGTAACATGTGACTTTTGTTAGGACTTTGTAAACACAAACGCATTTATTAGGGTATTTAGAGCCTGTCGCTGGGAATCCAAAAGCCCTTGGTGACCTGGGGTCCAAGTTGCGCAGACAGAGCTCT
The DNA here is from genome assembly GCA_902729485.2 of Mus minutoides. Lineage (NCBI taxonomy): Eukaryota > Metazoa > Chordata > Mammalia > Rodentia > Muridae > Mus > Mus minutoides. Next base: position 1,349,509 of record LR749585.1, read on the forward strand.
CTTAAGCAGGGCTGGAAGGCTGCTAAACAAGTATGTCCACGGGGGATCAGTTGGGCCATGAATTAGATATGGTGGCAATTTCCCAGCATCCCTCGGCCACACTGCTACAGCGCTGACCATCTGGTGGTGAGCTTGGCACTTTGCAGACTCCCTCCAGCCAGAACTAATGCTCTATGCTTTAGCTGATAAAAAAACACTGATTCTAAAAAGAATGTAACTTTTTCTTACTTTGTCTCCTTTATTAAATAAAGTACCTCTGGTAATCAGTGTCTATTTTTTGAAATTAAACTCTTCCTACTGCAACTGACCACATTTGGAAAACTACATCGACACTTTGGCCAGCCAGGCGTGATGCCCATTCATTCATCATCCGCACAGCGAGAAGCTAACAGAATGAGGCTCGCACACATCCCCAGTGCGCCTGCGCACATCCCCCAGTGCGTGCCTCTAACACTCTGCTGTGCCAGCCTCATGACTGGCAGCGTCTCTTTTCTTCATGACCCAGTGCAGGCAACCTGTGGTCTCATTATCTGCAGACTACAGAGTTTAAAGGTGTCTTTCAAATCATCCAAGAACACGTGATTATTACAATGTCTGCAGCTGAACCCATCTCTGACTTCTCTTACCCAGGCTTCCTTATACAGCCCAGGCCAATCTGCCCCAAGGTAGTGCCACCACAGTGGTGTGGGCCCTTCTACATCAGTCACTAGTCAGGAAAAGGCCCACAAAGATGCTCATAGCCAATCTAATAGGGGAAATTCCTCAACGGAGATCTCCTCTTCCCAAGCTGATAAAAATGAAACAGCACACTCACCTATACAAAGGACTAGTAAAATGTCCTGTGTCACACAATGGGAGCATTACCCTCTGCCATCAGATGAGAAGCAGCATAAGGGGTTGGCTATTCCTGGCTTAAAATGGGCCCAGCTCTGGCCTTGAAAAGATTATGGTCCAGCAAATGGTTTTACAAAGGAAAGCAGTTCCAATTAATAGTTCTGTCACTTAGTACACTTTATAAATATTTGAAATATAAATTAGTCTTTATCATAATGCAGATAATAAACAAGTTGATGAATAATAGATGTCTAAGTAGGTTAGGCCAACTAAAACTGGCTTAAAACATTAATATTATGAAAAATGGTGTAAATTTAATGTTACTTACAAGCTTGATAAAACTATATACTAAAATCAATTAAATTGAAAGGCTCCCCACTTAATCCTTGTATTAACATCACTGCACAGTGAGTTCTAATGACCTATGAACCTCTCTCTCTCTCTCTCTCTGAAAGAGAGGTGAGTCCCTGCTCTAAATGAAACACTGTGAAAGGGATCCATTAGCAGCCAAACCTGGTCGCCTCAGTGTCTCCATCTGCACCTCTGAAGCTTCAGCATGACCACTCTCATTCCTTCTCCATCTGTACCTCTGAAGCTTTAGCATGGCCACTCTCATTCCTTCTCCATCTGCACCTCTGAAGCTTTAGCATGGCCACTCCCATTCCTTCCCCTTAAGAAGTTTTGCACTTGTCAAGCCGTGACCTCTGTAGGGTCAGAACTGGATGCAGTTTACAAGTCACCAACCTTCTCGTGGTGCTAGATCTCAGCCTTTATGGGGAGGAGCCTCTACTTCCTACAATAACTCTAGGATACATGATCTTCTCCCCCAGTGTCATGTTGTAGCCACACAAAAGTATAAATCTCTCCTAAAAGTGGAAGTAGTGAGGGTTTAATCTTAAGTCAACTATGAGCAACTATGGCTGAGTACACAGTTCTGATTTCTTCTGAAACCAGGTCAAAATATGGTAACAGTTTCCTTACGATTTATATTAGCAGAACCAAAGGAATTATAAACCAAGACTCTCTTCAGATATACTGGTGGAAACACAATAGGCAGGTCACAGAAAAGCAGAGAAAACTGTTATAGGCCTCACTGCCGGGTGAAGCTTTGGGCTTGATGAAACCTAGTTAGATTACTGTATCTCAAAGGTTTTTAAGCTCTCTAGGATATTAGGTCACACTCAAAGAAGGATAATAACTGTTCAAAGGCCCAAAATAGCCTGAGATAACTTGTAATTAGGTTCTGGATTTACAATACTCCAATGTTTCATACTGACATTCCTCCAATCAGTCTATTTGAATAGTCAGACAAGTTTGTATTCTTTTGGGAATTGTCATCAGCAGCTGGCATCATAACTTGTAAATGGCACTTGAGATGGAATGAGATGGAATATCAGGGAAAGACAGTAGTTTTTATATAGTCACAGTTTAGTATTCAGGAAGCCTGTGTGCTTCATGGTCATGAAATCTTCCTATTGGTGGTCTTCTTGGCAGGGAAGATCACCCAGACTGTTTCTGTAAGGGAATCACATCTGAGGCATAGGATGAGTTTCTTCTGTGTCTCTTTCTATGTTCCTGGCTTTTCAGCATGTAGTGAGTGCTTCATGCTGTTTCACACAGCTACACTCCACTGTCATGATTCAGCGTATTTCTGTGCCTTCACCAGGTCAATGATGCTCTGTCAGCATTAGCAGAAAGCCTGAAGCTCACAGAGGCTGCATCCAGCCTACTTGTAGAAAGGCATCTGGAACTAAGAGACTTGGTGTTTGATGAATAGTTCTGAGTATTGAGTAATATGCCCCAAATGATGAGTGGGGGCAGGAGAATGTGTATTTCAAAAGCCATGGAGAACCCATGCATCTAAGGTGGAGTCTTAAATCTCTTACATGTATGTAAAGGAAAGTGAGTTTTATAGACCAATTAACTCAGATTTATCATTCAAGTCATTTGTGCGGTAATTAAACCCTTAGACTCAGTGGTGTAAGAGATGCTAATTAACCTCTTTGCAAAATGTTCAAGCATCCCTATATGGACAATAACTCTTCTCCCTGTCTCATCACTGTGACTTCATGAGCTTCTCACAGAGATATTTCAGCGGTCCTCAGTTCTTTATGAGAATGTTCACAAGAGGTATCCGCCAGCAATGTGCTGCAGTTTCTCAAACAGTGAGCTTGAGTGACATCTCCCGGGATGCTACCTGTGAGTGACTCTATCTTCCTTAACTTCCTTCTATAGCCTATCAGCTGGCAACTATCTTGCCCAAGGCTCCCTTTCCATCCTCATAGACTCTGTGTCAGAAACGTGCTCTCAGCCAGGTCCTCAAGGCCAAACACTCACCTTTGAACAATTCATATGCAGCAGCCTTTACCAGTTTCCATCCTTCAAACTCACACAGCCCACCACCTTCCCTCTAATCTGCCCAGCCACAACACACATTAGGAATGCTGTTTGAGCATACAGTGAGAACTTTACTCCAGGTGAAGGTAGAACCATGCTTCCACTTATTTAGATCATGTGCTGACACTGTTCAACTTCTCACTCGCTTTATACCAGGTCTTTGTAGAATTTTCTGAACTTATTGCTTATTTGCTCACTGACATAAATACTGGACTCAAAACCAGTCTTCTTCCTGGGTAGTACAAGTGCAAGAATAAGCCATTCCCGGGAAAGAATTGATTTTTCTCCAAGGAATGACCAGAACTGTTATAGGCAGAAGAAGCTTGTCAGCAAGCTGCAGTAAGTAGGCACTGAGGCTAACTTTCAGCACTGGCAGAGTTATGGAGAGCTCCAGAGCCCTGAGCTGTGTTCTAGTGAAGAATGAGTTTAAATGTTGAGTTCCTTGGCTGGGAAGATTGCCCAGTAAGTAGGATGCTTATTGCACAAGTCTGATGACTTGAGTTCAAATATCCAGCATCCATACAAATATTAGGCACTTGTTGATCACCTCATTGCTCTGAGGTCAGAGACAAATGGGTGGATCCTACGGTTCACTGGCCAGCTAGTCTACAAAGTGGCAATCTCTGTGTTCAACAAGAGAGCACATCTCGAAAATAAATGAGTAAATAAAACAGAGAAACAGTTTTGGGTTACATTTCAACATTAATCTCTAACCTCAACATACACTTGCAAAGGGAGGGCATGTGTACTTGAGCTTGGGCAGATGGGGCAGGGAGAGAGAGATGAAGGAGAGAGAGAGAGAGAGAGAGAGAGAGAGAGAGAGAGAGCGAGAAGAGAGAGAGAGAGTTTAATGCTGCAAGGTATGGTATCTCACTACTTTAATCCTGGCACTAAAGGATGCAGGGAGACAGACAATGTGTCTTGCAAAGAGTAGACTGTGGCCTACCAGCAATAGACTCTGGAATTACTAATAGAAAGTATAGATTCCTTGACTCCACTAAAGAACTTTGAAAGTAGTTCTCAGCAGGTAAGTACTATAATCTCTGCCATTTTCAAGCCCCTACTGATGACACTTGAAGGGAGCCATACATCTTACTGAGGTTAAGAAGAGAGAGCATGCACAAGACACAGCTAACTACAATGTTCTCACTCCTGAAGCACCACAGTGAGGAGTGGCAGCCACGACCAAGGTTTTCTTCTTTTTTGGCCAAGAGGTCATTAAATTTGTATAAGTGTTTTCAATTCTCTACAGAGAATGTATTTTATGTGTGGGGTTCTTTGTCTGCATGTCTGTCTGTACATTGTGTGCATGCCTGGCATCCAAGAGGCCAGAGGATGTCAATGGGTTTCCTGAACTGGAGTTGAAGACAATTGTATGCTGCCATGTGGGTGCTGGGTATCAAACCTCAGTCCCCTTCAGGAGCAGCAAGTGCCCCTTACCACAGAGCTACATCTCCAGCTCCTGGGAAAAGGGGAGGACAGGTGTCTAAAACAAGAAAGGGTGAATTTGATGAACAAAAGTTGAGCAGTTACTATAGGGCCCACCCTACACTTAGTCGGAAATGTTACAGCAGAAAAAAAGGGCAGAAGAGAAAGAAAACCCAGGCCCGAGGCCATTCCTGTCTTCTTCAGGCTCCCACAGAAAGCTGTGGTCAGCTGGTTCATTCCAACACTGCATGTTGGATAAATTCTAAGCAGCATCTTATTAAAAAAAAAAAATGAAAGGAAAGACTGGCCAGATAGTCTACTAAATGGTTCCTCTATGAGAGCTAATATTATTCCTAAGATGCTCTGTCCAAAACCTCCACAGTGATCATTTCAGGGAGCCGTGTCCCACCAACATATTCTGATAGAAACACTGAGGTCTACAGAATGCACAGGGTACACAGTGCTGCTCACAGCTGCAGCATCTGGTCCAGCACTGAGTAAGTGGCATCCAGAGATGTGTAAAGGATAAAATGATGTGTTTCCTCCCCAGTCTCAAGAGGCTCAGGTGCTGAAGCAGTTGGCAGAGAAGAGGGAGCATGAGCGAGAGGTCCTCCAGAAGGCTCTGGAGGAGAACAACAACTTCAGCAAGATGGCAGAAGAGAAGCTGATCCTGAAAATGGAACAAATTAAGGAAAACCGTGAGGCTAACCTAGCTGCTATCATTGAACGTCTGCAGGAAAAGGTAAGAGCAGCAGAGGGTAAAGCAGGGGTCATTCCTGTGCAGCACAGCCTGGGGAGCCATGGTTGGGCTAGGGACCAAGTCAGGACAGCCAGCCTCAGGCTGCTCAGTGCCCTGTGGCCTGGCCCTTTAGTGGAGTAAAGAAACTGTACATCAGCACTGGAACCCTTGTCAAACACTCTACCACATGACTCAGGAAGGCTGGTTTCTAATGCGTATGACATCTGTACAAATCGTTGTGTTGGGAAAAAAAAGTAACCTGTACATATTTAATATGTATCTTATTATATTAATGCTATAGTACTTGATCCTAATATAAAATTAGCAAATATTATTTCTTTAAAATAATATATATTTAATGCAAAAACTAAATTTAAAATATATGTTGATCATAAGCCCATTTTCTCCATGTAACACAATCTACAGGGAAATCTGGAGCATGGCAAGAACAGCGGGTGGATTATTATTTCATCATGTTCTGGAGTCCTCAGGCCTTCCTTATTAACCCTCTGTATATGTGTGCATGTGACACACGTGCGCACATGTACACTCACACACACACACACACACACACACGCACACTGACATTCCATGTCCCTAAAGCTTGCCTTTGAAAAAATGCACATTGTAGCTGTTCATGGTTTTGCTTTGTCCATTTCCAGAAATTGGATTAGGCTTGAAGAATAGGAACTCTAAAAATATGCACCTATACATCTCACCTCCCTGCCTGCCCTTGAGGCGCTTTTACATCAAGCACTGCAGGTTCGAGAGATACTGCCATTGTCTTCTAAGTACTGAGAGTTGACACTCAAACTCATAATCTTCCTGCCTCAGACTCAGAGTTCAGATTGCAGGCATGCACCACATTACCCAGCTACGGTCTTTTTAAAATACTATTTCCCAGAGGTCTTTTAGGTGAGATGTGTTCTTCGTGCATTTCTTGAGATCTCTGCCCAGAAAATGTTCTTGGCTCCAACACAGAAATTAAAACATGGAGGCCCTCAAAGATGTGAGATTGGGCAGAAGCCAGAAGAGCCAACTTTAGATGAACGTTTTAAAACGTATAAACAGGTGTGGCCCTTGCTCTTCAGAGCAACATCCTGTCTCTCCCAACATCTCAAGTCAGACCTTGGCTCTCCACAAATCACAGGTGCTGGCACCAAAGCAGGCGCTTCACTGAGATCTAGGACAGCCATGTTCCCTTTGTCATTGTTTCCTTTCCTCTTCCTCAGTGGACAAGTCCTGTCTGGGGAGCTCCTAGCCTTCATTTCATATCATAGGCCCTGGAAAACTCCAAGTGCAGTTGCCAGGGACACAATATGCTGATATCACTCTAAGCCAGCTTCTAGGAGTGCCACTGGTTTTGATGTATGCATGCAAACCTACAGCTTGTCCCTTTTCACGTAATTTGTAAACTAGTTTGTAAAATTTGCGTACCTCATAACAGCAAAACAAAAATCAAAGGAGTGTCCAGCAAAGTTCACACCATCAGGTTTACCTCACCAAATAGAAGTGTAGAACTTAAGAATGAAGAGACCTGATCTCTGCACAGTGAGCAATTTTGTGTCTAATAACCCAACCAGCATCAAGTAAATGTGTCATAGCCATAACTTTACTGACAACAGCAGTATACTATATGATTTAGCTTAAAGTGAAAATATTTTCCCTTAAAAGAACAAGATTCTTTTCCTATGAGGCAATTTTGATAATATATAGGCATAAATTTTAATCATTATGAAGTCACATGTGTTGTCCCCTTACATTCTTCTCTTCTGACTTACATTCATTTTCTTGTTGTTCTGATTTACAAGCGCCATTGGTGTGAGCAGTTACTACTGAGTGTGTCTGATGAATAAATGATGGAAGGGGAAGGAATTATACCCAGCCATTACTGATTACTCAATATAGGCCAAGCACTTTTGCTTGTGTATACATTTAATCCAAACAGCCTGTCTACCAAAACAATATTGTTATTCCATTCCACATCTAAAGAACCTTAGAGAGCCTACTGCATTTGGCCAAGATTATAAAGCAAGCAGAGAGAAGAATGTAGAGATGAGTGCAAGCCTTTCCCAGACCAAAGTGTGTCCTGAGCTGAATTTGATACTCCTTTTCAGTCACTGAACACTGACCATAAGCATTAGAGGCAATACTCCATGCTTCCCTTGGTCCCTTGATCACCAGCATCTTGATGCATGACAGCAGAAATTTTCCTGGCTCTTCCAACTTATTTCTGGCCTTTTACTTATACCATTTGCTCATAACCATTAATAAGAAGAAATGACCATGACAGTGCCAACATCATCTTGCATTTAAATAAACTTAGAAAATGAGATTTGATAGCATTATTACCAAAGGTCATCTAGTTACTGTTTTTATATTTGATACCTACAGCCATTAGAGAGGAACTAAGAGATAAAGGAAGAAAAAGAAAAAGCCTCACATTTCTTGGCTTCAAATAAGAAATCTGTATGTCACATATTTCAGAGGACCAGAAGTTTTCCTAAAGCCATCTTTCAAAGATGTCTTCTTTTAAAAGTACTCTTTACAGTATCAAAATACTACTACATTTCCCTTGAGGAGTGGTGGCAGGAGAAATTGAAGAGATTCTTTTTACAAATTTAGATATGCATGGGTCTAGCTACTATAGATTTGAGATTTCTAAGTATACCTGAAAAATTAAGTATGAGATCCATAATGAAATAGACATTACTAAAGAAGCAAGTCCTTAGAGAACTTTATAGATATTGTCCTTAATGAATTTCATAGACATTATCCTTGTGAACTTATAGACAATATCCTTAGTGAACTCTATAGGCAATGTCCGATGGACTCCAAAGACACTGTCCTTAGTGAATTAATTCCATAGACATTGTCCTTAGTGAACGCCATAGACATTGTCCTTAGTGAACACCATAGACATTGTCCTTAGTGAACGCCATAGACATTGTCCTTAGTGAACACCATAGACATTGTCCTTAGTGAATTCCATAGACATTGTCCTTAGTGAACACCATAGACATTGTCCTTAGTGAACGCCATAGACATTGTCCTTAATGAATTCCATAGACACTGTCCTTAGTGAATGCCATAGACATTGTCCTTAGTGAACACCATAATCATTGTCCTTGGTGAACGCCATAGACATTGTCCTTAGTGAACGCCATAGACATTGTCCTTAGTGAACGCCATAGACATTGTCCTTAGTGAATTCCATAGACATTGTCCTTAGTGAACGCCATAGACATTGTTCTTAGTGAACGCCATAGACATTGTTCTTAGTGAATGCCATAGACATTGTCCTTAGTGAACGTCATAGATATTGTCCTTAGTGAACACCATAGACATTGTCCTTAGTGAACACCATAATCATTGTCCTTGGTGAATGCCATAGACATTGTCCTTAGTGAATTCCATAGACATTGTCCTTAGTGAACACCATAGACATTGTCTGTAGTAAACTCCATAGCCAAAGCCTCACAGCTACGTTCACAACTCTCAGCTGGAATTTTCTAGTCACTGAGCAATTCTCTGACCAGGACCACAGGCTGGTGACATTACTAGCTTCCCCAACATTTTCATTTAAAGTCACATAACACATCAGGAGTGTTCATTTCACATTGTGGCTGTAAAGTTTCCAAATAGCAGATCAACCAAACTTCCTGAAAATGTGTTCTTAGAAACTGAGAAGGTTTATCTAAATTTCCTTTTAAAGTTATCTCAAACTCAGATGAAGTCTTTGATTGCCTTGGCAAGCCTGTAGCTTTACTGATTGAATAAGAAGTGGAACGAGCTAACAAGGCCAGTTGTAGTGCTCACTCTTGCTGAGTTGCCCTTCCTACTTGAAGGTCTGTTGTCTTCCAGTGCAGGGAAGATGTCCCCATCTTCCCAGTTTTCTACAAGCTCAGCTTTTACTAATGGCTCACTATCTTAGTGAGAAGGGACACTGATACAGCTTTGTCTCATAATAGCTGGACAAAGAAAAATCGGCTAATTTCCTCACATTTCCAAACACAACTTGATTTCTCTACAATGTGTGTGAAAGGCTCATTTAAACCAATTAAATTACAATACTTTGAAAATCTTTCTCTAGAGTCAACTTCCTGCTTCCTCAATTTTTTTAGCTTTGGAGGAAGGAGGAGTATGTGACACTTTTTCCCCATTCCTACTCCCTAAACGTGAGAGGCTGGATCATTCTCACATTCATATATAACTAATGTTGAATTTCACCACCTCCTAGTTGTATGAACTTGGTAAAGTTTCTCAGCCTTCCTATGCCTTGGTTTCTTCCTCTGTAAAATGGGTATAACAGAATCTCTACTATGATACTGTGAGAATTGAGGAAACTAATCTAATCAAAATCTATATGGTTATAGTTGTAGTAAACATAGATGCTATAACAAATATTAGGTTATAGCATAAAGAACCCTGTAAGAATGGGCACTTTGACCTTGATAGAGCTTAATGATAAGATTTACTTTATAGCTGATCAAGATTATTGAGAAATGAATCAAAGAAGCTATCTGAGGAGAAAAGCAATTTTAAAATGTTTTAAGTAGAAAATAAATAATATGACTAATAATTACCATTTCAAAATTCAGTTCAACAACCATTTATGCAAAGCTATGGGCCTTTGTTCATCCAATGTAGAAGAATAAAGTAAAAACACTAGACCCACTTTTTCCCCATCAGCCCCCTCCTCAGAAGGCTCATGTCCCAGGCAAGACTAGTAACTTTGTTAGTAAAGTTTCCTCGTGGAAATAAAGATGCACCAACCTCATGCAATGTCCACAGAATGAAATGACACAGTTGAGACCTTTTAATCAACACAGCCAAGGAGACAAGAATGGGATTTCTCCTGTTTAGAACCATGGGACTTCCCCACAGAAGGGGAGAGTTTGGTTCTACAAGTGCTTAGATGCAGAAGGCAGCTGCATCGGTCTGTGGTCTCGTGAGAAGCCTTTATACATAAAGGATGCCCTTAACAGACCTTAGAGCACATGTTTACAGCCTTAATCATCTGAGACACAAGGCTGAGAACTCCAAGCATTAGAAGTATCCTGAAAACATGATTCTGCTGGATTGACTAAGCCAGCATGTGCCAGAGAGTGTATACACTCCAGCCCTGCTGACTCAAGTTCAGAAGGTCACAAGCAAGGTGTTTAGAAGTAGTGTCATTGTCCCCTTTCTGGATCTCAGTTTCCCAAAGTGCCCATGGGCCACCACAGATTCCTTAAAATAGTCCAAACAAATAAAGGAAAAAATTAAGATCAGTGTTATATGTTAGTGCCCATCTCTGAATTTATACAGAAGTCAATATAGTCAATATTTTCTTTGGATCTTTTCTCATTTTTCATTTGACCTTTTGATCATAGTTTAAAAAGAACATAGTGGTGGTGGTGGTGGTAGTGGTGGTGGTGTCCAGGATTAGTTACAGGTCCATAATAAAAGGCTTGCCTATCATTTACAAGGCACTTGGCTCCAGGGTTGATCACCAGCAAGGGAAGGGTTGTATAAGATAATAAAGACACTATATATCTTGTAATCTTCTCTACTGTGATGTCTCTTGGGCCCACATTTTCCTTGTAAAGAAATTTCCTTTAGGAATTCTTATCTTTAGGAAGACACCACACTGGGTTATTTCAGGCCAAACCTGTCCAGCAACAGCTAAGGTGGCTCTATGAGTTCTTGGGACCACATGCACTTACCCCTCTGCCCTTGCTCTTTCTAGGAGAGGCATGCTGCAGAGGTTCGCAGGAACAAGGAACTGCAGGTTGAACTGTCTGGCTGAAGCAATGGCGGGTATGGCATGCCCCTCCCATAGTAAATCCCCCTGCCTATATTATAATGGATCATGCGATATCAGTATGGGAAATGTATGACATGGTTTAAAAAGAACTCATTATGAAAAACAAAACAAAAAGCAGAATCAAAAATAAAATAAAAATCAATGCAGTCTCTTTGCAGAATGTTTTGCTTGATGTTTAAAAAAGTACCTTGGATCTTATTTTGTAAATATTTACATTTTTGTTAAAAAATACAAGTATTGCATTATGCAAGTTATTTCATGATCTTACATGTCCTGTAACAGGCTTTTGACTTTGTTTCTTTCCACTCAGATGAATTTGCTAGGTCTGTTCTTTTGGAAGCCCCACTCAGTCCCTGCCCTTTTCATTCCAACCAAAAAATGAGGTCAGTAGAAAGTCTATGGTGCTAGAAACCCACCATTGCCTAATGACCTAGATGACTCCATAATCTCTGAGCGTGACCAATACCACACCTAGATTGTGGGTACTGTGTGTCCATGTGAACCTCCACATTTGCTCGTAATCTGCTTCCTGCCTAGAAGCTGCAAAGCCAGGCTAAGGGAATCTACCAGTCATAGCACTTAACGTCTGCTCCTCATGGATTATGCACTACACATGTATTTGGGTTTTAGAAACAGATGCATGGGAAGACAAATCTGAGCTCAGTCAGGGTAGAAGCGAAAGGCTGAACCTTCTAATATGCTGATCACAAATGCAAAGCCAGAGGGTTCAAGCAGCCATGAGATTGTTCTTCATGAAGTGGGCTTACTTCTCTTGTTTTAGTTATTATGATGGGATGAATTAATTGACATATCGGGTGGCTTATCTGTGGGTTCCATGGGTGATGATGTTCATTTTACGCTTTTGCCTGTAGTACAAGCACATAATGCTACTGAACGTTTTTCCAGTTGGAGACTGTGAGCTGGTTGCTGCATTAAAAACACAAACAAAATCACAAACACTGTGGACTTTTACTCAAGCTGGTCTTTCTTCCCCAGTGTAGGGCAATCCTGCCTATAAACAAGACCAAATCACTCCGTCTGTGATGCTGACGCAGTTAAGGGGCTAGGCAGGGCATTTGTGCCAAGTATAAGAATCAGCAGAGACCCAGCATACGTACCTATTGCAGTTTTGAAGTTGTTTCTCCCTAACTCCCAACTCCCAACTCCTGAAGGTTGCTGCCTGCATATTTACTCCTCGTCAGTGCTATCTTCTTGTATGTCATTGTGAGCAAGCTGTGATGAATAAAGAGTTGGAGTTCTGTGAACTAACAACGGTTTGGTCTGGTCTCTCGGCCCTGTATGCTCAGACCCTGGTGCTGAGATTGTAGTAGGAGGGCTGTCGGATTGGACAATCTTGGGAGCAAAGAGGCAGTAATGAGTTTGGAGGAAGCCAAGGGCCTGCTGGTTGACTTCCCTTGTAAAAACAGCAGGATAGCTCCCTCCCCCCTTCCTTGGACAGGCTGACACAGTGGGGAAGGCCTTCAACCTGTTCCCCTTAGCAACAGGCACAGTGAAGAAGAAACTAAAGGTCCAGGCTAGCGGTCCTAAACAATGGAGCCTCATTCTGAACGTTGTGGGGTTCCTGGCACCACCTCAAGTTCTCATGCTGCCCACAGGACACCCCCAACCTGGGCCTTCTGTTATAATGTGACTTCCCTATCCTACTGCCAAACTGTGTCCTGCCAATGAGCACACTGCCCACATGGACACAGCAGGGTCCTGCCAGGGACCCAGATGGGTATTACACGACCAGACAAACAGCATCCAGTTTGAGCAGAAAGTCAGAAATAATTGGAACAATGCAGATTTATGAATAAATAAATTGGGCTGTCGCTCACAAGATCACTGGCTAGGTTTAAGCCAGTGAAACAGCGTCTCTGATGTAGCTTCGATGAGACTAGAACTTTCTCTGTAGACCAGGTTGGCCTTAAACTCACCATCTGTCTCTGCCTCCCAAGTTCTGGGATTGCAAGGCTACATAGTGAGAACCTGTCTTTAATTTTTTAATTTAAAAATATTCAAATTATTAATAATATTCAAATATTATTATTATCATTAGTATTGTTATTTAGATTTAGTCTGTTGAGTATTATTATTGTGTACATGGATGTTTTGCCTGACTGTATGTATTCAGTGCTTGAGGAGGCCAGAAGAGGGCATCAGATCTCATGGGATTAGAGTTAAGAGATGATTGTGAGCCACCAAGACAATGCTCTGAAAGAGCAGCCAGTGCTAGTAAGTAGTGGGCGTCTTTCCAGCCCTATCAACATGCTTTGAAATGCTGGCAGTCCTGATCAGTACAGGGCAAGATAAGTGTGACCGTAAATGACCATAAGCCCAAAGCTTAATTAGACCCAACACTGTAAGTATGAGGCTTTCAGAGTATCAAAGTGGTTGGCACTGCCTCTCACTACAGTGTGCCCATCCCTAAGCAGGAATACAGCCTAGCCCCACTGCCTAATGTTAGGAAAAAGAAAATAAAAAAAAGAGGAGGGGAGGGGAGGAGCGGGGAGGGGTGGGGCGCGGCGAGGCGAGGTGAGGAAGCTCAGGCCACAGAGAGGTGAGTAACTCACCTCAGTACAATGCCTGCCTCCAAGAACTTGCCTCAGTACCAGTTATTCTCCAGCAAACACCTGCCAAGTGCCATTTCTCTGGTGAAGACAGATTATATCTACCTATATGGTTACCCTAGACCAATCATTCTCAGAGTTGTCTTGAGGTTTGTTAACTGCAGGCTGCTCACTAGCCTGGGATACACTAGGCCTTGGTTTTGTCTTCTGCACTGGAAAATAAAGGGAAACAAAGCCAGGCTTGCTGACCTCCACCTCTAGAATGTACCCCTGAGCTCTGTGCCCTGAAGCCAAGTGCTCACTGCTCCCCCAGCCTGTATGTATTCAGTGCTTGAGGAGGCCAGAAGAGGGCATCAGATCTCATGGGATTAGAGTTAAGAGATGATTGTGAGCCACCAAGACAATGCTCCAGCTGCGTGGAGCAGTCCCAGTGGCCACGACGCAGAGGGGATCTGAATCAATTGTGCTATGTTCCGTGAAGATCAGGGGATGACAGAAGCTCACGTAATCCTGTTCAAATGGTAGGTGTAGGGTGGAAAGGAAGCTGAGGAGGAAGAAATAAAGTCCTGTTTGCTGGGTAATGAAAGTGTAGAGCGAAGAGCTTCCTTGGCAGCACATGGTGAGAGGCCGGAGAGGGTAGCAGACAGTGCCCTGGCATCTGAAACACCCTGTGCTCAGCCTGAATCCACTTAAAGATTTTCTTTAACATGCTCTTGGTCTGGTGAGTGTTACATTTAAATTGTGTAAATGCTGCTGAAATGTTCTGTGAAAACTCACAAAATCCCATTGATCTGATGAGTCACTCCCCTCTCCTGTGCCTTCTATACCCAAAAATGTACAGAACAACCACATAGCAGCAAATACTGCTCTCTCTTCCAGAGCCTGGTGTGTCAGAAAAGCTACTAGAACTGCACAAACACCTAGGACAGTCAAGAAAGAGGCTTTCTTTTACCTCACGGTCTCTAAGACTTCAGCCTGTGATTATTCTATTCCTTTATGCTAAGGCCCATGGGAAAGCAGCTGTGTGAGACAGAACAGTATTGCTCACCTAGGGAGGGATCAAGAGAGGGAGGGGAAGGGACGGAGGGGGACAGGACAGAGGGAGGACAGGAGGGAAAGAGGGACAGAGGGACAGAGAGAAGGGGAGGGAAAGAGGGAGAGGGAAGGAGATCTCACCAGGCCCAATTTGTGTCAGGACCAAGCTTTTAACACAAGGAACAGTCCAGACTCAAACCTAAATATCTGCCTATGGGCTCTTCACAACATTCGTTATGTGTCAGAGGAGAAAACCGAGTATAAAATGCACCAGCCGCCATGACTGCACCATCCACTTATCTGCTGAGGAAAACAACATGGAGTCCTTGGCTTTGAACAAGCAGCACAAACACCCCAGACTATTTGCTAGAAAATGCAAGGCAAATGCAGAGCCCAAAATAAACCCTGCAAACCTCAGGGCTCCCTTGGATTCTTCTCTGTGTCCATTAGCATCTCCAAGTGACCAGCAAGTAACATCAGTTAGCCTCACAGTCCTCATCCTGTGCTCCTCTTACTTAGGCAGCGACCACCCCTGTCCTCTCAGACTTTTACTGCCACAACTCTGCTCCAGTCTGCAGCCACCTCTGCACACTGATCTGGTCTGTTTGCCACTTCACTACCCTCCCCTTCATGTAAAGGATGACACTGAAGTATTCCATGAGCCCCTTTTTCCTCCAGAATGCCACACTTTTGCACTTTGACACATGGGATGTGGTCTTTCAGGCCCCCATGCCCATGCCATGCTCTGCATAGAATATGTTCACTACAACTCAAGCCATGATGAAAGTCTAGGTCAGGCTGTGATCTTAAAACGCTTTTATCACAATGAACTAAAATCACAGTATTTTATTTACTACCCCTGTGACATAGCTAACATGGGTCACGGTGGACTTATGACTGTGCCGTTTCTCACGCTGTTCACTGTAGAGAAGGGAGACTGAAAGCATGGCTTGTCTAGCACTGTCTATTCTGAGGCTTCCCCTCTGAAGTAGCACAGACCACACCGAAGCACATGGTATGAGCCCGTCAACATTGTGGAGCCGAGAAGGCTCACCCCATCATAATCTCAGGAAGAAAACTCAAGCTGTACAGTGAGCTGCACCAGTGACCGCCACCCTGCTGGTCACCAAATGTTCAACTCGTCATTTACACAGGTGTCAGCTAGAACACCAACAAGCCTCATTTAGTCAGGCATCAATGTGGAGACCTCACAGCCTCACCCCCTTCCTACCTCCACTGATACATGAGTCCTAGTGACAGCCTGCTTTCATTTTCAGTCTGACTGCATTTGCATTACCTATGAAACACACTTTTATATGTCTGTGAGGTTGTCTCCAGAGAGGCTTGATCCAGTTTAAATACAGGCAACACCATTGCATGGTCCTGGTCTCGCAGACTAGACAAAAGTGGGAAAGGAGAAAAGAGGCTGGGTGTTCTGCCTGCTTCCTGACTGCAGGTGCAAGGCGACCAGCAGCCTCCACTCCTGCCCCTGGCCTTTCCCCATGGAGACGGCCTCCTTTCTTCCTTAAGTTGCTTAGTTTGAACATTTTGCTACACCAATGGGAAAAAGTAACTAACAGAGTTCTCTTGACCAAAAACAAATTTTAAAATCAAGTTGCCATACATGATACTCAATGGCTGAGTGGGTGAAACTGAACAGGACACGCCCACAGCCATGCTCGTTCTAAAGGGAAGAGACGTACATCACCTGATCATCACAGAGATCCTGCCATCCCCACTGGCCAAACTGTGGGAGGGTTGGAATAGGGAAACATTTTTTTTTATTCTGTCCCTATCTTATTCCCAGAGCAGAGGGATCTGTATGTGGGTTCATGTTCCTATATGTGCATGCAGACACCTGAATTGTCATGTATGAATAGAGCATGTATGGTGGTCACAGGAAAATCTCACATGTCTGTCCTCCTTCCATCTGTTTGGAGTAGGGTTTCTTGTTAGCTAGGCTAGTTGACCCCTGAGCTTACAGAGATTCTCCTGCCTCCTCTTCTTATCTTGCCACCAAGATGCTGGGATAACAAGTGACCCTAGGTGGGTTCTGAGGATATGAACTCGAGGCCTCATACTTGAATAGCAAGGACTTTACCCACTGAGCTGTCTCTCCAGCTCCCTGCTCCACCCTCTTAACTAGTCTTCCTGACCCTCTCTCCCCATGCCTATATCTACAGGGGCATCAAGAATATGCCCCGCTTGGCATTTATGTAACTATTTCTGCCCATGTGCTACCCACCAGATTCAAGTATCCAAGGGTCGTTATGTTTTTACTGATTATCGCATTAGCACAAATTTCAGCAGAAACAGAAAACAGATAGCACCTTACAAAGACTAAGTAAGGCAAAGCTGATGACAGTTCTAATAGAGGTAGGTGAGCAAACTGTAAGAAAAACCAGCTCAGGCTATTGAAGAGCCAGGGAAATACAAGCAGCAATAAACACTCCCCAGCCCAGGAACTCTGACCTATAAATGGGCAGGGTGTGGCAAAGAAACACCAGATAGACTTCCTCCCTGCTTAGTCTAACCACACATCATGTTGGCCAAATGCAGCCCAAACACAGAGAACAAGGAAGTCTGTGGGTGCCACGTGGAGACCTTAGCTTCTGAGGCTGTGCAGGACAGACCACGGACTTTCTCAGATTGTGCTTGCCCTGTACTTGAAGGAAGATGTGATTTGTAACTCGATTTCTCCAATAAAATATGAGCAGAACTGACACTTAGCACCTTTAGGTAGAAAGTTCAAAAGGAAACTACAGCTCAGCACATCACTGTCATTTGGAATAGAGGTGGCTTCTACAGAGCACAGCCCCATCTGCAGGAAACAGTTGGCATGACTGAAAAATGAGTTTCAACAGCTTTCAAATGGTTTACATATCTTTTGTATTCTCAAAGCCTAAATATCAAAGAAACTAGTCAGACATGATATAAGGGGAGACGTGAGCTAACTAAGTGAGCTATTGAATCCAGAGGCTGGACTTCTTCCCTTGCTTGGTTTGATGGTGGCTACAATCACCAGCCTTCCTTTAAAGGGGAACAGGGAAACTTTACATGAACACTTATACACAAAAGCTTCTTATGCAGGACTGGGTCTGTACCTCTGCCACTTACAGTCTCCTAACACATCAAATCCCATGGAGGTCCCTGCAGGTGCCAGAAAGTGGATCCAGGGAAGAAATAAGAATGATAACCTCATGCCAATAGTCTTTGTCAACCTGGATTAGACTTCAGGGAGTCTACCAACAGGCCTTTTAATACCCAGTGTACTTAACCCCAGCATAATTTGGAAAATGTTTCCTGGTGTGATACAATCCCCATCACACAAGAAAATGTAATTACATTGAGACTTAATTCAACTTCCAGGGCAACCAAAGATTCATAGAAAAACCCTGTCTCAAAAAAAAACAAAAACAAAAACAAAAAAAAGAAAAGAAAAGAAACTAATAATAAAAAAATAAAAGTTAAAAAAAAAGTGTTATAACTCCATCTGACCAAAGTTTATGGTATACAGAAGACATTAATTCATTGTCAAAAATAATAAATATACAAAAATGTACTGGCAGACACATCTCACTGGCAGACCATACTGTGAATGGAAAACTGTGGGCCAAGCAAGCAAAGCAGGAAACAAGCAGTGACAGTTGCTCTCATGTCTGGAAACTGAGACAAAATTAACAGGAAGAGATACAGAAAATCATTCCAAATCAATAAAGTGATCAATACACCAGAAAGATAGGATAGCAAATATTTATACATCAAATGTTGGTGTACCCAGTTTCATAAAACAGCACTTCTTAATGGATGTAAAGAGGCAGATAGGTCCAGGTACAATGACAGCAGATTTCCCCACACCCCACTGTCCTGCATAGTAGATGACACAGACAAAAATACCAACAGAGATACCTCAGAGTTAAGCTGTGCCATGCATACATCAAATGGACCTGGTGGCCATCTGTAAGCCTCTCACAGAGATGCACAGCTATTATCCCAGCACCAAGGAAGTAGAGGCAGGAGGAGTTCAAAGTCATCTTTGGCTATACAACATGCGTGAGGCCAGCCTGGGCTACATGAGACTCTACCTCAAAACAACCACAAAAATAGGCATCCACATAGTAGTCCATGCAACAGATACAGAACAAGGAGTGTTCCCAGCAGCCAGTGGAACTGTCTCCAAAACTGATCACATCGTAGGCCATAAAGGAAGTCTTAAACACAGAAGAAGCCAAACGATGTACCTATCAGATAATAATGGAAAAAAGTTGGAAGTCCATGGGAGGAGAAGATTCAGAAGCTATACAACTAGGGGAAGAAAATTAAACAAAACCACAAGCTATTAGGCACAGCAAAGGAAGGCTGTTCTTGGAGAGAAGCATAGCTCTGAGAGTTCACCCACAAAATGAAGAGAATAAAACTAAGAACCTCAAGACCCACCTCAGACCCTCAAGAAACAACAACCTAAACCCAGAGCTAGTAGATGGGAAACAATATATACTCGTGTTTTTAAGAGAAACAAAAAGGTGACACTCCACCCTAGTTCAATCCCAGTCCACCTTTCCCTGCTCTGCCCTAGTTAAATCTCAGTCCCACACTTTCCCTACTCATTTTAGCCAAGCTGAGCAGCTCTCTCTCTTCCACCACCTCCCACTCACCCCCTTTACCTGCCACCATCTGCCTCTGTTCTCACCTCCCCCAGTGAAACTGTTCTCAAACATGCTAATGAGCACAGTTGTTTTCAACATGGCCGAGGTTCTGAATCTGACCCAAGGGTAATCAGGCTTACCGCAGACTCCACCTTCCCTATAGGGCCCTTCTCAACTCGTGCCTGCTGTCTGCCCCCAAAGCATCCTGTGCAAAAAAATAGTTTTGAAGTCAGCTTCCAGGGTTAGTTCCTAGCTGTACCAGTCCAATCCTGTCCTCTCTTCACAAGATCTCCCCATTTATAAATGATAACAGTACAGCAAATCCCTATATCCCTTCCAGTTAGTGTCCTCAATTTGTGAATTGTTCCATGGGCCCATGAGCTTGCAGCACCTCCCATTGTAGAGGGAAGGGCGTGTTTCTCCATCTTAATGGTGTCATACTCTTACCAGTAGAATAAGAGTAGATCTGAAGACCTCAGCACACATTCCCTGCCAGAGGAGAGTCTGCATCCAGGGAGGTCTTGGACCCCGAGACTCAGGCTATCCCATGTCTCTCAGAGACCAGTCTGTGCAGGAGACCATGCAGGCCACAAAAACAACAGAGCTTCTTGGACAAGGTCTCTTGAGGCCTTCATCTTCAGCCAGTAGGCAGAGCTGAGCTCCAGACCTCTGTGCACCTTCCCTGACAGAAGAGAACTTGCCTGCAGAGAGTGTTCTGACCTCTGGGACTAAGGAGAGAGTTGGACTCCCAGAAGTGCTGACAGAGGCTAACAGAATCACAGGAGGAACAAGCTCCAGCCAGAGACAGCTAGAACATCAAACACCAGAGATTACCAGATGGTAAAAGGCAAACATAAGAATCTTACTAACAGAAACCAAGACCATTAGGCATCACACAGCAAGTCTTGGATATGCAAACACACTGGAAAAACAAGATTCGGGTTTTAAAAATCATATCTCCTGATGCTGGTAGAGGATTTTAAGAAGGGCATTAATAACTCACTTAAAGAAATACAGGAAAACACTGCTAAACAGGTAGAAGTCCTTAAAGAAGAAACACAAAAATCCCTTTAAGAACTATAGGAAAACACAACCAAACAGGTGATGGAATTGAAAAAAAAAAAATCCTTGATCTAAAAATAGTAGGAACAATAAAGAAAACCCAAAGGGAGAGAATTCTGGAGATAGAAATCCTAGGAAAGAAATCAGGAACCATAGATGCATCAGCAACAGAATACAAGAGATGGAAAAAGAATCTCAGGTGGAGAAGATTCCATAGAAAACACAGACACAACAATCAGCCGGGCGTGGTGGTGCACGCCTTTAATCCCAGCACTCGGGAGGCAGAGGCAGGCGGATTTCTGAGTTCAAGGCCAGCCTGGTCTACAAGTGAGCTCCAGGACAGCCAGGGCTGTACAGAGAAACCCTGTCTCGAAAAACCAAAAAAAAAAAAAAAAAAAAGAAAACATAGACACAACAATCAAAGAAAATGCAAAATCCAAAAGATCCTAACTCAAAACATCCAGGAAATCCAGGACACAATGAGAAGACCAAACCTAAGGATAATAGGTATAGATGAGAAAGAAAATTTTCAACTTAAAAGGGCCAGTAAATATCTTCAACAAAATTATAGAAGAAAACTTCTCTAACCTAAAGAAAGAGATGCCCATGAACATACAAGAAGCCTACAGAACTCCAAATAGACTGGACCAGAAGAGAAATTCCTCATGACACATAATTATCAGAACAACAAATGCACTAAATAAATATTAAATATTAAAAGCAGTAAAGAGAAAAGGTCAAAAGGCAGGCCTTTCAGAATTACACCAGACTTCTCACCACAGACTATGAAAGCCAGAAGATCCTGGACAGATCTTATACAAACCCTAAGAGAACACAAATGCCAGCCCAACAAAACTCTCAATTACCATAGATAGAGAAATGTAGGGGTCTATCGCCTATGGTCGCTCTACATTACAAACTGGATCCTCTGGAAGATGGTTTCTTTCAACGAGAAACTAGGGTGGGAGAAAAGACAAACGCCAAGTCGACACATACATTCCGATCAAAGTGTCTACTTTATTTTTGGGTTCTCCTTAGATTTTATGGGGAAGGACCCGTCCCCAGTCGGTTCTGCACAGGCACCTGGAGTTTGGCGGGAAGCCTGAAGCACTGTGGGATGTTCCAGCTGTAGGCAGGTGATCTGGGCAGAGCCAGGGTCCAGGGAGAGGCACAGCAGCAGACAGCAGGGCAACAGAGTAGCTCAGGTGGGATTTAACAAGACAATGGAAGCCACACCGCATGTGGCTTCCCATGGCTGGTCTGTGCATCAGCCAGGAACAGGCTGGTGGGGGAGGGACATTACAGAGAAACCAAAGTATTCCATGACAAAACCAAATTCACACAGTACCTTTCCACAAATCCAGCCCTTCAAAGGATAATAAAGGGAAAACTCCAACACAAGGAAGGAAATTACACCCTAGAAAAAGCAAGAAAGTAATCCTTCAACAACCTAAAAGAAGATAGCCGCAAGAACAAAATCCCAACTCTAACAACAAAAATAACAGGAAGCAACAATCACTTTTCCTTAATACAAAGAAATCAAGAAGCTGGACTCCAGAAAATCAAATAACCCCCATTAAGAAATGAGGTACAGAGCTAAACAAAGAATTCTCAACTGAGGAATACCGAAAGGCAGAGAAGTACCTGAAAAAAT
The DNA here is from genome assembly GCA_902729485.2 of Mus minutoides. Lineage (NCBI taxonomy): Eukaryota > Metazoa > Chordata > Mammalia > Rodentia > Muridae > Mus > Mus minutoides. Next base: position 1,371,683 of record LR749585.1, read on the forward strand.
GTTCAACATCCTTAATCATCAGGGAAATGCAAATCAAAACAACCCTGAGATTCCATCTCACACCGGTCAGAATGGCTAAGATAAAAAAAATCAGGGGTCAGCAGATGCTGGTGAAGATGTGGGGAAAGAGGAACACTCCTCCATTGCTGGTGAGATTGCAAGCTTGTACAAACAATCTGGAAATCAGTTTGGTGATTCCTCAGAAAATTGAACATAGTTCTACTGGAAGATCCAGCAATACCTCTCCTGGGCATATACCCAGAAGATGTTCCAAATTGTAATAAGGACACATGCTCCACTATGTTCATAGAAGCCTTATTTATAATAGTTAGAAGCTGGAAAGAACTCAGATGTCCCTCAACAGGAATGAATACAGAAAATGTGGTACATTTACACAATGGAGTACTACTCAGCTATTAAAATCAATAAATTTATGAAATTCTTAGGCAAATGGATTGATCTGGAGTATATCATCCTGAGTGAGGTAACCCAATCACAAAAGAACACACATGATATGCACTCTCTGATAAGTGGATATTAGCCCAGAATCTTAGAATACCCAAGATACAATTTACAAAACACATGAAACACAAGAAGAATAAAGACCAAAGTATGGATACTTCATTTCTTCTTAGAAGGGGAACAAAACACCCATGGAAGTAGGTACAGGAACAAAGTTCAGAGCTGAGAGGGAAGAAAGGACCATCCATCCAGAGACTGCCCCACCCGGAGATCTATCCCATAAACAACCACCAAACCCAGACACTACTGCATATGCCAGGAAGATTTTGCTGACAGAACCTTGATATAGCTATCTCTTGTGAGGCTATGCCAGTGCCTGGCAAATACAGAAGTGGATGCTCACTGTCATCTTTTGGATGGAACACAGGACCCCCCAGTGAAGGAACTAGAGAAAATACACAAGGAGCTAAAGGGGTCTGCAACCCTATAGGAGGAACAACAGTATGAACTAACCACTACCCCCAGAACTTGTGTCTCTATTTGCATATGTAGCAAAGGATGGCCTAGTCGGCCGTCATTGGGACAAGAGGTCCTTGGACTTGCGAAGATTATATGCCCCAATACAGGGGAATGCCAGGGCCAGGAAGCAGGAATGGGTGGGTTGGGGAGCAGGGTGGGGGGGGTGGTATAGGGGACTTTCGGGATAGCATTTGAAATGTAAATGAAGGAAATATATGATAAAAAATACAAACTAAACAAATAAAAAAAAGAGTAGATCTGGTATTTGAGTTAGAGTTTTAAAGGTTCAGAAGTTTGACAGCTAACACTGTTACCCTCCACCTCCTGTGACCTACTATGGCAGCATATCCTGAGGAAGATTCTGGAACAAAGAAAATTTAGAGACATGTGGAGCAGATTTGAACCCAACAAAAGCCTGGAGCTAAGCCTAGCTGACCAACAGCCTGTGAAGAAAATATTCCAGAAAGTAAATATCTGTTTAGATGAGTCATATAATGTTGGGCATTGGGCTATACACAGACAGTCTTGTCTCCAGTAGAGCTGAGGTGTGGAACCCGGGGACCCGGTGGTGATAATTTACTTACATGGGACAGTAAGAGTTCCCTCAAGTCTCCTGGAACTCAAGGCTCCTGTCAAAGGTACCACCCCCCACAGCCCCCACAGGATAAGCATGGCTAGAAGTCATGTAGGCAATGACCTTCTGGCTAGACTCCTCCCCAGTTACCTAGCAACAGTAAAGATAACAGCCTACCATAAAAGGGGCTGCTTGGCCCCACCTCCCTCTCTTACTCCCCTTACACTTACTCTCCTCTCTCCTCTCTCCTCTCTCCTCTCTCCTCTCTCCTCTCTCCTCTCTCCTCTCTCCTCTCTCCTCTCTCTCTCCTTGCCCTCTCCTCTCACCCTCTCCCTTTTACTCTCTAGCTTTTCTTCCCTCTCTGTCCTTCTTGGAACCCTTCTTTCCTCTTGGCCATAGCTGCTCGCTCTCTCTCTCTCTCTCTCTCTCTCTCTCTCTCTCCCCTTCTCTCTCTCTCTTTCCACCTTTTCTTTTTTCTTTTTTTCTTTCTTGTTTTTGTTTTTGTTTTTGTTTTTGTTTTTTGAGACAGGGTTTCTCTGTATAGCCCTGGCTGTCCTGGAACTCACTCTGTAGACCAGGCTGGCCTCGAACTCAGAAATCTGCCTGCCTCTACCTCCCAAGTGCTGGGATTAAAGGTATGCACCACCACGCCTGGCTTCCACCTTTTCTCTTTCTCCCTGCCTTTCTACAATAAAGCTCTAAAACCATAGACTGTCTCTGTTCATCAAGGCCTGCTGTGCTTACTCTCGCCTGCATGGGAACCTCACTCCCTCAGCCCTCTTTTCCAAAACTCCGGGACTACAGGGTGTTTCCCCACCCCCTTCCCCGGTCAGGGGCTGCCCCTTGTCCATGCCCCCTCCCCTGTCGGGTGTAGTCTGTGGCTTAGATGCCCACGCGGCACCAAGTGGAAAGTCTGGCAGTCCTCCCATGTCTGCCTGCCACTCTGGCCAGATGTGGCTATCCTCCCTCCCTCCTCCTTCCCCTATTCCCCTTTAGTTTCCACAATATAATGATGATAAAGACAGCAGAGATTAAGCAGGCTGGTGTAACAGGACCCAGAAGCATCCAGCACATAAGAAACATTTGGCAACTATCACTTATTAATATAATTTCTGTTTGCTGAGCTACTTTAATTCATTGAACTGTAATCTCCTCTGAGATACAGTCTCTAGTTTTTTGCTCAGTTCCCACCATTTAACTAGTGTTCAAAACATACAAACATTCCCTATGGAGTAACAAATGGAGAAAATGAATTAATGTACTCAAATAGAAAGATACTCAGTGCAGTGCCTGAATACAGACAGTTAGCCGTGAGTTCCCATCTGCTCTCATTTCTCCACAGTCTAGTAGTGCATGCTTGCTTTTACACTGTTCGACATTGACTGAAGCTTTGCATCATACAAAGGACTATTGTTTTTAATTGATTTAGCTTTATTTGTCTATGAGTGTTCTGTCTGCAGGTATGTCTATGTACCTTGTCCATGCTTGGTGCCTTCTGGGGGTCTTTTGGAACTGAAGTTATGGAGAGTTGTAAACCACCATGTGGGTGCTGGGAATCGAACCCAGTCCTCTGCAAGAACAAGTGCTCTTATCCATAGACTCCTCTCTCTATCCCACAAAGGACTATTTTAACTTTTAGGAAAAATAAGCTTCTGTGAAAAGTAGAACTCTCTACCACCCATCTGTATATGACTCCTTATCTGGAAATTTAAGACTAAACTTCCAGCTACACCACCAAGACAATGCTGGCCCCACTGAGCTTCCTTCTGGGCTATCTGCATGTCACAACACACAAGGCAAAAGCTAGACAGCATTTTGAAACCTCAAATTTCTGATTGTTCCAGACAAAGTAGCATGTAGCTGAACTAAACTGTTGTCAGATGGGTGAGTATGCACCCATGCTATCGCCAGAGTGTTAACACTGAGTGCTGCCTTCCTTTAAACATCTAATCCTTTTTCTCTCCTGAGGACTCTGCTCCCTGTAAACACAGTCGACAGGCATCTCAGGGTGGTGCACGGTGTGCAGTCCTGGCTATTGTGTATGTGAAAACTCCCCTGCAGGCTCCTATGCTGAAGCCTGGGTCTTAGCTGCTGATTCTATATGGGAAAGCCCTGAAGGCAGTGAAAGTGTAAACTCCTTGGAAAGATTTCCCTTTGAGAATCAGCATCTACAGGAGGGAGCTCTGCTCACACAGAGTCATCCTAGGAAAGGATCTTCCCAGGTTCAGACACCCAGGCGCTCAGTGGCTGCTGTGAATGAGGTCTTAGACGGGCCCGGCTCTCAGCTGAGCGGTTATAGCCCATGGCATCATAGAGAATGCTGGAGCTGCAGGATCATGGAAGCTTCCATTCAGCTTCCTAAGGAAAGACTGAGCGACCAAACAGTGTGGACCAGAGTAAGATTCCATGAGCATTCTCTAAGCACTGATGTTCAAAGCCCTGAAAGATATAGTGGAGACCTAAGAAACTAAAAGGTGCTGGGACAGGAACAGAGTGTCTGACAATGACATCCACAGGCAGTGAGAGGGATCAGTTTAATGAGAGATCAGTTTAATAAGGGCTGCACTGGAGGTAGGAGCGCCCAAGCCACTCCCATCTGCCACCTGTGTCACTGAAGGATAGGTAGTCAATGACTCTCCTATCTGACTCACTGACAAAATGAAGCAATCGTTTTCTAAGATGTATCCATTTTATGTTGCTGTAACAAAATACTTAAGACTGGATAACTTACAATGATGTTTGCGTGGCCCATGTTTGGTGGCTGGAGGATCTAGGCACCTCAATGTTGCTGCTGCCTACATTACAATATGGCAGAGACGCACGAAGGGAACTGTCCTTTTGCAAAAGAAATCAAGCACTTGGGTTGGCCCCAGATAATGACACATGCCATGGAGATCTAACATGTTCCTGAGCTTGGAAATAACCTTCCAAGGGTGGTGTTCCCACAACCTAACTGTCTTCCACTAGCCTGCCACACTTGAGTATGATTCCCCAGGGGACAGAGGTTCCAGATTTTGAACCTTCAGGGGATAAAATGTTAAACCAGGTATAAACCATAATACCCACCAACCGTAGATGCTCTACCTTTGGCCTACTGCTACAGATGAGCTATGTGCAGAGAGCTTTTCCTTCTGTTCTCCAGCAGCCAGCCCCCCTCAGAACCTCAGACAGTCTGGGCCAGGGCCTCCCTCTTTTCCTTCACCACACTATTCCTTCTTCTTTAAAGGAATTAATTTCCCACACAAGTTCCCCTTTGCAGCAATGCTTCTAAAGCCCTGTCTCCTCTCACACTCTGCCATTTCCCCCGTTTTCTTCTTTCATCATACTCCCACAGTAAGATTTTTGCCCCTGTTCTACTAAAGCTTTGCTGCTCAGGACAGTCAGCAGTGACCTCCTGGAGCCACACTCAGCGGGGATTCTCAGCGCTCATTCCACTTAACTTGTGGTTTGACACCAAGGACTCTCCTTGTTCTCAGTCTTTGAGTGGATCTCTCTAACCTCCATTCTCCTAGCTTTCTCTCCTCGTATATTACAGCTTAACTGACTCCTTTGTGGGACCCTCTTCATGCCAACATCTACAGCCCTGTCATTCCCTTGGAGCGCTATACCAAGCCTACAATTCCAACAGTGTCCATATGCTAGCAGTTCTAAATCCATCCCTCTATCTCTCATCTGAGCTGTGGTCTCCTAGAGCCAATTGGCAGCTCACTGTGTAGGTAACTGGCATCACATAGTAAGACATCACACACAAAACTCTCTCACTCCTTCCCTAACCTGCCTCGCTCCACATCCTCTTTTGCTCTCATCCTTTTAACTGCTCAGCCAAAATCTTTGTCTTCATCTTGGGTTTCTCCTTTACTCTTTAGACAAATACCAGGCAACTAGGTTATTCTCAAACCCTGTCTAATGCAGAGGTGTGCGTTCTCTGTAGTCTTTGCCTAGTCTCCATGTTCAATGGTCTAGATTCTGGAATCAGCTTCTGACTTCTACAGAAGCAGGTGAGCTGGGCAAGAATAAAGGTGTCTGAGCCAAAGAGCTCAGTTCAAATTCCATGGCTGCCAGTTATCAGTCATGTAGCTACAAACAGAATACGTGGCCTCTCTTGTCTGTTTCCTTGGTTATAAACTGCAAGGTCAGAATGATGTTCATTAAGTTGTAATAAAAATTAAATGAGGGACTAGGAATTCTACTTCATTGGCAGCATGATTACCTAACACAAGCAAACTCTGAGGTTCAGTTCCCAGAACTGCATGAGCCAGGCTACCGGCTCACGCCTGTGGTCCTAGCACTTGGGGGGGGGGTGGGGAGGAGGAGGAGAAATTGAAGGCTATTCCTAGCTACATAGCAAGCTCAAGGATAGCCCAAAGTAAGTGAGACCTTGTCTAAAAAAGAAAGGGAAGGAAGGAAGGGAGGGAGGGAGGAAGAAAAGAAGGCAGGGAGAGAGGGAGGGAAAGAGGGAGAGAGTAAGGGAGAGAAGAAGGAAGGAAATGGAGTGAGGGAGATGGGGAGGGAAGGAAAGAAATGACTCCAAGCACTAGGAACCATGGGTGACCTCTAGTAACTAGCACAGGCTCCTTTAAAGCAAATAATTTGTTATTTTTTAATCATTTTTATCTAGAAGAAATGGAGGTAAATGCTTTCCTCTCATGAACTTTCTGTTCAACTTATTCCAAATAGCTTTCTGAAAGACTCTGTGTGTGTGTGTGTGTGTGTGTGTGTGTGTGTGTGTGTGTGTGTGTGATAATTGCATTATTAAGGTTCTTTGGGGAACTTTATTAGAAATTTAATTTTGAAGTATGTCTCTGTAGTGAGAAGCAATATTCACACACACACACACACACACACACAAGGGGAGGGAGAGGGAGAGAAAGGGAAGAAAGAGAGCACCACTACCCTATAATGAAGACCAATTTTATAGTCAATTCTGGAACAGAACAGAAGTAAATATATTTCCACTGATCATTTTGAAACCCAAATACACTACATTTCCTCTATAAATCACACATATTTGCTCTGGTGAAGGAACGCACCGTGAAGCACAACAATGAGAATCAGTTATAAATCTGAACAGCTGTGGGCAGCTTTCCCTTCATGACCCCTTTGTCTACTCGTTAGCGAGTATTCACTCAGAAACAATAACTTGCTTATAGGTGTTTTCATTGTCCCTGGAAGCTGACGCTATGTTACAAGGGAAATGATGAGCAAAAGCAGAGCACCCCAAGATTTCCCCCAGCATTCACTGTCTTGGGGACCCAGGAAACCATGAGAGTTTGCACATTTGTAAAGAAACTAACGGTTACAGAAGAAGAAAGCATCCTTTTTAAAAAAGATTTGCCGAGCCGGGCGTGGTGGCGCACGCTTTTAATTCCAGCACTCAGGAGGCGGAGGCAGGCAGATTTCTGAGTTCAAGGCCAGCCTGGTCTTCAAAGTGAGTTCCAGGACAGCCAGGGCTATACAGAGAAACCCTGTATCAAAAAACCAAAAAAAAAAAAAAAAAGATTTGCCATTTTCTGTTTCTGAATGAATGGATTTTCCCTCCTCCAGCTTCCCCTTCTCCTCTTCTCCCACTCCCTCCCTGCATCTCCCCTCTCCCCACCCCTGCATCTCCCTCTCCCCACCCCTGCATCTCCCCTCTCCCCACCCCTGCATCTCCCCTCTCCCCACCCCTGCATCTCCCCTCTCCCCATCCACTCCTCCTTCAGTTCCCTTCAAACAAGGGAAGGCCGCCCGGTGTATCTAACAGACATGACATAGCAGATTTCAGTGAGACTAGGCACCTCCTCACCTATTAAGGCTGAACAAGGTGACCAGCAGGAGAAAAAGGGTCCCCAAAGCAGTCAAAAAAGGCAGAGACAGCCCCTTCTCCTACTGTGAGGAGTCCCACAAGAAGATCTATCTTGCTACACAACCATAACATAAATGCAGAGGGCCTAGGTCAGACCCATGCAGGTTTCCTGACTGTCCATTCAGTCTCTCTGAGCCCCTATGGGCCTAGGTTAGTTGATTCTGTGGGTGTTCTTGACCCTTCTGGCTCCTACAATCCTCCCTCCCACTCTTCGGCAGGATACCCCAAGCTCTCCCTAGTGTTTGGCTGTGGTTCTCTGCATCTGTTTCCATCAGGTGCTGAGTGAAGACTCTCTGATAAGGATTATGCTGCACGTATAGCAGAATATCATTAGGAACCTTGTTATTGACTTTTTCTGGTTGTGTTTGGCTCGGTCCTAGGCATCTGGGCTAGGCTCTGGTTCCTGGCCCTCCAGACAGTGTCACTTCTGCACCAAAGCACATCCTGCAGGCAGGACAAATCATAGGTCAAAGGCTTTGAGGCTGTGCTAGTGTCCCAATCCCTCCACTGGAAGTCTTGCCTGGTTACAGGATGGCTACAGGTTACGGCTGCTTCAGGTGAGCATCATTTCTAATGCAGTCTATGAAGCAAGTCCTCACAAAAGGAGTAGCAAAAACACAGAAGGGGGAGGTGGGAAATATGTAAAACGTAAGCTACATCTACACCGTTGGAAAGTCTATTACAGCATCAAGTGAAACCTTCTATATTTAATGAGCTTTTATATTCTTGGCTGAGTTTCGCTTTTGTAGATTAAAGCTAACACCAAATTTAGGAGGGCAAGAAAAATCATGCAAAGCACAAGGTAATCTTTTAGCACGTAGTTACCCTCTGACATTCTCCCCAGGCATTCCATCCAAGGTGGGGTTCTAATGCTGAAATCCGCTGTGTCTGTTCTTCACATAAAATATTATAGTTATCCTTTCTTCTCCTGGAGAGAATCTGTATTCCCATATTACTGTCCTGTGGATGAGGAGAGCACCGTCACATCCTGTGTCTGAAAAGCTCTGTGATCTGCCAGTCACATGTAACAACAAACCAGGTTCATGGCAGAAGCCTGCTGCTTCCTTGCGAAGTGAATGGCTGGACCAAAGATGACTGACATACGATAAGCCTGCTTTCAGATGTTATTCATTTTCATTTAAAAAACTAATCCTTTGAGGATTTCATACAATGGCTTTCTATCAGTCACCCTCCAGCCCCGAAATCTCTCCTAAACCCACCCCTACTTCCCATGCCCATGTTTCTGCCTCTTGTTTCCTAACCCGTACAACCCAATCTTGTGCTGTCTGTTCACTTCTGGGTGTAGAGTCACCTACTAGACTGTAACTGACTTACCAGGAGCCACACTTTAAGGCAACATGTTCTCTCTCTCCCTAAATTTATAATCCACCAGTAGCTCCCCAGCCAGGGACATAATGACCTCTCTCTCCACGCTTGAACTGTTTCTGGCTTGAGCTTGCCATGCTTTTGTGCATGCTACAACAACTGCCGCAACTCACAAGGGCAAATACCCTGCTGTGTTCAGAAAAGAGTGTTTTGTTGCAGACATCCACTTCCTCTGGCTGTTATAATCTTTCTGCCCCTCTGCCATGATGATCTCTGAGCCTTGAGAAAGTCAAATGGAAATCTATTACCATAAAAACTTTCTATCACACACACACGCACACACACACACTCAAATGGAAACCTACTACAATAGAAGTATCCTAACACACACACACACACACACACACACACACACACACACACACACAATTTAAATACAGAGTTACCTTATAATAGGGGAACACTATCCATCCTGGAAACTATAAGCTATCAAATAAAAAGATGCAATGCTAGGGTTCCCTCCTTTGGAGTTATTTGGTCAGTGGGGGTCCCATAGACCCCAAATATTATAGACGAGGCTCTTGGTGACTCTCCAGAACTTGATGGCGAGGCCTTACTGCTGAAGTTACTCCTAGACCACAGGAGATCAAATCGGTACTCAGCTGGACTCCTCTCCCCTGCTGGATTCCTCTCCCCTGCTGGACAGCTCTCATGGTGCTGTAAGGCACTGTGCATTCTACTGATGGAGAACCATAACCATCAGTCTTCCTGGCTGTGGGCTACACTAATGATCAACCTATAGGACGTGCCTGCTAGTACAATAGAGCTCTTAATATTATGGGAGTAACCAAGCACTTTCTGATTGGTCTTAAAGCTCACTCAAAAAAAAAAAAAAAAAAACAGGAAAGAAAAGAAATGGAGCTGAGGGCCTGTGGCCACACACACCTTGTATAAAACTTAAACTTAATTTCTTCTTATCACTGTATTCTGCTAAGTTGACAAAGCTTTAAACCTACTCCTAATGACTTGCCTCTGCATTCATAAGTTAGCAGATCATTTAACCCTCACCAGAGAAGCTTCTTTGTGTGGTAGACGACAAACTGCCATAAACTAACACAGAGGCCCAGCGCAATCTCCAGAGAAGAAGAGACTATAGACTGGTCTTCCCTAAATTGTGATATCTAATTTTTAAGTGTATCTCTGTGTGTGTTGGGCCCTGTAGATTCATGTGTTTGAGTATTTGGCCCATGGGAAGTGGCACTATTAGAAAGTGTGACCTTGTTGAAGGAAGGGTATCACTGTGGGAGTGGGCTTTTAGGTCCCTTGTGCTCAAGCTCTTCCTAGTGCAGATGACAGTCTCCTCCTAGCTGCCTTCAGATCAAGATGTAGAACTCTTGGTTCCTCAAGCACCATGTCTGCCTGCACACTGCCATGTTTTCCACTGCGATGATACTAGACTGAATCTCTAAACCTATAAGCTAGGCCCAATTAAAATTTTCTTTATAAAAGATGCCTTGGCCATGTTGTCTTTTCACAACAATAAACCCCGAAGTAGTGTGTGTGTGTGTGTGTGTGTGTGTGTGTGTGTGTGTGTGTGTGTGTATGTGTGTGTGTGTGTGTGAATATGAGTGGAAAACAGTATTACCTGTTCTTGCATAAGATCCAAGTTTGGTTTGGTTTGGGTTTTGTTTCAGTTTTCTTTGTATTTCTATGTTTTAATTGATTGGTTGGTTGGTTGGTTGGTTGGTTGGTTAATTGATTGTTTGATTGACTGATTGACTGATTGATTGATTCTTGGGCTTTTGTTTGGTTTTTGAGAGAGAGAAAGAACATAAAGTTCATGGATAGTGAGGTGAGGAGTGGACAAAATGTGTGACCTGGAGGAGCTGGAGGAGTGGGAAAAATATGATCACAAAGTGTGAGAAGTATGTTTAAAGCCAATAAGTACCAAATAAGAAATCTCAAAGGATTAATAACTTGACTTTCAGTCACTAAGCATGCGCATACTGTATCAGGGCAAAAGGAACAGTAACTTGGTGATTTTAATACCATAAACCAATGACAGTAACTTCAAATGAACACATCATGAAGAAAAAAAAAGGTTTTGCTGTACTGAAGATTGAACCTTGGTCTCACGTGAGGTACTGTAGCATGCAGTAACTCTACATGCATAGTCATGTTGTTGTTGTTGTTGTTGTTGTTGTTGTTGTTGATGATGATGATGATGATGGTGGCGACAGTAGAGTCTCATCATGTTGCCCAAGCTGGCCTTGAACTCTCTTGTATTCCAAGCAGGCTTTAAACTGAGTTTCAGAAGTGGTACACCCTACACCACCAGGAGTAGGTTGAGTTAATTATTTTCATTCTCTAAGTGATGGTAGAAATGATTTAAAAGACAGAGCTTTTAAAATGCATTTGTGCCCCGCATGGCGGTGCATACCTCAGCCTTACTACTAGGGGTGCGGGGACAGGAGGATCAGGAGTTCTAAGTCAGCCTTGATGATGGAGTAAATTTGGGCTACATGAGACTTCATCTCAAAAAATATCATAAATATAATAATAAAATATAATAGATAACTCGGAGGATTTTCGTCTCCTGCTTCACAGTTAAAGCCTTTCCAAGTTTAAGTTAGATCTAAGCCAGTCAGTGGTGGTCTGTAGGTGACACAAACAAGGCTCTGAGGAGAAGTAACTGGTGCAACTTAAACAGAGCTCAGGATGAGTAAGCCCTGGGAAGGGAGTACAGAATCTGTAGAATTTTACTGCAACCTTGTGAGCTCAGTAATCAACCCTGAGCCTCACCACCCACGGTTTCCCCAGTGCTCACACAGCCTGAGGGGGCTACCACCTTTTCCTTCTCTTCTCTGCTCTCCCAAACACTAAACCATAGCCACTCTCCTGCCTTCCATCCCTCTGCCATCAGCCATTCCCCAAAATATCTTTCTTTATCTCATTCTCATTCTTTGTAACTTGTACTTTCACGTGTGTAGAAATGACTGCGTGCCACGCCCTGTGCATGAGTGCATAGAAACCAGCCTTTAGCTTGGATACTGGGCTGTTTTCTTCTGAAAACAGAACTCTAAGAAGTAAACGTCACCACTTCCTTCTCTAACAGTGGCTGCCACTGACCTTTCGGCACCTCCAGCAGGATGCAGACATCATCCCATGCTTCTCCCTCCAATGCTGCTGACCAGCAGTGGTCATAGCTCTCCATCACCAGGTCCTTCCCAGCTGTACATCTGTGCGTGCAGTTTTCCTGGATTGGGGGCCCTACTCCAGCACTTGTACTGATTCCAATGCCCTCCTTTGGGAACCTGGGAACACCACTCCATCCCCTGAACGTCTCTTCTCGTGACCCTTTGCTCATCACTATCCACGGCTACCACATCGAAACTGAAATCACTAACTTATTCCATTGAACCTTACTGAGGGGTGTTAAGTGCCAAATGTTTAGATAGTTTACTGGAAACACAGCAGGAACTACATGGAAATGAGCTTTGTCTCCGCCCACTTCACTCCCTGCACATCTAACCTATGAGGGGAATTTACAGTAAACAATGAGACTGAATATGAACGTTTGTATTCAATCAAGTGACGAAAGTCAGAACCTGTTAGAAAAATGGAGAAACAGCAACTGAAGCGACAGCAGAGCACCGCGCACACAGTAGGAACTCACTGAGTTTCCTTAACCGTTGGACAGAGCTAAAGATGAATAGACATGAGGAAGGAACGCACGAAGGTGTAAAATATCACCGTGGGGAGAGGATAGCACAGGGAAGACTTTACAACGGAGGTTGGCCCATCTCACTTCTCTTTCAGGACAAAATGTGAGATCCCTCTGAGCCACCAGGGGGCAGTGTTTAATCACAAGTGATGAGAACTCCCCGGACCTAGGCTGCACTGAATGTTTACGGACAGTACCTTTAGGAAATAGAGTATATAACATACAAATATAAGCAAAGTGTTATTCACTCCCTCCACATCGGTAATAAACACAACCCTCAAAGATGATAACATGATAGTGGGATTAAAATCTATTAAGGCGGGATGCATTCATATTCAGGGTTCTGCAATTAGCCTTATCTGCCAGACTGAATCCTGCTTCCCGGTCATTAATCATCTCTGTCACTCGGCTATAGGTCCTAGCAGGTATTCATAATAGGTGCAAAGGAATTTTCCGGTTCCTCTTCGGTATTTGTGCTGTTTGAGCACTTCCGAATGCTGCTTCCTTCCTGTTGAATAGCTTTATTTAGCTTCATCTTAGGTTATTCAAACAGATGAGAGGCAATTATCTTTTTTTTTTTTTTTTTGGGCTTGGCAGTAAGGAAAGCAGAGCTACTCGCTGCTGGCTGGCAAAATGGAAAGAGTCCTTGCTGCTCGCTGCTAGACAGAGGGAGCAAGCCCTGGCACGGTGCCATTTCTTTGCAAAACTCAGTGACCAGGTGCTTTCCGGAGTGTGTCATTCAAGACACATAAGGATGTGATTCCTGACCGAACTAGAGGCTCTGGTTGGAGCAAATAGGGTGTCCCAGAGATTCAGACAATCTTGCAGGAGGAACCAGACACTGTTTCAGGAAGTAAAATGCCATAAAAGTTGGAAGGAAATGACCCAGGCTTTGCTTCCTGGTTATTCAATCAACAGCTATTCACTAAACATTGTGCATAAAATGTGCAGGGACAGCAATGGAAATACACTTCCTTGTCCTGAGAAACTGGAATTGGAATTTTTTACAAATATGAACAGTAGTATAAGAGAGACTAACAGTAAGAGTTCGCCGAATCACCAGGTCACCAAGTACCCAATGTAGATGAGATATGAGAGTGTATATGACAGGGACTGGGGTGCAGAGCTTGGCACCACACACCTGCAAGCCCAGACACAGGGGACTGAGACAGAAGCTTGATTTCCAGACCAGCCTGGGCCACATGGTAAGGCTATCTCCTCTTAAAAAAAAAAAAAAAAAGTATTATTTTCTCAGCTTCTAGTAATGGGCCACTTATGATAAAGACAGAGATATGAATAAGCCATAAGGCCTGGCTGACCTTTGAATAAATCATTTATTTGTAATACTGAGAGAGAGAGAGAGAGAGAGAGAGAGAGAGAGAGAGAGAGAGTTTTACTACATTGAAGACGACTAGATAATTAAAGCTAGAAGACGGGTAATTGGAGTTCTCTAGAGGAACAGGACCCAGAGCCTTGCTGGTGAAGGGGATTAACTAGAACATCTTGCAAAGACTACCCACAACGGCTGTTTGAGCCTGAGAACCTCTAGTTGCTCAGACCTCGAAGCTGAATGACATCTTTAATCTGGTGCTAACACCTAAACAGTTCTCAGAAAATCACTGGCCTTCAGCTGGGTTCCGATGTCAGCCAAGGGTGGTGGCTGCTACATCAAGGGAGCTCCCAGGGAGGCACAAGGCAGCCAAGAGAATAAGAGCACTGCTTCCCGCAGACCTGTCTGTACCTGGGAGCCTGCCGGAAGGTGGTACCCACTGCCCTTAGTGAATCCTCCCTGAAAGTAACCTTGCACGCCCATCCAAAGTAGTCCTTAGTTACACACACACACACACACACACACACACACACACACACACGTAAGGAAGATAGAGAGTCTCTAATATGAGTGTAATAATGATGGAAAGATAATGGAGGCGCTAACATGAGTGTAGTGATCTGATAGGGAGACGCCCAATGCAAGGTGCTAGATATGAGCTGGCAGTGTCTCAGGGGATAAAGTCACTCACTGGCAAACCTGAGTTTGATCTTCAGAACATACATGGTGAAGTAAAGAGAGAACTCACTTCACAGAATTGTTCTCTGATTTTCACACACTCACAAACATAATAAAATTAATAATAATAGCAACAACGATATTTTTTAAAAAGAAAGGGAGAAAAGGTGCTATTTGAGGGATTTCATGTCCTTCCTTGGCTTCAGGAATGGACATAACTTGGGCTGTGAAGGAATGAAGAAAGGACAGACACCCAGACACGGAAAAGCTAGATTCTCAGATGGAGGAACTGAAGCATCCCAGAAGCTCAGTGAATTTATTATATATACTACTGAACTGAAGGGGAAGGGGGTGGAGAGGGGGGAGGGTGGAAGGAAGGAAGGAAGGAAGGAAGGAAGGAAGGAAGGAAGGAAGGAAGGAAGGAAGGAAGGAAGGAAAGGTTGTTGCATACAGCTGAACAAGAAAGCAGGCCTAGTCAATGCTATGGAACAGTCTCAGGCTGGTGGCTATGGTGAACAGTCTCAGGGTGGTGGCTATGGTGAACAGTCTCAGGGTGGTGGCTATGGTGAACAGTCTCAGGGCGGTGGCTATGGTGAACAGTGTCAGGGCGGTGGCTATGGTGAACATTTTCCATCAACATTCTCAAACCCAGCCCTGAGAAAGCTTTTACCCTTCTTCTGAGCCTCACCCTGGTGAGGCTGGCACTTTGCCACTCCAATGGGACTGACTGGGAAATAACCATGTCAACAATGCATATTCACTCAGGACTTCACTAGCTCCCTGTAGGGGAAGCTGGTGTCTTCTAACTGAACTACTGGAGAAAGTGTCTTCCAGGTAGGAGGAACTTCATAAGTGCATGGCAGAGGCAGAAACAGACCTGGTAGTCAATCACACCCAAGCTCAGGATCAAGCTGATTTACCATGGGAGGAGTTGGGACCAGCAAAGGATGGGAACTGATGGTTTTGTGATCCTAAGAATGACTTTACACTACAGAGCACTGGATATATCAGAGAAGACTAGAACATATATGTGTGAGAGAAAAGGTATTTTAATAGCTGAAGAGATTAATTTGAAGTAGAAAATGGTCACAGCTGATACAACAACCAACAGCCTAGAAAAAGGTAAAGACCCTTGTCTTCTGGTCTCTGCGTGAAAGGGAGGAGCAGGTGCTACAACAGTGTGTGGACGACAGACGGTGGGTGACCTTGGGTGTCGGTCCTTTGCTTCCACATCTTTTGAGACAGAGTTTTCACTGTTCACCCACACCTATAATAGCCTAACTAGCCTGGATTCCAGGGCTGTTCCTGTCTTTGTTTCCCATATTCCCATAGAAATGTGAGGAATATTTCCAAATTCCCATGCATTACTGTAGGAGACTTTTATATGGGTTCTGGGAATCCTACCTTGAGTCATGAGCTTACTCGGCAAGCTGAGGCCACTGCACATCTCCCCAGCCCTACTCTTTCTTTCTTTCTTTCTTTCTTTCTTTCTTTCTTTCTTTCTTTCTTTCTTTCTTTTTTCTTTCTGTCTGTCTTTCTCTCTCTCTTTCTTTCTTTCTTTCTTTCTTTCTTTCTTCCTTCCTTCCTTCCTTCCTCTCTCTCTCTCTCTCTCTCTCTCTCTCTATCTCTCTCTCTCTTTCTTTTTTCTTTTTTTTTCTTTAAAGTCGACACTCAGGAGAACAGTGCAGGAGACCAGCCTGAGTAAACCGAACCCAGGGTCCTAACGAAAATGGAAAGGTGCGGTGGTGAGAGGATGTGACACTGGGTTGGGGGATGTGATGCATGGTTAAAAGACAGAGAAGTCTAGATGAGGGAAACAAACGGGAGGTTAGCATAACTCTTAGAGTGAAGAGGAGAGGATGCCATCTCCCACCGCACCACCAGCCTCCACCATCAGCATCCAGCACAGAGGCAGACTGGACGTCACTTGGCAGGAGTGATGAGTGATGCCGGCTTAGTGTTAGCAGCATGCTGACACTGTGCTAATAATGTCTTCCCACTCTGCTTTACACCATTCCTCGGATCACCCCAGATCTCCCCATTCTTACTGCTGTCTACAGAGGAGGGAACAGGCAAGCATATCTATCCAGGAATGTGCTGAATGTTGCTCAGCTGGCAAGTTGTGGAAGTCTGTGCTGCCTGCATTTCTACCACCTCCCTACATGCTCTCCCAAGTACCTAGCTCCCCCAACCCTGGACCTGCCCTCAGGGCTCACTCATCTGCATTTTTTCTGTCACCACCCTGTTTCCAGGGCTGCCCTGCTCTGTCCCCTAGGTTCTAACAAGCAGCACTTGTCATAGTCTTTCCTGCCATCAGGTGCAAACACAGGACGAGTGCTCAGAAAGCCAGTCTGACTTAGAAAGCACGTCTCTACTCCTTATGAATTTAGCTGTTCTTGTGATATCCTCAGAACAATTCATTCACTCTAAGAACGCCATGCCTACCATCTGAGGCCTCCACTTTCCAAGCCTGGCCTATCTGTTAAAATCATCTTAAACACACACTAAGTCAACAATAGGGACACCTGCATAATCATGTCCACATGGCACCTGTCACAATAGCGAGGTACAGAGACAGCCTTGCTGCCTCTGAGAGGATAAAAGAGTAAAGGGGGAAAGAGAGAGACAGTGGAGTCTCCAGCCATCCATTACAGAGAGAATCACATCAGTTGCAGGAAGTGAAACAAGCCAGACTCAGAAATAGAAATATTCAATGTCTGCCTTCATATGTGGAAACTAGATTTAAATCTTAAAAATACGTGAAAATAAAGAGAGTTTACAGTTTTAAGAAAGAAGTTGTTCCTCACAAAGAGGTGGGTGGCAGGTCGAAGCATCGGGATGAAGAAGAAAAGATGGGTCTTGACCTGGCATGATGAGGTAAGGATGAGTTAAACAGTCAAGGGCAGGTGCAAGAAAAGGAATGACGTTGAGAAAGTCAGAGAAGTCGGTGGGAGTGAAATGGATTGGAAGGGTGAAAATCAGTTTAGTTGTCTGTGTTGTCCTAGAGGTAATGAAGAAAGACCAAAAGCGATGGCGGACTGGTGGCAGAACTCCTCTGGCTGTAGGTGATGCTGGAATCTGAGACAGATACAGACGTGAGAAGGACAGACAGCTGGAATGTTCTCTTCACTCTAAGAGAGGAAAACCAAAGGCAAAGAGGGCACAGCTCATGCTCCACCAGTAAAACAAAGGGCAGAAGAACTGGGAGGCAGGTTGTTGAGAGACAGGAGAACAGTGTAGGGAGGAGAAAGAACAGAGGCTGGGCTCTGCAGCCCCGGCAGCAGTGAAAGTGTCAGAAGAGAGAAGAGGTGATGTTAAAAGTCTGGAGATGTAGAGATGCCAGAGTCAGTGCACGAGACAATCAGTATTCGGGGCTCTTGGACTGAAATGCCTTAGATGGAGCCAGGAGCAAGTTAACAAATCTCAGACCCTTACCGCTCATGGTTCAGCAGGCTGGGAAGGCGGAGACTCAGGTGACAGACTTAGTGTCTAGTGAGTAGGTTATCAAGCTCTCAAAGTCTCTTTGACTGGGCATTTATAACAGTGTAGCCCTCATGGCCACCACCTGTGTGCCCCCACTTCTGCCTGGGGCCCCTACAGTTGCCCCTAGAGTTCAACACAGGAATTTTACAAAGACACAAACATCCACACCAGAGCACATGTAAACTACAAATAGAAGATTAAGTCATATCAATATGACAAAAAACTGCCATGGAGGACAGGCTCTGTGGGTAAAGGACTTGCTGCATGAGGATGGGCACCCAATCTCAGATCCTCAGAACCCATGGTGAACCTGGCTGAGGATGGCAGCAGCAAGATGGAAGCTCACGGTCCAGTCAGCCTGTGGAACAAGGCAGTGAACCAAGAGATACTGCCTTAAGGAAGGTGAGACTGGATAAAATCTGGGGGGTGACAGAGTGCCCCTGTAATGGAGGCAGAGGCAAGCAGACTCTTCCAGGCTTGCTGGCCAGTCAGTCACCAAATCAATGACCGGGTTCACTGAGAGACCCTGTCTCAAAATACAAGGTAAAAAATGATTAAGTCAATCAACATCAGTCTTTGGCCTCCTCCAGTACATGTATGTATCCACATGTGCCCATTCATGCACATGCACACGTATGAACAAGTACATATATGTACTCATCCACATACAAAGTTAATACATTATATACAGCAGCTAACCAGAAGATGATGTCTCAAAAATGACAGGTAAGGGCTGGCAGCTGAGGTTGTCCTGTGATCTCCAGAAACATATCATGGCATGTATACATATATATATATTCCTGTAATTAAGAGAATAAAAGTGAAATTATAACCTGTTTGTAAAAGTGACTCTACCCATGGTGTGTAGAATATGGAGAGGGTCATTCACACACTGCAGGTGAGAGTACAGACAGAATTGGCACAATCATTTTAAAATACACACATCCTTGGCCCAATGACAACACCACCTTGAAAATCCATCACATAAAAATCCAAGTTGTAATATACTTCAAAATACTTGTGATAGGGGGAAAGAATTTGAAAAAAATTGGATGCAGATAAGAACATAATTGAAGAAACCATAGTATAGCCATACGATGAAATAGTGCGTGTCTGTTAAAAATAAGGGATGCACTATAATCTTAAAGCAAAACACAAATTGCAAAGTACTACTTACTTGCATTGTACATTGGCTCCTCTTCTGTAAAACACACGGAAAGGGGCCCATATTTATGAACAGTTAACTCTTCTTGAATAAGCACAAAGAGAAGCATGAAAAATACACATCTAATTGCTACCGTGGGTAACAGAGGTGGGATGGGGTCAGTCGGGAAGGCAACTTAATCAACTTTTTATACACTTCAAGAAATAGTTTGTCGCTGCATATAGAGTATATGTGAGTTCTATTTATTTTTGAGCAATCCAACTATATAATTGTAATAAAAAAGAGATGTAAACTATCAGAGTCCACAATTTTCCTGAAGAATGAACAGGTAGAGAATGCCATTGGATGCAACCATAACAATGTCATTAGGAAATGTCTTAGAAGAGATTGGGGGAAGCAGAGGCGATAAAGAAAGAATCTTGGGGGCTGGTGAGATGGCTCAGCAGGTAAGAGCACCTGACTGCTCTTCCGAAGGTGATGAGTTCAAATCCCAGCAACCACATGGTGGCTCACAACCATCCGTGATGAGATCTGGCTCCCTCTTCTGGAGTGTCTGAGGACAGCTACATTGTACTTACATATAATAAAATAAAATAAATCTTTAAAAAAAAAAGAAAAAGAAAGAATCTTGGTCTCGGTAAATTCTCAAGGAAATGAACAATAGATACAGCAAAGGAGTAGAGGTTGGTCAACTACTATCATCTAGTTTGCATATTGTTTCCACTGTACAAACATGTATAGGGGTGTGTGTGTGTGTGTGTGTGTGTGTGTGTGTGTGTGTGTGTGTGGTTTATGTATGCACTATGTGGACAGATGTGTATACAAGTGTGCATGCCTGTGTATGCTTATCTGTGTATATGCATGGTAGCCAGAGGAACACCTTGAGTATTATATCACTCTGTGATTTCTTCCTTTGAGATAGGATCTCTCACGGAACCTGGATCTTGCTGGAGTTTGGCTAGGCAGAATTAGTGATCCTCCTGCCTCTGCCTACCCTACCCTGCCCATCACTAAAGTTACAGGCAATCAGAGCCAGTCCTGGCTTTTTGTGTGCTGGATACTTGCTGGCTTTTTATGTGTATGCTGGACGCTTGCTTGCACAGTAAATGCTCATACCTACTGACTCACCTCTCCAGCTACAAGGTTTTGGTTTTTGGTTTGACATTGAAACGTTTTCTGTACTATTCTCCCATTTAGGAGGAACCCTGTTCTGTCCTCAGTACTGAATTCTTAGAGAAGTGCAGTTTCCCAGGGAAGGCAGCTTAGCTCAGAGAGCTGAGCAGCCTTCCCACCTCCACACTGGCCTGGCACACAGCTCGCCCATCAAATGTCTACACTGTAGAAGACTCACTGGGAAAAGGTTCTCAGGGGACCACCAGGAAGGAGGCTAAAGTGGGGAGTGCTTCCTCTCACTGTAAAAAGTGGGACAGAAGACTCAACATGAGTCAAAATTAGCCTCACTGGACCCAAGTTGAAGTAGAAGTCTGTCTCTGAAGAGGTGGTTCATGGGAACTTCTGTTCCTGTCTGCCACAAGAGCCCCATGCCTTCAGGAGATAACGCCTCTCTGTGTCTCAGCTCTTTGCCCTCTGAATAGAACACCGATCTTCCCAAGAATCAATCATGATGATATTTTAACTTTTGTCTACACTAGGTGAGAATTTCTTGGTATAAAGTACAGCCCCAGCTGCCTGATCCCACTCCCTGGGAAGTGACTGCCTGGGAATATGACCAAGAAAATGACTTAGAGCACAGGCCATCCTGCCCTCAACACTTCATGGTGTGATAAGCCTGCTACTGTGTCTAAGTGACTAAAAATAAATACACAACACACTTGCCAAAAGCTGCTGGCCTGTCAGAGCTGTTAGAAAATCCTGATGGCTGTAGTGGTCACTCTTTGTGTGAAAGAATGTAATGCACAAAGGCCAAGGCCAAAGGTGACCTGCCCAGGCCAAAGAAACCTGTGTGCAGTGAGTGTGCACACAGACACACAGACACAGTGCACAAGCAAAGCCAAGGACACCAGCTTCAGATGGGAAACCATCTTTCTTTTCAATGCTTCTGTGTAACAAATGATCCTAACAGTTTTACCACAAGCTCCTTTGGGCCTGTTGAAGAGCTAAGCGTGAACATCCACAGATGACAGAGGTGCTGAGAGGCAGGTGTTCTGAGCATTGTTTCCTGGAGCAGTAGGAGAGTAAGTTCCTGAATCCCTGGTCTCCTGGTGTTCTCCCTACATGGCCAGATTCTTCCTGCAGCTCGCTGCCGCCGTGTTTCTGGTGCAAGACCACACACCTGAGACTCACTCAGGGCTGCTACATATTAGGTATTCCCACTTGAAAGATTTCCAGAATATTCTACAGAGAAAAGACAGTAACAACCAGGAGACTCTAAAACTTGATAATGCATCTAAAAATATTGTCCAAACTAGTAGTTAGGTGCTTGAAGCCTGTATACTATAAGGATTCTCTTTGTTTTCTAGTTTTTAAATTTAGTGGACTAAATATATTACCTAACTGTAATGCTCTCCCAGGTAAACTCTCAAAATTAATCCAAGAGAGATTTGCTTACCTGAGCCTCTCATTATTTTCGAGCATACTATAGTTTAATTATTCTGTTGTTAATTATTCATTAACTGCATAGTATAGTTTAATTATTCTGTTACATAATTCCTAGTGGAAGACTTAAGATTTTTGTTTAAGTGGGGAGAGGGTATGATTAGCATTTTTCTTTTGGTTCCTTTGGGTAATGATGTTGGTGATAATAGTGGTGAAGGTGACCTTAAAGTAACTATGATCTGGGTGCTGGTGAGGCCCATTAAAAGAGCTACATCCTCTGGTCAAAGAATAGAATCTACCTCTGGCCTTGGGAAGAGACCTAACACTTTAAGTTATCAAAAATAAGAGTTAATATAGCTAGACTTGTCTATCACCAGGTAGAGGCAACCTCGGGAAGGTTGTCTCACCTTAAGACATGCTAAAGAGATGGGATATCCTTTAATGGGATAATGTACTTCTCCTTCCCACAATATCCAGCCCTGGTTTCATGGCTGATAAAACCATATAACCCTGCTGAGGTCTGACCCATTTCATGAGAGAGAGAGAGAAAGAGGGAAAGAGAGAGAGAGAGAGAGAGAGAGAGAGAGAGAGAGAGAGAGAGAGAGAGAGAGAGAGAATTTCATGTCTGGGCTGACAATGCTCTCCCGCCCTCAGGAGCCATAGACCATCTAACAAAATTCCCAACTCCAGACATGTGCTCTCTTTTGAGTTGTTGGTCTGCACTGTCCAAGAGACTCCCAAAATATCACAGGCTTTCGCTATTGCCCCCGGCTGCCCCCTAGAGGTGGAAGGTAGGGCTACTGTTGAAGATGCCATGCGTCTTTATTTTTTTCATTTTAAAGATCTTACTAGTTTTATTTGACTACCTTTTTATTTATTTCATTTATTTATTTATTTATTCATTCATTCACATTACATCTTGATATCAGCCCTCCTCTCCTCTGTCCCCCACACATACATACACAGCCCCTCCCTCCACCGTCTCTCCCCTTCACCTCTGAAAAGAGGGAGGGAGCTCTCCCTCCAGCCATACCAACCCACCCTGGCACCTCAAATCACTACAAGTCTAGCATATCCTCTCCCACTGAGGCCAGACATGGCAGCCATGTACTTTGGACACACTAGTTTGCGGGTCTGCATACTGGGCGCTTTCGCAGGGATTGTAGGACTTAGGCTGAAGAGTTGCAGCTCTCTGAGGGGGACAGGAGTAAGGTTGTCGGGCCTCTTGTGCAGCCACCGCTGCCCCAGAGCTGGTGGCAGGAGGCAGGCAGCCAGATGAACAGGAAGTTACAATGAAACTTTAGGAGAAAACACTCATCCCTTAGAGTGTTACAGTTAAAAAATAACAAAACAAAACAAAAAAAAACCCAGCCACTCTCACACGGTCTTTGGTAACTTTATTCCTTGTGAATAAACATTTTGGGGGTGCATTGGGGTCTAAAAGTAGATGTTTCTGTTGGCTTGGTCTGAGAGGTTAGGGATGCCTCATCTACATGTCAAAGGAATTTGTGTTGTCCCTACAGTGACTGATTGTCACAGTCCTCTCCATGGTGTGTTGTGGTCACATGTTCCAGGACAGAAACCTGGTCAGGAGTATATTGCTGGGGTTCCTGAATCGGCTCCATCTTCCCAGGTTTTCTTCCTGGTGGCACAGCCCCACACTGGCTTCCATGGTACCAAGATTCCAAAGGAGGGAAGCAACCAATACTCCTACACATGGGCGCGTGCAATCATTAACCAAAAAAGGTCATGAATTCGAAAGAGCAAGGTGGGGGTACAAGGAGCAATGGAGGAGGAGAGGGAAGGGAAAATTATATAAATGAAATTATAATCTCGAATTATATAAATGAAATTATAATCTCGAATAATTCGTATTTAAGTAGGAAGAATCATGAGAGGGAGCCCTAATATCTCCAGCAACATGTGGAACCCCAGATGGGACTTTCCAGAAGTTTTCAGTAGCCATGTAAAAATGTTTTCTTCTGGTAGGTAATAATAAAATTATGATAACTTCATATCAACAAGTTTCATATCATTAGCCAAGTTTGTGTCCTGGGTATGTGAGGAGCAGGGTCAGGCATTTGAGAGTATCAGAATTTATTATGCAAACCACTTGATTTCAAGAACAACTTCTGGTCACCTTGAATGGTTCAATTCATTTTTTAATATTTTGTCTTGTCTTTTGATTTTTTTTAATAGTCTTCCTATGTAGCTGAGGCTGTCCTTGAGCTCACAACCCTCCTGTCTCAGCTTCCCAAAGTACTGGGCTTACAAGTGTGTGCCTTAGCTATATTTATTCCATTTTCAAGTTACATTTCTTGCCTATCAAATATGAGTTCCAAGGTAGTGGGTAGCATAAAAGAAATTAATACAATTGAAAGGCAATTTTATATTCCATGGAGCCATAAACCTTGATGTGACCAAAACAAAAACAGCAAAAAATAAAATAAAATAAAGGAACAAAGTAGATAGAGAAATTAAGGCATTTAAAGTGGAAGGGATCATTTGTGCAGGCACCTTATTTGCAATGAAATAACTTTTCCAGCATTGTATATATTAAGAAATATTTTAAGAGAGAAAGAAGAGAAATAGAAAAAAAGACATGATCATGGAATAAAGAAGACAAAGCAAGCATAGAAATCTTTTTATTATTTTGATGACAATAAACCTTTTTAAACAAACACTCAATTGACATAGACATAAAAGCCACTGGGTCATCGCCCCCATTTAGAGGAACTACAATGATTTTACTACCCAACTCCTTTCCTGAGGACATGAGAGGAACCCTTGGCACCAAGCCTGTTCCTTCATTCTCACCTTGAAGTCCGGCCTCTCTATCTGTGTTGGTGTGGAGTTTCAACTTGGAAACCTGCAGGCGACGTTGATCTAGCTTGGACTTGGATGAAGCGCATCAGGAGCACGTGGCTGCAGTGCCCTAGCTTCAGCAGGAGCACGTGGCTGCAGTGCCCTAGCTCTGGCAGGAGCACATAGTTGCAGTGCCCTAGCTCCGGCTGCAAGGCGCTCCATCGGCATTTGCTCTGCACCAAGCACTTCAGTACTCTGCACAACAGTCCAGTCTAGATAGCCTTGTGCTCCAAATGTTCAAGTACCTGTGTTTCATTGGTTCTGACGATCCATAAGGAGTAAACAAGACTTGGGCATAGAACTCAGGTCTCAGGACAGAACATAGCAATCTCAAGATTTTATTTTTCCCCAGCATCCAAGCCGTAAACAAGTTCTGCTGAAATAGATAAGAACCTCAGAGAAGTTACATCATGAAGTAAAAGTTCTTGTATTGCCAAAATCACTGCTGGTGTGAACCACTTGCTGATTGATCACTGCTGGTGTGAACCGCTTGCTGATTGACCACTGTTGGTGTGAACCGCTTGCTGATTGACCACTGTTGGTGTGAACGGCTTGCTGATTGACCACTGCTGGTGTGAACCGCTTGCTGATTGACCACTGTTGGTGTGAACCGCTTGCTGATTGACCACTGTTGGTGTGAACGGCTGGCTGATTGACCACTGCTGGTGTGAACTGCTTGCTGATTGACCACTGCTGGTGTGAACTGCTAGCTGATTGACCATTGCTGGTGTGAACTGCTTGCTGATCACTGCTGCTTGACAAAGCAGCACATCAACATCTTGGATCACTATTCTCCAGATTTCTTTTAATTTCATCTTTGATGATTTTCCCCATGTGCTGAAGGGATCTCTTTATGCCTTTTCCTTTGAGAAATTTTCATGAGCTTTGATAAAGGTTGTTAATGTATATAATGGCAGTTTTTCTAAACAAAATAATTCTTTGAAAAAAAAAAACTCAGCCACTATGGAACCATATAGTAACTCTGCCTGCTCTCACAGGAGAATCTCCATTGTGCCCCCTATTTGCACCAAGAACTGAGAAAAGCTAAACATTTATGATTCCAGAAATGCTTAGGCACGTATACCTGGTCCCAAGGAGGAAAACACAATCTAAAGAAACAGTAGCCCAGACACAGAGTCTGCAGCCTTGACATTGAGAGCAAGCGTTCAGTGTAGGGACAGGGCACAGGATTGACTCCCTAGGGACCTGACCTACAAGATGAATGGCAACATCTGGTAGCCCCCAAAGAAACAGATTCTGTTAAGTTAGACTGGCTTGATGCCCCTCTGTCATACACAGGAGCATACATTGAAGGAATTATGATGGTACAACATAGTTAAAGAAGAGTAAGGTATCAGGCCCTTCCCTTTGGCGAGTGGAGGACTCATGTTTTTAGACTGAGGCACGTGGGATTCCAATTAGGAAACAACAGTGTTGGTTGTGCTACATGGTACAAGCACTGCATTTTGCCCCCTGAGGAATGAAAATTGCTCTTATATGCTTGTCTTTCAGGACTCACTATCTGGCACTCCCTGCCCATAAAGGCTGAGAACATGCAGGAGGAAGTGTAAAGAGAACACTAGGGACTTAGATGCTTGCAAACTTACTGCTTTTGCTTCAAGAAAAATACTGTAATAAAGTTTCATCCTGCTGGGCAGTGGTGGCAAACGCCTTTAATCCCAGCACTTGGGAGGCAGAGGCAGACAGATTTCTGAGTTTGAGGCCAGCCTGGTCTACAAAGTAAGTTCCAGGACAGCCAGGGCTATACAGAGAAACCCTGTCTCGAAGAGAAAAAAAAAGAAAGAAAGTTAAATAAAGTTTCATCCTGGATGTTGAAAATAGGGCCATATGAGTTAAGAACAAACACAGAAAAGATCATATATTTCTTGGAAGCACTAAGCCTGCTTTCAATGTTCCCTGAGATTGAACTACTATGCAAGTATAGAGTATAAAAGGCGTACTTCAGTGAACACCCAGCTGTCCTGGTTCAGCCTCAGAGCATGTCAGCCTCCTTCCCTCGCCGACTCCACACCTCCTCTTTGGGACCTGAACCCCACTGGAGCTGGATTCCAGTTTCTGGGCCATCCTCAGGCTCTTCACGCTTATCCCCAGCATACTACACCTCGCAAATTGGCACTCAAGACTTAAGAACACAGCAAAGCCTTGAAAATTCAATCCTCAGCACTGTGTGATCAGAGCCTGTTCCTGCACACCTGTGAGGCAAAGGCAGGAGGATCAGAAGTTCAAAGCCATCCTCAGCTACCACAGCAACTTGAAGGCTACCATAAGTCCATATTGAGAGAGAAATGGAGAGAAAGGGAGATAGACGGAGACAGACAGACAGACAGACAGAAAGACAGGCGGAAACAGAGAAAGAAAATTATTCTTCAGTCTATAGTCCACAGTCATAGTCCCACACTGAATGGGATGTCATCAGAAGACTCAGGCATGACTGCCAAGTAGCCCAGGAAATCTGTGGGAAAAGCAACTGGGCTTCCAGGGCAATCTCAGTTCCACATTTAACCATGCTTCAAATGCACGAGCACAGTCCCTTCAAATCTTGCTCAAATCTGTGTCACTGTCTTGAACAGTTTCCAGGCTGCTCCGAAGAGGTTCTCCAGCAAAGTTGGCTCTCAAGTGTCTTTCTTTGTTCATAGTCTAGTTTGAGTTCCCCAGAGGCAGAAAGGAAGGTGATCCATCACGGAGGCTGCTGATGACAACCACTGGGACGAGCAGGTGGATGAAAGGGCCTCTTGATGCTTCCTCTGCCCTTTATCAAGATTAACCAGACAAAGTGCTGTCTACCTCTCCTGCAGGATTCAGTCTCCGTAACACAAAAAGATAGCAGAAGTGAACCTGTCCCTACTCCTGCTCAGAGCACTTACTCTTAAGTCCTCGAAGCAAGGAATCAGAGAAGAGAGAAAGAGAGAAAGGTGGAGCCTTATAATAGTTATGGGCCAGCAAGATGGCTCAGTGACTTAAAAGTTCTTCTACTAAACTGACCACCTAAATTTGATCTCAGATCTACATGGTAGAGGGAGAAAATAAAAGTTGTCTCCTGGCCTCTACATGTATGCCATTCTTATATCCAACACACGTATGCACACACACACACACACACACACATACACACACACACACACACACTTCTAATAATGGTAGATAAGACAGGAAAGAAAAGGAATGGAAATGGAGAAATCAAAAATTAAATTTTAATTTTACTATTAATAATTGATCTGCTTCTCTCTTAAAGAACTCACGCTATGGCCATCTTTATAGCACTCTACAACCTCTAGAACCCCATTGGGAGATAAAAGGAAGGCAATGGCATTTTCCTTCACATGCAGTGTAGAAGGGGCTGGGGAGTTAGCCTATGGATTTGCTGTACTAGTGTGAGACACTGAGTTCAAATCCCTAGGATATGCCTGTAATCCAGCTTCTTCGCTGAGCCTGGAAGCACAGACAAGCAGATCAGAAGCATACGGCTAGCCAGCCTGGAGCATGATGCAATGGGGAGACTGTCTCAAGCTACTAACAGATGGTGGAAACCAGTAGTCAAGAACAGAATGGGCTTAGGGGCTTGCCCAAGGTTTCCACTAGGAAAGAACGGGGAACATGGGAGGAAGTAAACAGATGCTCCCCTTCATTTTCTACTCACTTCTGAACATCCGAGTTTTCAGAGTTGGAAGATAAATCTGGGATCCTGGTGACCCGAAGAATCCAGAGATTTAGAGCATGTTTTATGAAAAAGAAGTAATTTGGCGTTGGCTCTTCCTAAGTCTCTTGTGCACATGTTTTGTTAGCGTGTTCTGGTTGTATACATGTATTTTTATACATGTATTTGGTGCACTTTGGTCGAATTCCCTCCCTGCAACCCTCTTTAGGGTACCCGACCTCCTTATATACAGTGGCATCTGAAAGATTCTTAGTGGAGCCCGGTCCTTCCCTTCTGCATGAGACATTCCTCCCAAAATAGCCACATCCTTTCCCACTGGGGGATCCATTGCACACATGGCTCGCATTAGCTTCCCATCTTAGAGTTATTTTTCTTAAAAAAAAAAAAAGACCCTTCTTCACACAGGCTTTCAGTTGGTTGAAATCTCCCCCTGGTATTTGCCATTGCTTAATTTAAGTATACTGGATAAGTTTCCCTTTGGGAGTTAAAATTAGGCAACAATATAGGTACAGATATTGACCTTACCATCCTCGTGTGACAGAACCTAAAAGTTGGGAGGAAAGTGGATTCTAGTCATTTTCCCAGAAGAGAAAAAAAAATGAGCTTATCAAGAAGTCCTGAACAAATGAAAGCCTAATGGAGCACTGTAAGCCCGCCGCCGCCAGGAGACTGAGGCAGGAGGATCTTAAGTTCAAGACATGTCTTCACATGAGTTCAAGACCTAGTCTAAGAAACTTAGTGAGGCTGTGTCAAAGTGAAATGTAAAGCAAGGCCTGGAGATCCGGCTTGCCGCAGAATGCTTGCCCCACATGCATACGTCTCTAGATGCAATGCCCAGCACCAATAAATCAGTGAAGTCTACAACAAATATCTCCATTTGTGTTTGGGTTTGAATTGAATTCTCAAATAAAAGTGGAAAGCAGCCGGGCATGGTGGCGCATGCCTTTAGTCCCTGCCCTCGGGAGGCAGAGGCAGGCAGATTTCTGAGTTCGAGGCCAGCCTGGTCTACAAAGTGAGTTCCAGGACAGCCAGAGCTATACAGAGAAACCCTGTCTCAAAAAACAAAAAAACAAAAAATAAAAAACAAACCAAAAAAAGTGGAACGCAGACAGAATTCCACTTAAAACAAATACCTAGGTAACAGAGGGTGGTGGCTGCTTGAATGGAATTGAAAGGAGGAAAAGAATGAAAAGAAAGTCTATCCACTTATGAACGTTACAAACCACAAACATGGGAGCCTAAAACTAGCAGCAACCTTGTGCAGCTTCCAAGCCTGCAACTTGGACAAAACCAACACCTCCGCTGACCACAGAGCCACCTAGAAGTGGGGTTGATGATCCTTCTAGAAGAATGCTCTTAGAGCAGTGCTTAGGCCAAATCTGAGTTATGAGTGCCATGTACCCTGCCTAACTCAGCTTCCCTGCCTCCATATTTCACAAGGGCCTACCCAGTTTCCCGGACAGGAAATATAAATGACACATCTCTATGGTTCCGTGACCATTCTAGAAGAATATATAAGACTTGAACTATCTTTGCCAATGTTTGGAAATTTTTTTCCACTACAAGGAGAAATGGATCTTGATATATACCACCAATAGTGGCCAAAACCCAAGAAACCTAACTTCCTCTACAACATCATAGGGACTTTTAAATCTTATTTTGGTACTACTGAGGTTCAAACCTAGTGCTTTATGTACAGAAAGCAAGTATCTTACCTGGAATTACATCCTTCAACAAAAGACAGGGTGAAATGCAAAGAAAGGCCAAGCATGTGACATAACACTTAGGTTAATTAGCTCAACTTAGCACGCCATACAGCATACAAACATCAAATCATATGCATTCAGGTTTTCTTTTACATTGTTGTTGTTTTGTTTTGCTTTTGTTTTCTTGCTGTCGTTGTTGTTTGAAACAAGGTCTTACTATGAAGCCCTAGCTGACCTAGAACTCTCTATGTCTACCAGGCTAGCCTTCAATTCATAGAGATCCATCTACCTCAGCCTCCATATTCTGGGATTGGACACATGCACCACCAGACCTGGCCCTAGTTTTTGTTTTTCAACCTAACAATAAGCTAAGAATATTCTTACTGAGATGCCCCTTGGTATTGTAAACGTTATATGCCCCAATACAGGGGAACGCCAGAGCCAAGAAGTGGGAGTGGGTGGGTAGGGGTGCAGGGTGGGGGGTGGGGGGTACAGAGAACTTTGGGGATGGCATTCAAAATGTAAATTAAGAAAATATCTAAAAGATAAATAAATGAAAGAATATTCTTCCCTTGGAACCTGTAGCTGTTTAAATGGGAATGGCCTGCATAGGCTCATACATTGCCTAGTTCCCAGTTAGGGAACTGTTGGGAAGATGTGTCACATAGGTGGCCTTTGAGGTTTCAAAAGCCCACTTGAAGCCCAGTCTCTCCTCCCACTCCTCTTTGCCTGCTGTCTGTAGATCAGGACATAGCTTTCAGCTACTTCTCCAGCACTATGCCTGCCAGCCTGCTGCCATGACCCCCATGATG
Source organism: Mus minutoides (assembly GCA_902729485.2). Taxonomy (NCBI): domain Eukaryota; kingdom Metazoa; phylum Chordata; class Mammalia; order Rodentia; family Muridae; genus Mus; species Mus minutoides. Next base: position 1,402,404 of record LR749585.1, read on the forward strand.
ACACTGGACTAACCCTCTGAAATTGTAAGCAAGCCTCCAATTGCGTGGTTTCCTTTATATGAGTTTACATGAGCACTGGTCATAGTGTCTCTTCACAGCAATAGAGTGCTAAGAAGACAAAACCCTTATCACTGCTCAGACATTTTCTTTCTCTCAATACAATGTATATTCATTTTGCTTTGATAAATGAATAAATAAGCTAAAAATTCAAAGTGCTGCAGCAATCTAAAAATGCAAGACATATAGTTCTGATGGTAGAGTATGCAAAGAAGACGGTATTTATAACAGACTACGAGTGGAAACAGTGTATATAGAGAAGGGAGGGGACTCCAGTAAGGGGCTAAGGAAATGCATCTCAACATACAAGGACTCTCCTGGGAATGAGAACTCTAGTCTGATAAAGCAAGTAGGTAAGTCCATAGTGGCTGGAACAGAGATGGGTCAGCCCAGCAGGCTGCAATCTCTCCTACTAATTACAGATATATAGTGCTGTTTCACAAGAGACATGTTGACAAAATAATATAAATAAATAAATTTAATAGCAAGTAAAGCAGGATCAGCAGAGAGAGACAGAGACAAAGACACAGAGACAGAGGCAGAGAGAAACACAGAATAGGGCCTTCTATAAGAAGTTTCCAGATTACACTGGAGACCCAAGTCTGCATTGACCACATGTTAGGAGGACTGAGTTTCCGTCTTGGCTAATTTTGTGCTGTTATAACAGAATATCTGAAACTGGCTACCTTATAAAGACAGAACTTAACTCTGACAGTTCTGGAACTTGGACATCCAAGTTCAAAGATGCAATCCTTATCAAGCCTGCTAATTTCTGGTTTCCTTTCCAGTTACTATGATGACAAAAACACCCCAACAAAGAGCTCCTTAGGAGAGAAAGGGTTGATTTTAGTTCACAGTTCCAGGCTCCAGTCCCTCATAGTAGCCAAGTCAACTTGGCAGAAACTTAAACAGCTAGCCACATCCCAAGAATACCGGCGAACAGACAGGAGTGAGTTCACACATCCTTGCTTGTACTTCGCCCTCTCTACCTCCAGACCCACAGTGGCCTGGATCCTCCCATCCCCATCCATGAAACCAAGACAATTCCTGACAGACAGCCAACCTGATCAATCACTCACTGAGACTCCCCAGGCGATTTGAGATTATGTCTGGTTAACAATAAAACATTTTCACATAGAAAATGCTTGTATTTCCTGGCAACAGAGAAGATGAAGACTGTGCTAGAGAAGACTTCCCTGTTTTGGGCTCCTGCCACACTAGCAGCTAAAAAGATACCGTGACCTGCCCCAATGCATGCTAGCGCCCCTAGAGGTCTTTCACAAGGTGACTGACGCAGAGATCTCTAGAGATTAGAATTTAATTGATCTGCATGTGGCGAGGACTTTTTTCAACATTTGCTCTACAACCTTTGCTTTTGTTTTCAATTAAGTTATAATTACACAATATTCCCCTTTCCCTTCTATCCCTTCCATACCTCCCACCCCCTCATAAATTCATGGCTTCCTCTTCTCTTACTGTCACACATGTACATATCCATGAGCATATAAATACAACTTGCTGAGTCCATTAGTCCTGATTGTATGTATAAGTTTGCAGGACTGACTGCTTGGTATTAGATAACCACTAAAGGGCTCATCCTAGCTGACTGTTCTCCCTGTCTCAGTATTTGTTACCTGTACTCTCTTTGCCTTGGTGGGAGCCTTGCAATATTTCCCCAGTCTATATTAGCATGTCTGTTGCTGTTGCTTTGTCCATGTCTTATTTATGCAGACGTATTGTTGAACAGGTGAAGCGTGCCTGTCATTTCTAGGAATCACAATCTCAGCACAGATTCCCTGGCCCCCTGGCTCATAAAATCTTTCTGCCCTGTCTTTTTCCGTGTCCCAGAGCCTTGGGTGCAGGAGTTGTGCTGCAGATGATATCTGGAAAAGCAGTCAGTGCCCTTAACCACTGAGCTATCTCTCCAGTCCTTCACCACCTTCTTGATGTCATCATACTTTGCAGGCTTCTCTAGGCTGCATGTAAGATCCACTATAGATACATTGTGGGTAGGAACACGGAAGGCCATGCCAGTGAGCTTCCTGTTCGGTTCTGGGATGACCTTGCCCACAGCCTTGGCAGCACCAGTGGATGCAGGGATGATGTTCTGGGCAGCACCACGGCCACCACACCACAGCTTTCCAGAAAAGGAACATCAAAGAGAAGTCAAGGCTAGTCTAGGGGAAGGTTAAATGACTCCAGAAAAGACTGCCAATGTGGAGTTTGGGTTCATGATTTTGGTTTGCTTGTTTTAAGTGTATAGTCATGTAGTAGCACAGTCTGGAATCAAACTTTCTATGTAGCCTAGGCTGGCCTTGAACTCATAATTATCCTGCTTCAGCTTCTAAGTGCTGGTTTATGTGTGTTACACACCCAGTTAAGCTTGGGTATTTGAATACATGATTGTTTGTCATTAAAGCCATAGCTGTTTTAGTCACGCTCCAACTAAGCATTAACATTCCAAGTTTAACTATCAAACAAAGAACCAAGGTTTCTTCAATGAGAAGTTTAAGCTCTAAGGATGGAATGAAATTCCTAGTCTTAGAACTCAGAAGCCATGTTCTGGCCAGACATACATCTGTAATCCCAGCACTCAGGAAACTGAGTTGGTAGAATTGTGAGCTCCAGGCCAGCCTGGACTACACTGTGAGAGTCTCAGAACATACGCCACCACCACCACCACCCCCGCCGCCCCGCCCCGTTTAATCCTTTCTATATCACATGCTGCCTCTTTAGCACATCTATTAGACCAGGATAAAGGCCTGGCTGACTAGCCTATTGAGCAAGAGGCAGCCTGGTAAGTCAGGGGCTGCCTCAGAGTGGTAACCTTGCTGGCTCAGCAGCCTTTAGTGTTTCTGTTGTCCAGACGGCCCTGTCTCATCTCTCTCAAGGGCCATAGAGAGCTGCCAAGCAAGTGTGCATGCGTCAGCTCTTGTGGGAATCCATAGCACAGGTTTCAGCAGTGATGACGTGCCTGTGACTCAGGTGTGTGCCCTACAGACAGCGTACTCCAGTGCAAAGCATATGAGCTTTTAACCACAGAGACAAGGACAAAACTCAGAAACACTCTGGGTCTAAGTCTTCTCTCCCATGGAATGGACAATGGGAAGTTAGGTGTGCATGGGGCAGGCAGGCTTGGGCCACACCCAGCACACACTTGGTGGCATGGCCTTAGGAAGCCTTACATCATCAGCTTCCTTCATTGACTAATAATACCTATCTCTATATGTAACTGTGAGTTTTAAGTGGAATAACAGATGCATGTGTGTAAAGAATGTGCTAGAGCAATACCCAGCAACTGTTAATTAAAGAATGTTCTAGAGTAATACCTAGCTTGCGTGAGGCAGGCAGTAAACAGGAATCTGTACTCTTGCTGCTGTCATTTGAAATGACTGAGCAGAAGTTTCCTTCAGATTGGCCTGTAGGCAAGTCTATGGGGGCATTTTTTGGGTTAATGATTGATATGGGAGGGTCCAGACCACTTCTGAACAGGTGGTCCCGGATAGTGTGAGAATTCAAGATGAGCCTGCTTCAGTGCCTGCGTTGAGTTCCTGCCCTGGCTTCCCTCAATGAAGGAATGTGACTGTAAACCCACTCCCCACCCCACTCAAAGTTGCCTTTGGCAATGTTTTATTACAGAAATGTAAAGCAAACTAGGATCCTATTAGACTGACAAGCATCCGGGACCATCACATTCAAGAAGAAATCTGCCTCAATAAACAAAATGAGCAATCCAAGAAAAACAGTTGGCGCATCTTCTGAGTATATATCTGGGTCCTCAGGTAGTACTAGGTCCAATTTTCTGAGGAACCGCCAGATTGACTACCAGAGTGGTTAAACCAGCTTGCAATTCCACCAACAATGGAGGAGTGTTCCTCTTTCTCCACATCCTCGCCAGCATCTGCTGTCAACTGAGTTTTTGAAATTAGCCATTCTGACTGGTGTGAGGTGGAATCTCAGGGTTGTTTTAATTTGCATTTCCCTGATGCTTGCAACTAAGAATGTTGAACTTTTCTTTAGGTGCTTCTCTGCCCTTCGAGTTTCCTCAGTTGAGAATTCTTTGTTTAGCTCTGTTCTCCATTTTTAATAGGGTTATTTGGTTCTTTGGAGTCTAATTTCTTGAGTTCTGTGTATATATTGGATATTAGCCCTCTACAGGATGTGAGATTGGTAAAGATCCTTTCCCAATCTGTTGGTTGCCTTTTTGTCTTATTGACAGTGTCTTTTGCCTTACAGAAGCTTTGCAATTTTATGAGGTCCCATTTTTGATTCTTGATCTTACAGCACAAGCCATTGCTGTTCTGTTCAGGAACTTTTCCCCTGTGCCCATATCTTTGAGGCTTTTCTCCCACTTTCTCCTCTGTAAGTTTCAGAGGCTCTGGTTTTATGTGGAGTTCCTTGATCCACTTAGACTTGAGCTCTGTACAGGGAGATAAGAATGGATCAGTTTGCCTTCTTCTACGTGTTGACCGACAGTTGAACCAGCACTATTTGTTAAAAAAATTCGTTTAAAATGCTGTCAAGTGACCGTAGGTGTGTGGGTTCATTTCTGGATTTTCAATTCTATTCCATCGATCTACCTACCTTTCACTGTACCAATACCATGCAGCTTTTAACACTATTGCTCTGTAGTACAGCTTGAGGTCAGGCATGGTGATTATTTCCCCCAGAAATTCTTTTATTGTGAGAATAGTTTTCACTATCCTGGGTTTTTTGTTAATCCAAATGAATTTGAGAATTGTTCTTTCTAACTCTATGAAAAATTAAGTTGGAATTTTGACAGGGATTGCATTGAATCTGTAAATTGCTTTCGGCAAGATAGCCATTTTGATTATATTAATTTTGCCAATCCACGAACATGGGAGATCTTTCCATCTTCTGAGGTCTTCTTCGATTTCTTTCTTCAGAGACTTGAAGTTTTTATCATACAGATCTTTTAGAGTCACACGTAGATATTTTATGTTGTTTGTGACTATTGTGAAGGGTGTCATTTTCCTAATTTCTTTCTTTCTTTCTTCCTTTCTTTCTTTTTCCCTTCCTTTCTTTCTTTCTTTCTTTCTTTCTTTCTTTCTTTCTGATTTTGTTTTGGTTTTGGTTTTTTTTTGGTTTTGGGTTTTTTTTTTGGGGGGGGGGCAGTTGAGACAGGGTTTCTCTGTATAACCCTGGTTGTCCTGGAACTCACTTTGTAGACCAGGCTGGCCTCAAACTCAGAAATCTGCCTGTCTCTGCCTCCCAAGTGCTGGAATTCCTAATTTCTTTCTCAGCTTGTTTGTCCTTTGACAAAAATAGGAAGGCTACTGATTCATTTGAGTTAATTTTACATCCAGCCACTTTGCTGAAGTTATCAGCTGTAGGAGTTCTCTGGTGGAGTTTTTGGGGTCAGTTAAGTATACTATCATAACATCTTCTCCAACATATAATCAGGACACATGTTCCACTGTGTTCATAGCATCCATATTTATAATGGCCAAAAGCTGGAAATAACCCAGATGTCCCTCAACAGAGGAATGGATACAGAAAATGTGGTACATTTACACAATGGAATTCTATTCAGCTATTATAAACAATGACTTCATGAAATTCGCAGGCAAATGGATGGAATTTCAAAATATCATCCTGAGTGAGGTAACTCAGTCACAAAAGAACACACATGGTATGCACTTACTGATAAGTGGATATTAGTCCAAAAGTTAAGAATACCTAAGATTCAATTCACAGACCATATGAAGCCTAAGAAGAAGGAAGACCAAAGTGTGGATGCTTCAGTGCTTCTCAGAAGAGTGAACAAAATACTCACAGGAGGAAATATGGTAACAAAGTGTGGAGCAGAGACTGAAGGAAAGGCCATTCAGAGACAGCCCCACCTGGGGATCCATCCCATATACAGCCACCAAACCTGGACACTATTGTGGATGCCGGGAAGTGCTTGTTGATGGAAGCCTGATATGGCTGTCTCCTGAGAGACTCTGCTAGAGCCTGACAAATACAGAGGCAGATGCTCCCGGCCAACCATTGGACTGAGCATGGGGTCCCTGATGGAGGATTTGGAGAAGGGACTGAAGGAGATGAGTGAGTTTGCATCCCCATGAAGGGAGCAACAGTGTCAACAGGCCAGACCCACCCCACCCCACCCCCGGAGCTCCCGGGGACTGAACTACCAACCAAAGAATTTACATGGAGTGACCCATGGTGCTGGCCACATATGTGGCAGAGGAGAGGCCCCCAGGGTGGGGAAGGCAGGAGTGGGTGGTTGGGTGGGGGAAGCACCCTCATAGAGGTAAGGTGAGGGGAGATGGCATAGAGGGTTTCCGAAGGGGAGACCTGGAAAGGGGAAAACATTTGAAATGTAAATAAAGAAAATATCTAATTAAAAGAATATATTATAGAACTCTCTTTAATGATAATATATCTGATTTTACAATGGTAATGATTTCCAAATAAGATTTAATTTGTATATGTTAAGGCAAAGTTCTGTATGCAAATAAACAGCTATTCCAGTTTAATAAAAGAAAAACAGTGGCATCCCATAAAGCCCTAACATTTGCATAAGCACAACATTTAAATAGAAGGCTCTCAGACCAGACCTCAATGGTAACAATCACCCCATTCCTGAATTAACCCTGAGAAAAGATGTTCAAGGGGACTCAAACCACTTTAACTTTTATTTTTGTAAGAATGCATTCAGGTGCTTACTTTGTAACTAATAACGAGTTGCAAGATGCTATCATATATTAAAGCAGAGCTGGCTCTGAAGCCAAGCCTAGCCCACTCAAAGCAACACTGACCATGCTCCCACCTGTCTCTGCTCAGTCAAGGTAGAGAACAGATAAAATCAGGACAAGGCTGTCTGCCACCCACCTAGCCACAGGCAGGCTGCAGTGCTGAAGCTGAAGGTAGATGAGAAACAAAGTGGTTTTAAAAAGTACTGTATTCCAAATGCACACACACACATGCAGTGTGCTGGGGTGAAGCCTGCCTCCTCATCACCTCTACCCCACTACCACCATCCCCTCAACTTCCTGCGTTCTCTTGTTCTCTTGCAAAATTTAACCAACACTAGCTGCATTTTAGTCCATGTGCGTGCTGGAATAAAAGACCACCTACTGGACAACAGGTAACCCCTCTGAAAATGCAGATGCATACGTTCATGGTCCTGTTCTACACAAGGTCTTCTTTGAAGCCAGCAGGGCCTGGTCCTCACTGGGGTCCCCAGGCTGCTGGGCAACCCAGAAGGTATACTTTTCTTGCAGGAAAGCTTTCTATTTTAGACAGAGGAGCTCCCAACTACAGCACCAAGCAGGAAAGGCCGACAGCCCGAGTGTGTGCTTAGTCTTCGGTGCTTTAGGTTCTTCTTAGTAACGTGGAGCAGGAAGGGTATTCTGCTACTTCTGCTACGGAGAGTTTGCACAGGAGCAGGTTTACCATGGGGATTTACACAGAGCAGAGGAACGGCATACATAGTAACACTTAATTTTCTGTGCACAAACCTTGTTAATGCATCCAATACTCTTCCCAAACACCCACAGCCAGCTCCAGAAAACCTGCTGAAGTCACACACAAGAAACCAGCTAGAAGCCAAAGTTTCTTGTCAAGTATTTTATGTGTCACTCTATGAAAAATAAACTGTGTGACATATTTACCAGGCCAGAGGCTGCAGAAACACTTAAGGTCTAGCATTCCCCCAGTGAAGACTTGTGTGCGTCTTGATTCCAGGATGGGTGGTTTTCCACTGAGAGAGCCACAGAAGGAATTTTCCAAGGTAGATAGATGTAGGTTATCATAAAACAGGTAAGTTGGTGCTGCCTGGGTGGCTTTTCTCCATAGCTAAGGCACAGGGACAATGGCAAGCCCTTGGGGTCACACATTACTTCTGAAGGAAGAGGAATGCCACCGTGTAGCAGAACTGCCAGCAGCAATCTGTTCTCTTTTCTCACACCTCTGACTGTCACTTACAGAACAGGAACAACAACAACAAGCCCTTAAGGATGAATGCGTTGGTGTTTTCCCTTTTAGATTGTATTAGCGCATAGTTACTATGGATTCAATAACTAAATCTCTGGCTGGAAGATGGCTCAGTGGATAAAGGATCTTGCTTTGAGAGCCTAACAACCTGAGTTCAAGCCCCAGAATCCACTTCAGTGTACAATGAGAAAACCAACCCCTGAAAGTTGTTTTCTGGGTTCTACACATGCACAGTGAGTGGTATGTGCACACCTACACGTATCCAAACCATCACTCACACACGCTCACACAATAATGAAGTTTAAAAATTAAACATAGGTAAATGAATCTCAAGGTCCCCAGTGTTCATGAACGCAATGTATGCTTGTATGCACACACATTTCACCAGATGGTTACTGGTAATCAATATCCAATGACGGTGACTATGACAATAAGAACTGCTACAGGGTCATGGTTGGGGTTGACTTCTTTTTTGTTATGTTTGTTTGTGAGACAGGGTTCTCAAGCTGGCCTCGGGCTCACTATGGACCTTCTCATCCTCCTCTTCTACCTCCCAGCGGCTAGGACTTCAGGGTATACACACGCAAGCTTTATGCTCTATTGAGGAACAAACCCGAGGCTCTGGAGTGCCAGGCAAGCACTTGACCTTAGCACAAACAGCTGAGTTCTCTAAAATAAACATGAGCAGGGAGGATGAGCTGCAGGATTTGTCCTCAGGAAGCCTTGGAAGCCAGACTCAAATAGATGAAGAAAGTTCAGCTCTCCTCAGACCCCTGACAACAAAAGCCTATGAGCTGAGACCTTGAGAAGGAGGGTAGCTTGTTTGCCCAAGGGCTCCTGGAAGCAGCTGCTTCCCTTGCAATAGAAAGGGCCTCAGCAGAGAAGCCATGCAGCGGACAGTGTGGCTGGACAGGTGGCACCTAAGGAGTTGGTCCTGACTCCTTTTCATTTTAACTCCTTTAGGGAATGTGTGGACTACTACGGTCATTTATTAATGCGTGTAACAACTGGTATAGACTTTAAATGCTTAGTAAGGTACAATTATATGTGAAGCACAAGCAGAATCTTCAAGTCTTTCACAACCTAGAGAGAGAGAGAGAGAGAGAGAGAGAGAAGCAGTTTAGAGCTATAATAGGTGTAGGCATAACTGTGTGTGAGAGCTCAGCACAGCCTACAACAGTTATGGGGACAGATCAACATCTGAAAAAATATGTATCCATTAGGAGTGCTTTTGGCTTCACTTAACAGAACATCTAATTACAGCACGTTTAATACATAACAGGAAAGTTGGAGGTAAGTAGCTGCTATATTTAGTAACAGGCTAACAAAACACAGAGCTGACATCTTGTTGAAAATTCTTGACATTTCCCTTATCTCTGTAGCCTCATGTTTTGGAAAGGCTGTCCCAGCTTCCAGCGTCGTGGTAAGGAGTACTGAGGATAAGCCAAGCCAGCCACATCTGTCCTAAGAGCAAAACCAGTGGGTCCGTCCCACCGGCTTTGGTATCGTCTATCCAAGTACCTGTCTACAAGCACTCTGCATCCCACGCTGCTCCATGAGCAAATGCCCTTCTCTTTGTCACTGCCTTAGCTTCTAACCCATCACCTTTATGCATTTTCCCCATGGGCAGCCTCCAGGAAGACTGTTTAATATTCTCTCAAAAATTTAACTCATGCTTTCTTGCTCTCTTGGCCTCTTGTTTATCCTTTGCTCTTTTCTTGCTTCCCTTCCCCCTTTTCTTCAGGTGCTCATGACTAGCCTCTACTCCTCTACTCTTCTATTTCTCTTCTCTTCTCTTCTCTTCTCTTCTCTTCTCTTCTCTTCTCTTCTCTCTCTCTCTCTCTCTCTGACTCTACCTCTTAACTCTCCTCCCCAAGCTCTGAATAAACTCTATTCTATACTATAAAAAAATTATCTCACTTGCTACTAACATTTTTATACTTTTGTAATGCATACTAAAATAATATGATTTTTAAATCATCCAGCATGCCAATTAAATCATATTCACTAACAAATTCTCAAGAGGCACCATCGCAACCAAATCTACTGGTGAGTAAGACTGTCTGTCCTCCAAATTAGTGGACATAACTCTGTTACAAAGGGATCAGAAATCTCTTCAATTTGAAGCGTTCCATCTGCTTCCCTTAACTCGGCAAATGTACGTGGTTATAGAAAATGCCAACAGTGACAGAGACAGCAGTGAAATACAATTATATTGTTCACAAGTTTCCCATAATGCATTTCATTTGTCACTGTGCCTAGGGAATGACTGCTTATAATAAATAAATAAATAAATAAATAAGCTTTTGGAGAACGTATAACCAAAGCCAGCTAAACTTCATTGACACCAGAAGAAAAAACAAGAAGAAAAAAACCCTTCCAAACATTTCATTACCAATATTTGTGTCTGAGACATGCAATTAAAACAAAACAAAACAAAATTTGTACACAGCCAAAACTTTGGCAATGGCTTCATATCTTTACACAGAAAGCTAGAGGCTTGGGGGCAGGGGTAAGGAAAGAGGAAAAGAAGTGAGATTCATGCAATTTATGGGAAACTTTGGCAGTTATTAATCTACACATTCTTTCTTTATATAAGTTTTCCTTCAAATTTGCTTCTCTTCTCTATGAATATATTGTCAAAAACTATTTAAAGGCTGCCGTGGGTGTGTTCTGTGGCTCTCGCACTGAGAGTGTGACAGGAGGAGGACGACTGCAGGCAAAGTCAGAGTGAGCCTGGGCTGCGCGTCTCAAAAAGGGGTTGTAACCATCTGTTAAATATCCAATGTGTTTAAATAGATGGATAGAGGCAAAGATAAATAATAGATGAGTAGATTGATGGTAGATAGATAGATAGATAGATAGATGATAGATAGATAGATAGATAGACAGACAGACAGACAGACAGATAGATAGATAGATAGATAGATAGATAGATGATAGATAATAGGTAGATAATTGATAAATGATAGATAGACATGGAAGTAGATAGATATATACATATACACACACATACATACATATACAGACATGATAGATAAATGATAGATGATAGATAGATAGATAGATAGATAGATAGATAGATAGATAGACAGACAGACAGATAGATAGATAGATAGATAGATAGATAGATAGATAGATGATAGATAATAGGTAGATAATTGATAAATGATAGATAGACATGGAAGTAGATAGATATATACATATACACACACATACATACATATACAGACATGATAGATAAATGATAGATGATAGATAGATAGATAGATAGATAGATAGATAGATAGATAGATAATTGATCGATTAATAGATGGTAGACAGGTAAGTAGATAATGGATAGATAGATAGATAGATAGATAGATAGATAGATAGATAGATAGATAGATAGATAGATAGATAGATAGAACTTTAGCAATAGAACCTATAGGAGCAAAAGCTCACTGACCCAGAACTAAGTTCAATGTATTCCTTTTCATCAAACTACGTGCTTGCTTGTGGCAGGCTGAATTGGCTTCAGCCAACACAAAAGAAGCATCCCAATCAGGGCAAGCATGTCCATGACATGAAGGACCTTGCTGTGGCCCGAAGGCCCTGCATTTGAATCCCAGCTGTGCAGCCCTGAGTATAAGCCATTGAACCTTCTAAGCCTCAATTTCCTCCCCTAGAAGATGGGAGTGATCACACCTCCCCTCAGAGTTATGAACTATTCAAGTCTGTGGAAGAACACCTGGCATTTGACAAATGTGTAATATGAGCAACCATTTAAAGCGCTCACGCTATCCATTCAGTAAGAAAGAGAAGCAGTTGTGTGGGAGCAGCTGACAGCAGCAGGACTGCACTGAAAGTCAAGTGAAGAGAGGATAAAGATCCAACACACTTTCTCTAGCAACTCTTGAGTTCTACATCAATTACTGTAACAAATAAGTAACAAAGCAATTCACACACAGCTAGAGGTCTGGCTCCAAACCTCAACAGAGAGCACCTGATTTGGCAGCATGTGCACAATGCACGGGTCTGTGTGATGGTTGGAATTTAGTCTCTAGACTGGAGGTGATTTGTTTCTTCACAGATTTGTCCAGGTGGCTTCAACATTGACCTTCCTTTGTATTTAGGAACAAACAGTTTAGTTTGTTTCCTGGATCTGCATCTCTTTCCCCAGATCCCCATACATCAATGGAGACCACAGCTTTTTCTCCTGAGGGAGACAGGTGAGTCTGTTGGACCAGATTAATGAACACTAATGGATCAAACAGTCACAGTAAACGTAGGTGACAGATTCCCCTGAATGGATCTCCCCAGAGAATCAGAGACTCCTCACACGTCTGCTCCCTTTTCCTTAGCCAAGTCTCATAGCTCCAGATCTACTGAGATTGACATCATCAGGCCCCAGTGGCTCATTCCATCTCTGGAAGTCCCTAGTTGCCGAGCCATGATGGTTTTTCCACACCTCATGTGGCCTGCATGAGCTCACAAAGCCTAAGTACTTGGAGTCATTTGAATTCATTTACAAAGCCGTGCACCCGGAGTAAGGAAGTGCTTGCTGGGATCCTCAGCTCTGGGTCCTGCATGGTGCTAGTTCCAAACTCAACATACAAAAGCCTGTTAAGAATACACCGAGCCACCGCATAGTCTGGAAACAGTAAGATCACGTCCAGTTCTCACTTGTGCCTCATTTTACCTATAGTAGAGCTTCAGCCCTGCAGCCTCCAATGCTATCATCCCTTGGAGCCCATAAGACACATTGACTAGAGGCCAAATCACAGTTTCTCACAGAGACCAAAATTGCTTTATTTCTCAGAAAGCTGCACTATTTTTAACTAAAACTGACTTGAAATGCTCCAAATGACATACAAGAGAACAACAACAGTAACAGCAAACTAAAACGTCCTCCACTCGATGACTTAATACTTCTTGGAAAAGAGATACATTTGGCTGAGAAGAACATCTCTGGGGCTGAGAAGCTAGCAGCTTGAAAAGAATACATTTTTATTATCAAGCAAGTTAGAAAACAATGGGTGAGGGACCAGGAGGATGGCTGGGGGGTACGGTGTTTGCTGTACAAGAGTGAAAACCTGAGTCTGTATCCTCTGTACAGAGGTTGGTGGTCTGCAAGTGTAACCCAGCACTACAGGCAGAGAGGTGCAAATCCTGGGGACTTGCTTGTCTGCCAGCCCAGCTGAGCCAGCAAATTCCAAGTTCAGTGACAGATCCTGTCTCAAGCTATGAGGTGGAGAGGGACTGAAGACGACGTCCAGTTTTGACCTGCCTCCATGTACACAGGCACATGTAGTGTGACTTTAAATGATAAAGAAGGAGTTGCTACTCACAGAAGATACATCTTCAGAAAGAAAAAGACACTAGTGTAATTGTAGCATGATGCAATGGCTGCTGTAGGTGAAGCCAGGCAGACTGGTCCAGAAGCACAAGCAAGGGTCCACGCCACGGATGTCGGCAGTTTGACCCCACAGCCCACTTCCTTTTGAACCACATGCTCCAAGAGCAGGCAGGACATTGCTGGGCAGGATAACCAGCCTGGCTCAACCTGCAGAATGTCCAGCTTCATCTCACCACTTTCTGTGACCCTGTTAGAAATAGTCTCACCTGTGCCCTTTCAAAACCCAGAGATGATCACAAGACAAATTCTTCGCACCCACCCACCCACCCACCCCCAGTAGCTTTGCTGATTCAGTTCGTTTTCATGAGTCCACTCCACATCTCCGAGTCATTCATCTGTTCAGGAAGTCTTCTAGCAGGGTCTTCCCATAGGCGAGAAATGGCAAAATCGATGTTCTTAAGTTGAATGAAAGAAATGATACACACTCTCAGAAAAAAAGAGAGTAGGAACATGTCCTGATAGAAAGGATGGAAGATCCATTTGAAGATTCATTTTCAAGTAGATGGAGAGAAAGCTGTAGAGAAGTTAGTGCTGAAATTGGGTTCCCTGAAGACAAACCAGTATCTGAATGTTTCCCCCTCCTGACAGCCACAGTCCTTCTGGAGTACAGCTGTATCTCATGCCTACTGGGTTGTCAAGGTCTGACACAGAAGAAAAGGGATAAGCTGTAGTCACTGGCAGCTCAGTGGAGTAGAGGTCGTGCCAGGTGCCAAAGGGACATGGAAAGGCCAGCTCTGGGAATCTGCAAAGGACTTCAACTTACAAGAAATCCACAAGAGATCCCAAAACAGCCCATTCCATGACCAACCACACAGAATTCATCACAGAACAGTCAAAATACAAACTGCTATCTTCCACACAAAAACAAAGCTGTAAAGTAAACTTACAAAGAGTTCTCCTCAATCCCACCGCTGCCTGTGATGATCCTTACAAAGAGTTCTCCTCAATCCCACCACTGCCTGTGATGATCCTTATAAAGAGTTCTCCTCAATCCCACCGCTGCCTGTGATGATCCTTACAAAGAGTTCTCCTCAATCCCACCGCTGCCTGTGATGATCCGTCTGCGGGGTCACCTTGACGGGCATGCCTGACAGAACACTTGCACAGAGGTTTAGCTGATGGGGGAGACCCACTTTAAACATGGGGGGTACCAGATTCTATGGGCTAGGGTCTCAAACTGAATTTTTTTTAAGACTATTTTGTTTGCGGGGTTGTTTGTTTGGTTTTTGTTTGGGGGAGGGTTTTTGTTGTTGTTTTTGAAGGAGAAAAGAGCTGAGCGCTGGGCTCTCTGCTTTCTCTCTATGGATACAATGTATCCAGATGAATCTTCCCTGTTACCACCACCATGGGCACTTGCATGCTGCCTCGCCAATGTGAGACAAAATGCAGTCTTCTATCCTTAGGCTCCTTTGTAGGTATTTTGCTACAGCAATGAGAAGGCTACATAGTTCACCATTCTTCTAAATAAATAGAATTTAGACTGCTAACTTGAACGGTGCCAGGTTGCCATGTTTCCCTCAGCCCCCAGGACCCTCCCAGCAGCTCTGCAAGGCATAAGGCACCACATGAGTAGTGCCAGCAGGCCACTAAGTCTTGTAACCAGCATTGGTCACACAAGCTAGCAGTGCTGGGAAAACAGTCAGGGCTCAAATTTAGGGACACTAGCAAGGACGAAATCAAGCAGCCTGGGGCAGGGGCAGCCCCAGCACTCAGTGTAGAAAGGGTTCACAGGCAGGAGAGAGATTTGAGTGAACTGCAGGCTATAGTTTATACAGCATTCTACCTAGAATTGAGAACATGCCAAGCATCCACATCCAAATTAAAAGAACTTTGGGGATTCCAGGCAAGGGACATGTCCTGACTTCTCTAAATATGCACCAAAGGACATCAGAAGTTTTAGGGAGCCAGCATTCACTGCAGTCATCCCCGAGCAGAACGGAGGATTCTGAAACCAGGTTGTATTGTGGGAATCAAGCTGGGGCTGGGATAGTCAGCTGCAGGTGTCCTGGCTTAGCACACAGAAGCAAGGGACAGGGAAGCCTATTGCAATTCCCAGTGCAGGACAGGCAGGGCAGCACCTCAGTCCTTAGCAGAGTGACAAAGGGACAAGTATCCTCTCTGTGTCTAGATGTGAGGGAAGCCTTGCCAGGGCTGCTTAATTGCTTCCTGTCTCCAGTCAGAGGGCTCTGGGAAGGAGGTAGGGCCCTGGCTGCAGGTGGGAAACCTGTGTGGCCAGCTGAGAGAGCCGGAGAAGCTGTGTCAGGGGAAATGGGGTGCGGGCTGGGAGGGATATCTAGATTGCTGAAATAAATCCTTGAATGTCCTGGAGAAGTAGACTGTCACTCACTGTGGGGAAGCAGTGTCCCCCCAGACCCCCACCCCTGCTTTATTTCCCTTCCTATTTCTTTCCTCACAGGCAGCCAGATACAGGCAGGATGGGCTGTCTAAAGAAGGAAGAAATGAATAAAACCCAGAGGAGGTCATGTCCTGTTAGAAGCGAAGCGAGCACAGAAGGTAGAGGGCTCACTCTGGTGCGGGCACCGTGATCTGGGGCCAAGGCGACTGCAGGGCTCTTCCATCCCGGAGTGCTGAGCTCAACCACAGACTCCCTTCCTACATCGTTGGAAGAAACGAGCAGCCACTTGCATCCTGGCTGCTGAAAGCACAGGCTTCTTCCACTGCATTTCTTCACAGCCTTATCCTGAGAGTTGAACTTGGACTCAGTCACCTGGGAGCCAGAGTTTGGGGTTTTATTCTTGACACACTTGCTTAGTGCACAAAGAGGACCAGTCCTGGAGAAAACGGAACCATAGTGCCCCAGGCTCGATGCTCTTTCCAGCTCCAATTGTCTATGGTTGTCTCACTTAAGAAATAGAACCACTTTTTTAAATAGGGTCTTCTTGTGTAGTCCCGAGTAGCTTAGAAGTCACTATATTTACGATGTAGACAAAGCTGATCATGAGACTCAGAGATCTCCCCACCTCTGCCTCAAGAGTGCTGTGATTGAAAATGACCACCATCATGCCTGGCTGTTCCCCCCTTCCCCACGCAATGACAGTCTTTGCTTCTTGTTTGTGTCTGAATAGTACTGTTGTGTTCCGACAGCACAGCTCTTTGTCCGTTCATCCCTGCGTCCATAACTGTAACCAGGGTTACTGCTGCAGTAAACATACCCATAGTCTCTCATAAAGACAAAATCAAGACTGAGCTTGGAGAGACTGAAAGCAAATCATGGGTATCTGGGGAAAATAGGCCAAATTGCTTTTTTTAAGTCCAAATAGCTCCCTAGATATATCAGACTCTCACAGGGTTGGCTGAGGAAGTAACAGAATGGGGTACCAGCCACAGGACAGTCCACAGGAACCATGCAGACATCAAAGGGCAAAGGCTGTCCTGTTCTGAGGTTCATGTGGCATGTGGGACCCATGAGGTAAAAGATGTCCTGGGCTCACCTTTGAGGCAACAGCCTCTAGTGGTGCCTGGGGTTCTATGGAGAATGGAGGCCTCCGTTCAGGGTTAAGAACATGACTCTGGTCCCAGAAGCACTCCCAGATCTCTTCGTAAATAGGCTTAGCTACATAGTGAACTAACAAGTCCAGTTATGCTGAAGTCAGCTAAAAAAGAAAGCCACTCTTTAACATGAATTAATTTTGTGTGTGATGTTTCCATATGCTTACGTAGTGTTCATGGATTAAACCCATTTTTTTCCATCACAACCCTTCTCAGGCTCATAGTCATGATGTAATTCTATGTTCTAGGGGCCAAATGTTTCCTTGGGAGATTAGATCAGCTGAAAAACAAGAGAAAGAAAGAAAGAAAGAAAGAAAGAAAGAAAGAAAGAAAGAAAGAAAGAAAGAAAGAAAGAAAGAAAGGAAGGAAGGAAGGAAGGAAGAAAGAAAGAAAGAAAGAAAGAAAGAAAGAAAGAAAGAAAGAAAGAAAGGAAGAAAGAGCTGTTTCCTGGATAAAATCAGGGGAATTAAAGAAGTAGACCACTGAGGTTGATGCTTGACACTGAGGCAGGGGAAACCCCTGCAGGCAGTGCTTCCTCAGCTTCCAGCCACCCTGCAGAGTTCACGGTCAATCATACTCCAGCTTTCTTTGACACCAACTAGCACAACCAGACCAGATCTAAGGAGAGGACATCTTCATACTTTAAGAAAAGCATAAAATGCCAAATAACTGATATACCACGTGGTTCACGACAGGAAAGTGATGCTCTTAACTTGGCCTTGAAGGATGAAGAAACGATCCAGCGCTCAGACAGGCCCAGACACGAGGGGACCCAGAAAGAAGGTGAGAACACTTATGGTCACCATGGCACACATGCTTGATACCAACCTTTAATTTCAGGGCGGTGGAAGTAAGAAGATCCATCATCACTTGAAGGCCAGCCTGGATGCAAGTTAGATGCTGATTCAAATACAAAACAGTGGGCCATTTAGACCAATTGGTTTTGTGAGAATTTGGTACTAAAGGCTAAGAGACTGACCACATCTTACGGTCCATCACAAGTTCACGGGGCAGAAACAGGCCAAAGAAGACTGCTCTGGGAATAGTGCAAAATTCCGGAGACAGTAGAATGGGAGGCCGGAAGCTCAGTGATCGCCACAGGAGTGAGGGCACTGAATTCCTTGAAACCTGTCCTTTTTAAATCTGCTATAAACCCTTTTGCTAATAGGGGCAGTATCTGAAGTGTGGGGAACAAAGCTACTGGGGTTGGGGACAGGAAACCTGGTCTAGAGCCACCGACTCGTGAAAAGATGTATCTGTATACATATGGACAAACAATTGCCAGTCTGACACTCCTCCATGAGAACCAGCTTATCCAGAAAAGCCATAGCTTAAGATTTATAGATTGGAAAATTTATTCTATAAAAATATATGCCTTCATTTATGGTTCCAAAGATTGGACAGAGGGCCTCGCCCTGAATAGGCAAGTGCTGCACCACTGAGCTACATCCCAAGCCGCCTCTTACTACGTATTGCTAACACAGGGCCTCGAGAAATTGTTCAAGGTAACCTTGAATTTGCTCTGTAGCCCAAGCAGTCCTGGGGCTCTCCAGCTGGGTCACAGACCAGTGTCACCAGACCAGTGTCACCAGACCAGGGTCACCAGACCCTGTGCTTGACATTTTCTAAAGCCCAAACCAAATAAAAAGTCCCTAGTCTTCCTCAAACCCACAAGAACTCTTACCAGAAAGGGATTCCTTGCCCCATTCTGTTTGGTTCCTGCATGGGCTGGTCAGGTCTGGATTCAAACAACCTTGCAGACTTCTCAAGCACCGAGTTCAGATTTCCTGAAAACGATTCTGGCTTTAGAGAGTTTTTGACGTAACGGCTAACTCTCTACATGACTTCTCAGAGCTACCCACTCAAAACAAGTACAGGAAACAATCTTATACTTGTTTTCCAAATGTTGTGATAATTCTGAAGTTTAAAATCTGCAGGGTTTCAAAGACAATATAAAACGCTTTCTCAACTTGAACCAACTGGGGAGAACCACCATCAGGCAGTTCTGGGGCTGGGTAAACAATTCCGGTTCACTGTGAAGTAAAACACTGACCTATTTTTAGAGACCAGGAGTTTTAGTGTTTTACCGTACCGGAAATAAACATTGTCACTGCTCCTTGGGTTTCAGTGGGCACAGCTGTCCTGGTGGGGACGTAAACATCCCCTGGCCAGTGTTGTGAATCCAAACACAACACTGTCTGGCTGCTGTGTGAGAACCAGGAAACGGGGCTGACTCCAGTAGCAGAAGAACCAAGCCAGCCTCCTTATCTAATCTAACTGAAGAGAGACCTGCCAGACGATACATCCTCGGAGCTCTTCGAAGTGAGTCCTTCCTAGCTATCCACACCTCTGCAGCAAGTGCCAACACTATGCTGAAACTACTGTTTGTTTTTGTTCTGTCTCACCCTCTGTGTTTTATGGTATTGTGATCAAGGAAGACTCCCCTCCTAGAACAAGCTAACTTCCAAGATAATCCACCACCTTTAAATGGGGGCTCCACCCTCAAGACTAAAATGCCTCGCAAACGCCTGTTACCATGACACTGGAGATAAGGGCTCACCATAGAAACGTGGCCCGGCATGCTAGTCTTACTCATTCCTTGCAGACTGTGTACATACTACAGATCTTCTTTTGATGACATAAGCTTCTGACAAGTGTCAACAATCAATCACTTCTATATAAATTAGAAAAACACACATCAGAGCACTTGCCTGAATAGGAATCATATCTCACAGGAACCAGCATCTCTGTGTTCTAGCTTTCCTCCTATTTAAGGCACACCTCTCCTGGCTTCTCACAAAACATAGCATATGGGGCCAGAGAAGGGGCTCAGCAGATTGGAGTGCCTTGCTGTCCAGAGTTTGATCCCGACCTCCCCCAAGCTTGTAAATCCCACAGGTTACCCTCTGTGCGCTCTCTCTCTCTCTCTCTCTCTCTCTCTCTCTCTCTCTCTCTCTCACACACACACACACACACACACATACACACTTGCACACACATATACTCTTTATCTCTCTCTCACACACAAATCATAAATAAACATCCTAAAGTTCCACCTTCAGGGGCCGGAGAGATGGCTCAGAGGTTATGAAAGATTACGGATCCTGCAGAGGACCAGGGTTCACCTCCCAGAATTCACACACAGCTCACACACCTGTAACAAAGATCCTAACAGCTTCTTGTGACCTCCATGGGCTCCTGAGCACACACTGTGCACACTCACACATGTAAAATAAAATATTTGCAATTAATCTTCAAACAGCAAGTGTGCTAATAACTATGTTATAAACCTAGGATGTTAGAATTATGAGCTGTCCTCTTTTTCCCTTTGTCTTATTTTTCCAAGAATCTTTGTAGTAATAATAATAAGTGACAAATAGCTAGTGTAATTCAGAGTATGCAGAGTTCTGATGCTCAAGGGTAGAAGAAAATGTACTGGCTAGTTTTTGTGTCAACTTGACACAGCTGGGTTATCACAGAGAAAGGAGCTTCAGTTGGGGAAATGCCTCCATGAGATCTAGCTGTGAGGCATTTTCTCAATTAGTGATCAAGGGCCCCTTGTGGGTGGGACCATCTCTGGACTGGCAGTCTTGGGTTCTATAAGAGAGCAGGCTGAGCAGGCCAGGGGAGGCAAGCCAGTAAAGAACATCCCTCCATGGCCTCTGCATCAGCTCCTGCTTTCTGACCTGTCTGAGTTCCAGTCCTGACTTCCTTTGGTGATGAACAGCTGTATGGAAGTGTAAGCCGAATAAACCCTTTCCTCCCCAACTTGCTTCTTGGTCATGATGTTTGTGCAGGAATAGAAACCCTGACTAAGACAGTGTCCTAGCACAAAGACTAAAAGGTAAACTTTACTCAAGCCCTTGATGGATTAGATAATGCTGGTCCATACTGATGAGGTAGGTTTTCTTTATCCCATCTAACTGACCCAATGCAAATTTATGAGAAAAATATATATGAATTTTAAGAGCACCCGACTGCTCTTCCGAAGGTGATAAGTTCAAATCCCAGCATCCACATGGTGGCTCACAACCATCCGTAACGAGATCTGGCACCCTCTTCTGGAGTGTCTGAAGACAGCTACAGTGTACTTACATATAATAAATAAAATAAATCTTTAAAAAAATGAATTTTGATTTCATATATTCTAACTTATAACTGTGTGGATGTAACATATTCCCTCTAGGTTAATGTGTTGGTACAGTTGGTCCTCATCTGGTGGCACTGTTGGGGAGGTTGTAGAACCTACAGAATTATCCAGCATTTTTACACCGCAGTATGGGAAGTTGTATCTATATGCAGGGCCTCATTCCTAGCACTCCCAGTCACAGGCAGCCTAGAGGGCAAGTTGGACACACCAACCAGGGCGTGGGGCTGAGCCTCAGGAAGTAAATCACTGAGGGGCCAGCCTTACGTGTACTAACCTGAGCTCTCTGATTCCAAGGTAGCCTCCAACTCCAATTGTCCCCAGTGACAAGCAGTTCCCAGTGTCCCATCCTCCCCGTTGTGATAAACTGTACCACCTCACCCTTCCCCTTGCATTGCTTCTCTATCGGGGTTTTGTCACAGTGACTAAGAAGGCAGCGGATGAGTTATGCATGCACAGGACTTGGAAACAGCACGTGGCTGATACTAACAATGTGATACGTAGACCTTTCTGTGAAACTCTTCCGTGCTCTCCACATTTATTATGACCAACACATTATCTTCATGTTCATACACTTCCTCATACAAAATTCATCCTTCAGAAGTCCGATTTGAACCAACTCTCTTGAATATACGTACCTGTTGCATCAAAATACTTTTATTTAAAGGAGTTGTTTAAGAATTTTAAGTTTAACATCAAGCATATAGGTAAATTTTAAGACATTCTATCTGAATCATATTAATCTTAACAATATAATAAATTTAACACAAAAGCCTCCCAAAGTAATATGCAATTATTGTTGAAATAAAGCTAGAAATGGGCTTATTTGCAGCACATGTTTATCCTGTGTATCTAACTTACTAGAAAACTAAGACTAGCCTGATTCTTCCTTGTTGTGCAATGGAACAGTAACTACTGTTCATAATGATCCCACAAGGGCATTACAAGATTCTAAAATGCCTTCTAAACCACCAAAGAAAGGATGCACTAAATTTAGAGTACTTCATCGGAAAAATTGTTTGTGCTAAATTCCCTGGAAATTGAGACTATGTTGGTATTTACAGCTATCTAGTTTGTCAGTCCAAACTGTCTGTTAATCGAAATGACCTGTCTTCAGCGTGTTTTCATAACCTGGAGAATGTTATGCAGTCATCTAAATGTGCCCAGAGAGTGTGTGGGATGCTGGCATGCCCCTGGGTTTCTTACTCCCAGTTGAATCTGAGAGTAGCATATTATGGGACAATGGGGCTCCAGTTCCACCAGTAACGTACCCCAGGTTGGTATTAATGTTGGACTTAACGTGCGCACAGCAGCTACAAAGGATGCAGGTGCACCATCAGTACTGAACAAGCCCTGCAAGGGGATGCAGTATGATCTCCACAGAGGAGGCTTGCAATAGGAGCCATTCTTCAGTGTTCCTTGGTAGAAAAACAATACATTCTCAAGACCACAGAGGCTACAGGTTTGGGACCAGTACTCTAAGGAGAGACCACCCATGTTAGTGAAATAAGATGAGAAAATAATATATATTATATTTATATAAATATATATAACTTGCATATAAATATGTGTATATACTATATATATCATGTATTACATATTATATATTGTTACATGTTATATATAGATTGTATTTTATATATTTTGTTTGTTATATATATTATATACAAATATGTGTGAATGTATATATATATATGTATATATACATATATATACATATATATGTGTGTGTATATATATGTGTATATATATACATATATATACATATATGTGTGTGTGTATATATATGTGTGTATATATATATATATATATATATATATATATATATATATATATATATATATATACTGACCAGCACACAAAAAAGCCACTGTCAGGTCCCTGCACAAGTCTACTGAGAGTTCAAGAGTCCCAAGGTATACAGTGGGCAGCCAGGATTGTATGTGTCAGGCATGGACTATGACAGAATTATTTATATTTAGGTTACTAAGATTAGAGATAACTTGACAAGGTGCAGTGGCAGAGGTCTTTAATCCCATCACTTGGGAGGCAGAGGTAAGGGGATCTCTACAAAGTGAATCCAGGACAGCCAGGACTCTGTTGCACAGAGAAACCCTATCTCAAAAAACAAACAAACATACAAAAAGATTGAAGATAACTTGATAACTTTATAATTTGGTTCCTTGGTCACTCTAAGCACGTGAAAAATGCCTAATGCCATGTGGCCAGGAGCTTCCCTGCCCAGAAAGTCTGACTGAACTTGTGCTGAGTCCAATGCCAGAGCCTTGCACACTTTCAGATAAGATATAAAAACCCCAAGAACTTCTGTGCTTTCACCTGGCATTTTAGACTATCTGTGACTGCACATACAGCAATCTACCCTCCCCTATCAGACCTCCTTACAGGAGGCAGATTCATGGGTGTGTCCGCACCAAGGATGCAGCAGTGGGCATTCCTGTATCCTGCCTGCTAACTGGCTTCACAGACAAGAGGGCACAGAAGCCCAATCCGCTGAGGCTGCTGCAGCTTCTAGGCAGCTCCTGGCCACAGGTAATGCTTAGCTACTCTCAGAAGGAGAAAAGTAAGTTTGACCCTTTTTTCCCACCATAGGTCTCCCAGACCCATTCACTTTAACCCTCCCATCTTTGGCTGGGCCAACCTCATGAGGAGGGAACTGTGGGCCGGCTTGCTCAGTCACCCCACCTTGCTCAGAAAGGGGCAACTGTTTGTGACTCAAATGGCCTTTATTAGTCATTGTGTGCTCTAGAATAAAAGGGTGTCTCTAAGGACCTCCTGCTTCCTGCAGCAAATGCTTTAACCTCCACCTCACCTTAAAGTTCATGGAGCCTGAGAAGAATGCTCTCAAGCTCAACAATTGACTGTATCTTAAGCACAATAAGCTGATCTTTAAAAAAAAAATAAGAAAGAAAAGAAAAAATGGGGCTGAAAGTCAAACCTTGTAAAATAATTCCAACATTTTATAGTGTTGTTCTGATTACATACAATTCCCACAAGAAGGGAAGTCCCTTTAAAATAAGGACTATTCAATACTAGTCCAGGATTTCCTCTTGTTGTTGATAATTTCCTCCTAACAGAAGACACGACATAGTGCACAACGAATTCAAAGGAAGGGTCCAGAGACGACGCGGCATCTATACTCTGCAAGGAACATTGTTCGGTTTAATTGATGTTTTCCTTGCAAATCAAGAGTGAGTGTAACTATTTTTATCCAGAAAAATAATAGATTCCCCTAAACTTAGGGCTTCCCCACCCCCACCTAGTTTTAAATATAGTCAGAATCATAACCTTTACCCTAGCAAACTCAACGTTTCCATAAGAAAAGTCTTGAACAAAGATAAAGAGATGTGCCATGTTCTGAACAAACCAGGCTTTACCAGTGAGAATCATGGACTGTTTGGTTCAACCATTATGTTTTCAATGGGTCCTATCACCTCAACAGAGATGGCTCATAGAAAAGGCCACTCTATTTCTGTGAAGCCTAAGGCTCTTCCTCTCCACTGGAACAGTGACACTGTATGTAGACATCAGTTCGGCCCACCTCTGGAGGCTGAGTGATGTCCTATCGTTTTGTGTGTGTGCTTGAGATCTCTCAAGGCAAACAATAGCCTTGACTCTTGTATACACAAGGGCAAGTACATCAATAAGCAAATTTTGGCAGAACATTTTTCCAATTTCCTCTGTTCAGTCAGAGAAACATAATTCAACCTTCACAATTTGGCCTGACATGCTAGAAATAAACGAACACCACCTTTTGTCCAAGTACTTAAACATTTCCAATGAAGACGACGAGTCTCTGCTTAGACCGAATGAAGCAAAGGCTTCGGTTATGCAAATAACACTGCTTGGGAGAGGAGCACCTGTAGCAGGATTGTCATAGGAAATATAATGCTCTCCAGCACATGAATTTTTCAGATTTTAACAGGAGCAGTTCTTAAAACAGAAGCATACTATAGTCAACATTGCCTAGCATTTTTTAATAAATAAATGAAGACTGCAAGTAAAATCAAATTCATTTTCATAGTAATACTCCTTTATTTTTCAAGTTACCTCAGCAGTCTGGGGGCTAAACTGAATTAGCAATTAGAGCAACAAGAAACATTCTTTGGCTTCCAAATTTGTACACAGAGTTAAGAAGTAGGAGCTGGGGCTGGAGAGATGGCTCAGTGGTTAAGAGAACTGACTGCTCTTCCAGAGGCCCTGAGTTTAAATCCCAACATCCATGAGGTAGTTCACAACCATCTGTAATGGGATCTGATGCCCTCTTCTGGTGTGTCTGAAGACAGCTACAGTGTACTCACATACATAAAATAAATAAATCTTTTTTAAAAATGGAAACTGAGGTTTAAACAGGTTGGGCAAGCACATTCTTGCAACTGCGTGTATTCTAAGTTAGTAATTCTTTTCTAGAGACTTGGTCTCCTTATCTGTCAGCAACTGTAGAAACAAAAGTCTATCTTACATGCAGGGAAAGTCTGTGTTGGGGAGGGACGGGGTGCTGTGCATGGTACCTATGCTTTTGTGTGCACACGTGTCAGGATAGCTATTCTCACCTATGTGTGTGGAGGCCAGAGTTTGTTTTCTTCCGCTGTGACTTCCTTTACCTCCCTCAGCCTTATTTTTTTATGTGGTTGCTCTCATAGAACCCGGCACTTGCCATTTCAGCCAGAATGGCTGGCCAGGAAGCACACAGACTCTTCCTGTCTGTCTGTCTCTCCTCCTCCAGTGCTGACTCATGGGTACTTGCCTCTACTGCCTGTTTTGACATGGATGCTGGGATTCAAACTCAGGTCTTCTCACCTGCAGAGCAAACAGTCTACTCACTGAACCATTTCCAGAGAAGTCTTTAAAGGAATAAGTAAAGAGCCAGCCATAAAGTGGGACCCGGCAATCACATTCTGTGGGCCACGTCACTTGATTGCTGTCACCTGATCCTCTAGCCTAAAGACACTTTTTCTTCTCTCCAATAAGAGCTCGTCCCAGCCAGGCATGGTGGCGCACTCCTTTAATCCCAGCACTTGGGAGGCAGAGGCAGGCGGATTTCTGAGTTCAAGGCCAGCCTGGTCTACAGAGTGAGTGCCAGGAAGCCAGGGCTATACAGAGAAACCCTGTCTTGACAAAAATTAAATAAATAAGAGCTGGTCCCAAAGTTACAAGGACTTCAAAGTTGTGCAGACCACAAGAGTATTTGTGTTTTCTATGTCCCCTCTGAATGACCACACTGAAAAGAGCTGTGCCTTTTTCCACCCAGCTGTTAAAGGTGAACCCCAAGGCTCACTAGGTCTCATTCAGTCTGCGCGCACAGTACTGCACAGTCCTACTGAAATGTCTTTTAAATGTTCTGACTCTTTGTTTCAGGTCCTGGCATGGATCCTTGGAGACTCGGCTGGAAGAAAATCTCCATGGCAGACACCACACTGCATTCAAAACAACCCCTGGCTTTTGAATATGGTTGACCTTGTTACTCTGGTCTCTTCCTGTGGTGCTTTCTGGAAAGTGTCTGAGTCCTTCCTGTAAAGCAGCTACTGTTCCCAAGACAAGCATAGGCATGCCTCAAGTCAGCTGAGGACTCTCACCGAGGTCTCTTATCCTCCCTTGACCCCACAGCAGAAGTCAAGAGCAATTCTTCAAGCTTGGGATTATTTGATCCATGAGATGTTATATGATAAAATACCAAAGAAACAGGGCAGATACGTGCAAGGGGCAGTGAAAGTTTTTGGTGGCTAGAAAGCCACTCCTCCAGCATTATTGTATTTACTTCAGAGGAGTCCTGAACCAATAGTTCCAACTTCACTTCCTTACTACCTTCCAGCTTTGAGACTCAGGTTGCTCCCTTAGCTAGACGTTGTGCCAAGGTTATCGTAATCCATGTATGCGAAGAACAGAGGGAACTCTTTCAAGAGTTGGGAAAGATATTTTGTGGAAATTTTACCTTCAGTCTAATTTTACCCTAAAGTTGGACCCCAAGTAATTTATCTTTGCAGATTTCACACAATATGTGATTCGCTAGACATGTTTCTAAGACCCTGGAAGCCTTCTGAAGGGTCCACACAAAGAGCAGTCTCCACAGCACACGGTGCAGGTGTTCTTGGCTCTTCCTGTGTCCCTGCAGCCACAAGACCCAGGTGCATTGTGCTGAATCCATGAGAAGGGATGAGCCCATCAGCCGGTGGCTTCAAAGCTGAAGGGTCAGCTTTGAGGATGAAATGAGAAGCCAACCACAGGTCCATCCAAAGATTTTACCTGCTCTTGGCCCAGTGGTCTTGATCACTAGCAGTTTGGCCCTTCTCTGTTTATTTGCTACTTTTACATGTGTTTCTTTGCAGTTACATGGTCTGAGAAAAAACCTTTTTCATCTCATTGCTTTAAGCATCCTTGAAGGTCAGTCCACCCGAGAAGGGAGGAGTTGAGCATTGTTTTGTTTTGTTTTGTTTTGTTCCTAAACTCTGCAAATAATAGAAGAAAGGAGGTGGTTTGTATTGGGTCACCTGCTTCCCCACCAGGGTGCCGGGCTTTGTTTTTCCCTCTCAGCCCCATCTCCTTTTATCTTGGCTGCACATGCTTTGTTGTTTGGTGGGAATTTTTGTGGCTCCTGATCTCTTAGGGAACTTCCTATCCCAGGGAACTCCAAGATTCTCCCCAGAGGCTCCCACCCTCCAACCACACCACCATATAAAGCGGCACCTGAGCACACAAGATGTCCTGAAAGCAGCAGCAGAAGTGCGATTCTGCAGCAAGGTTGCCGGTGTAGATGTGCAGCCAAACTATGTGTGTATGCTTGAATGCTTGGTTGTGTTCTCATGGCCAGGGATGCATGTCACACAAAGGAGGAGCCTGTGTGTTCACTCTGTGCGTCCTTCCTCTTCAATACAGGGCTTCTAGCACTGTTTGTGGTCCCCAGCCCTTCCACAAGTCAAACACTTAATTGGTAATAAACCATCAAGAAATGTATTTTCGACTGTTCCTCTCATATATACACGTATATGTAAAATATAATTTTACCATTTATTAAAGATTAAAGCAAATTTGCATACTAATGAAAGGGATGCGTTGCTTCTCTATTCCTTTCATTATTGGAGTGTGCATGTGCATTGGAATGGGTGTGGATGAGCACACAAGAGTCAGAGTTTGCATATAAAGGTCAGTCAGGGAGCAACATCTGGAAATTAGTTTTCTAGCTGGCAGTCAAGTCACCAGGTGTGTGTGTGTGTGTGTGTGTGTGTGTGTGTGTGTGTGTGTGTGTGATGACAGATTTTATCCACTGAGCCATTGCACTGACCCTTGTTTGCTTTTATGTAAAGAATTAAAATGTGACTGAATATTTGATACTGCAGTATGGAAAATGTCTGCAGCCTCCTTTTGAGCTGATTGTTATGTCCAGCTTATAACTATCAGTAGTGAGACCACAACTTCACATGAACGTGTACTTCAGCGTGGCAGAAGTAAGCTCAGGATTATTTCAGAAAATCTTACAATCCAGTCCTTTCTGATTGCTTCGTTTGGTTTCGTGGGTAGGAGGGACGAGGTCTCGTGTTTCCCAGGTAGGCTTCACACTTACTGTCCATCTGAGACTGGCCTTGAACCCCATCCTCCTACTCTGCCTCTTACAAGCTGGAATTACAAGCATATCATCTTGCCTGGCAGAAATTCTGTCATCCTAAGCCAAAATTCACTGAAAAAAAAAAAAGTTGTGAAACTCAGCTCAGCAAGTCCAACAGCAATTTTTAAGATAAAGTTTACTTTCTTGAGACAGGGTATTGTGTGGCCTTGAACACACTATGCACCCCAAGTTGACCCTAAACTCCTAATATTCCTTTTCTGCCTCTCACATGCTGGGATTATAGGTATGCACCTCCATGCCCAGCTAGAAGCGAACATTCTAATGCAATCCAACTCAAAGAACAATTTGATAAAGACACACCAAGGGCTAATGGTAAGGCAATGTTGAGAGTCTTCATTTTCTGTAACTGAACTGTTGTTTCAGAGAAGAAAACATTGTGAAGAAAATACTGCATTCATAACGTATACAGTCTCAAACCTGCGCGGACGGGAACCACTCGGAGTTCAAAGACGCCATGTGCTACTCAGCATGTAAGGTGCATCCTTTGCTGTGTGTTCAGAACTGGGGCTGCAGTCAAGTCATAATCACATTGGTGATTATTTTTTGTTGCTGTGAATCAATATGCAGTTATCCCAGAAGCTTGAGGACCTGAGTTTGATTCCTACACCTTAGGTGGAAGGACTGACCCACTTTCTGAAAGGTGTCATCTGACCACCATACCCATGATGGCATATAGGTGCTTGTCAGCTCTCCTTCTCCTCCCTCTCCTCTCCCACTCCCCTCCCTCTCCCCGCCCCCTCCTCCTCTCCTTCTTCCTCCTCCTCCTCTTCCTCTTCATCACCATAAAAAGAGGCTGCAGTTAATACAACAAAAATGAATGCCTTGGGTGTACAGCTCAAGGAGACTGGCGATCCACCCACCAGGTGCATTTTGTGAACTTCTAGATAGACAAAATCGTGCCCTGCTTCATTCCTGTGTCCCGAATGCCTGGCAAATAGCTTCACACATAGGACTGTCCAGGAGTTCTTTGTAGAATGAATACTGAGGAGGGAGACTTTGTCAAGCCCCTTCACAGCTCTGCTCTGTTTTCTTTGTGAATCTACAACACACCTGATGTCTTGAATTCTGATTCTTGCCATCCAAAATGGATGTGGCTTTACTGTGTCACTGTGTCAGCCTGGCGTGTACAAGGCAGGAATAAAAGGAACTGATCTGCCAACAGGATTATGTTCCCATCTCAAATGAAAGTCCACAGATAAAGTATCCTTGAACTCAAGTGAATATAGAGGGCTCAGCTGCCATCTTTCTGTATAGCCATCCTCAATCCCAAACCCATGTCCATCTAGACCAGTGGGAAGAGCAGGAAGACAGGATGAGAGCCGCTTGTGCAGCCCAGTTCACTTCCCCCTTGGCCTCATGCTCAGGCATCATTGGCTAGACTCTGCTTGGGTAAGATGTTACCCAAATACAAATAGGACTTCACTGATCAAGTGGAACATGCGCAGTGAATGGCTGCTGGCACCAACCAGTGAGATCTAGTCCATCACCGCCTATTTGGCTTTGCAGTTCCAGAAAACTGTAGCCCCAACTTCCCTTATTCTGAGATCTTCAAGTTTTCTCAAATCCTGACATTTCAACTACTCCTGAGAAAAATGGGGGTGGGGGATAAAAAGATAAAGTGTTTTTTTTTTCTCAAGTGGAAACTTTGCATTAGGCTAAGGACCCTCCCTCCAGTCTTCTTAGACCAGTTTCTCTCATATTCAGGAGACACGTGTTTCTGTGGAAAATGGTGCTGGTGGTGGATGAATCCCATTTATTTTTATTCTGGTTCCTGCTCTGAGCACTGCAACTGTGGCCTCTGCTTCAGCAGCCTGGTTTGTTCTCTGTGAGTCTTTATATTCGGAAGTCCAGATTCATCACCTTAAACCATTTCCTTACTTCCAGATTCAGAGGAATCTAGGGCAGGTAGGGGAACATCTGCATCCCATTAATAATAACAACTGAAAGATGGAGGTCAGAGCTTTGGTTCATTGAGGAAGAAATAAGTCTCTCATATATTGATATCAAGGAAAAGCTTGCTACTTACATTGTCATATGTCAGAAAGGAAGGTGTGTTTACTGTACTGCTTAAATTCTAATACTTCCTCCAATAATGCACCAGCAGAATGTGCCTAAACAAGTTACTCTGCCTCTATCTCATTTTTATAATCTGTAAAATGGGGCTAATAGTAGAGCATTTAAAATGTAAAACATTTGTAGAGAATTTATCACACAGGACCTGACACATAAAAAATAGTTGATGGCTGTGTCGTAATTCAACTCCCAATCACTTTCTGGACAATTTTTGACAGCTTTGGGACCAGGTTCTTCTCCTCTGGTAAAATATACTAGAGAGGCAGCCAGTTCAAGGCAGAACTGATGGAGCAGTGCCTTAGTCACCAAAGACATGGATCTTTTTATCAGCAAATTCTGTTATCTGTAGCCCATCGCTCAGTTATCAACACAACACGGGAACCCCAGCATAGACCTCTATATGCAGAAAGCAGAAATGGCCTGAGAAGATTGCTATTGTCATTTCTTTCAAAATCCTACATCTACATCAAATTGTTGGGCAGAATTTAGCCCATGAGCAAACCTAAGAAGTGGGGCCTGTATAAACTGAGAAGTGCTATCCTGAGTGTGACATCCTATTGCTAGCAGAGCAGAGAATGAGTGTGCCTGCAGGCCAGGGAAGACTGGACCCACATGTTACTCTCATCTTGTTTCTCATTTCACAATTTAGAAAAAGGGAGTGGCCACAGCTAATGACTCTGAAAGTCACCTCTGTCACATGTGAGGGCCAATGCCAGTAATCCAAGAGGTCCTCTGTGCCTGCAGGAAACAACATTTCCCGGTATATTTGGAAATTCACAAAAAGGGTAGATCTTGGGCTGGAGGTATAGATTAGCAGGTAGAGTACCTGCCTAGCACACGAAACCCTGCCTTCTATCATTCTACCTTCAGAACTGTGTAAAGCTGAGCTCAGGAGTGCACACTTGTAATCCCAGCACTTGTGAGGTGGAGTCGAAAGGACCAGAAGTTCAAATCAACTTGACTTCACAGAAAGTTGAAGGCTAGCCCAGGCTGCATGGGGCCCTGGTGAGTATGTGGCCAGGCTGCATGGGACCCTGGTAAGGATGTGGCCAGGATGCATGGGGCCCTGGTGAGGATGTGGGGCCCTGGTGAGGATGTGACCAGGTTACATGGGGCCTGGTAAGGATGTAGCCCAGGCTACATGGGACCCTGGTGAGGATGTGGGGCCCTGGTGAGGATGTGGGGCCCTGGTGAGGATGTGGGACCCTGGTGAGGATATGGGCCCTGGTGAGGATGTGGGGCCCTAGTGAGGATGTGGGACCCTGGTGAGGATGTGGGGCCCTGGTGAGGATGTGGGGCCCTGGTGAGGATGTGGACCCTGGTGAGGATGTGGGTCCTAGTGAGGATGTGGCCAGGCTTCATGGGACCCTGGGGCTGAAGAGATGTCTCAGTGAGAAAGAGCACTTGCTGTTCAATCTTTTTTTTGTTTTGTTTCTTTCAAGACAGAGTTATTCTGGCTTTCCCAGAACTAGCTCTGTAGACCAGGCTGGCCTTGAACTCACAGAAATCTGCCTGCCTCTGCCTCCAGAGTGCTGGAATCAAAGGTGTGCACCACTACCACCTGACCTCAGCTGTTCAAGCTTAAGAACCTGGGTTCAGATACAGCACCCACATAACAAGTTA
The DNA here is from genome assembly GCA_902729485.2 of Mus minutoides. Taxonomy (NCBI): domain Eukaryota; kingdom Metazoa; phylum Chordata; class Mammalia; order Rodentia; family Muridae; genus Mus; species Mus minutoides. The sequence goes on from LR749585.1 coordinate 1,434,813, forward strand.
GGAATGATCCCACACACACCTTGGAGGCTCAGCAATGTTGAAAGTGAAGATGGGATGATTTCTGGGATTTACCCAGTGCCAGTCTAGCTGAAGAACATAACTCCAAGTTAAGGGAAAGACCTTGACTCAAAGCAATAGGCAGGTTGATAGGAGTTAACACCAATTCTACCCTGGGCTTTGTGAGTGGGCGGGTGGGTGTACATCACTACATACATACACCGCACACACAAAGAAGAAGGAGGAAAGAAAAAAGAAAGTAAAGAACATTTGTCATATGTTTTTATCACTAAAATAAAATAAAAAGAGAACAGGAGAAAACTTTGGCGGCAATATCCACACACTTATGACATTGACTAACTCAGCAAATTGTATCCAATAACTGTGTTTTTATATCAAACTTGAGTCTTAGTTTGGGTTTTATTGTTGTGAAGAGACACCATTGTAGGCTTATATTCTTCAAAACATACTTTTAATAAGGGTAAGTAAATGCTTTAACCTCCCTTCTAGCCCACCACCCACCCAGCAGAAGTAGTAGAAAGGAAAGGTTAATAGGGCAAAGGAAGATATGGGCCTGTTTAGAAATAGTTCTTTGGAGAGAAGCCCATCTGCATTGTCAGGATATGAGCAGTTCCATTCACAGGAATCAACCAACAGTGGTATCCTGATCCACTTGCAAGCACCATTCACAAATCAGCAATGGCATTTCGGTGTAGAAGAAACTAGAAGGCTGTGCCTGTCAGCCCAAGTTCATAGAAGCAGCCCAGAACACCACCAGAAGTTTTTTGCTGCATTTCTCTCTATGAAGTCACAGCAAACAATGATCAGCAAAGAGTGGCAAGGCAACCAATACCATACAGCATCTTCATTGCCTGATGCATTGCCTGTTGGCTTATATATAACCTTTCCAAACATCACATGTTCTCTTAAGTGTCCACTCTAGCAAAACATTACAGGCCCTTTTCCAGGCTACTTCCAGAAAAACACAGCTTGTCTGTTCTCAGTAAAACAGCCCCCCCCCCATGTTTTGTTTCACCAAAAGCATCCTCTCATAAGAGAATTTCCGGAAAAACATCACATGACACAATTGAGTCTCCAAAGAAACCAGAAATTTCCACTTCATACCATGACCAAGGCAACTCTTATAAAGGAAAACATTTCATTGTAACTGGCTTACAGTTTCAGAGGTTCAGTCCATTATCATCATGGTGGGAAGTGTGGCAGAATCCAAGCAGACATGGTACTGGAGAAGGAGCTGAGAGTTCTACATCTTGATCCACAGGCAGCAAGGAAGGACTGTGTTCCCCACTGGACAGATCATGAGCATCAGAGTCCTCAAAGCACATCCTCACAATGACACACTTCCTCCAACATGTGCTACTCCCTGTGGGCTAAGCATTCAAACACACAAGTCCATACCTATTCAAACCACAACTTAACTTATTCCAATACCTTTTTAAAATCCCAAAAAACACATAAGCTAGAATGTCTTGAAGGAATAATATGAATCTTCTGGAGTTGCAACCATGTAGTAGTTACCGCAGAGATCTGCAGGCTCCATGCCATTGCTGGAGCTCGTGCAGCCTGCATGGGATCGATCCATTGGGATCACCTGCAGTTCTGCCAAGCACCTGTGTGCGACTGGCTGCTCTTCCGAACTACTTAGAGGATTTGTGCTTCGGCTGAAGTGTAATGGCATTGCTAGCACTGGGTTGTGGAAAAGGGGGAGTGGGGCAGTAACCTCAGAAAACACTAGAGACATCTTTCTTCCATTGAAGATTCATTTGTACTTACTTTCCTGTATTTGTGGGTGCTTCTGGATGCATGTATGTGTAGCACACGTGTTAAGGTGTCTCTATAGGCCAGAATAGGACATCAGATTCCTTGGAACTGCTCATAGAGATGGTTGTAAACTATCCAGTACGATTGCTGGGAACCAACCCCAGGTCTTGTGCAACATGTACTCCGAGCCATCTCTGCTGGGAACACCTTTACATTCTCAAAACTCACTTAGATGCCAATTTTCTAATGGAATTTTAAAATACTGCATATGCATTATACTATTTAATTCTAAAGTAATACAGTTACATTAAATTGCCCAGTGTTTAATATAAAACATGAAGAAGGCATAAGTAGTATATTTAGGATGACACTTGGATAGATGTGAATTTAAAGGGAAAATAATCAACTTTGCAAGTCTTGCTCAATCATCAAATACTAATAGCCAGTCAATTAGAAGTAAAGGTCATGTAGAGCTGTGTCTGACCACGTCATTCAGGCCTGTCTGCTTCTGAAGAGTGACCAGGTGGGCATCAAGGATTGTAGCTGCCCCTGTGTCCGAGATGCTCTTCTGATTCTTCTGACTGTCCGTCATGGTTCTCAGAGGTCTGAGCTCTTCCATAGTATTCACATCTCACCTACCAACGCCCAGTGAGGACAAGACAGTTCAGGAGTTGGTTGGTTCCTTTTGAACGGTCCAATGACCTAATGCCCTGCCATCTCACAGGTCCCAGCAAAGAGTCCACGCTTTCTCCTTTGAAGAGTTGGGTTGGAACCATCCCCCGCCCCCCACCCGTCCCCCCCACCCCTGCTGCTGGTGTTTCTGCCATCTAACTTTCTTTGTGTCTCTTATGCCTGACCTTGGCCTGTACTCTGCACAGGGGTTGGCTCTTTACTCATTATTTGCCCATTCCTCTTTCCTTCTTGATTTACTAATGCTGTCTTCTTTCATCTCTCTCCTGCCTCTCTGCTATAGTGTTTTTAGCAGTGTACCTACCAGCCCATCACCCAAAGCAAAAATAAGGTGCTTTCCACAGTGCTGGAACAAGAAAAGAAAGCCTAAATAGTTATGAGAAAATATTCTGGAAGGGTCTTTGTTACTTTTACTTTTTAAAGTTCACATATCCCACTGATGCTCATCTCCATCCAGATCTGTTGCTGTCAGCACACCTGAGACTGCAGTTTATTTATACAAAAAAAGGCTTACTTGATCTCAGGGTCCAGGAAGTCTAAGATTTGATGGCCATGTGTAACACAGTCCTTGTGACACTGGGCTCATGGTACTAAAAGAAGGGACAAGCAAGCACATTCATCAAGCTTTGTGTTGAAGGGAGGACCAGACTCGCATTCATAGCAACCCATTCCCCATAACTTGCCCTGGAGCAGCATGAGCCACTCAGGACTCACCACCTTCCCTTGGGTGCCACCTCTCGGCACTGTAACTCTGGGAAGCTGGGCTCGAACACAAGAAAGGCTTTGTCATAGCACCGTCCTCATCCAGAAGAGAGAAGAGAAGAGAGGAGCACGGGGAAGAGAGTAAATAAAGGAGCATATAGACTATAAACAATCCCATTGTATGGAGAGACCTTGCAAAACCATTTAGTGATGAAGCTGAACAGACACACTTGGGCTGGCCTGTGTCAAGCAGCCAAGAAAGCAATCCAGAGAGTCACACTGCTAGGGCGCAGTGGAGTTGCTGGGCTGGGGAAATAATAAGAGATAAGCTTCCTGGGCAGGATTAGGGCACTTGGAGTTTCCATTAAAGATTGGACTAATCTCTGATCGCTGCTTTCAGCTGTTTCCTACCTGATGCCACCCTGTCACCCTAATAGACCATCTCTCTGGTAGATACACACATCGGATAGCCCAGAGGTGTGACCGTCCCAGCAACAAGCCCTCCTCTCCACAGAAGAAATCTAGAGACTCTGTTGCTAAAGATGGGTATGAATAGCAGGGTCTCAATTAGCTGTCAGTGGCCAGATGTCGTTGTCATGGGGACAGAGACAAGCTTCAGATCCACTGACAAATGAAGGTTAAGTCAGTGCAAGAGAAAAGGTGAGAACCAATGTCAACAATGAGGCCCAGGGTTTACCTCCCTCCCACAGCTTCACTTACTGACCAAAGACGGCCTGGCTGCACTCATGATCAGCCTCAAAAGAAGCCCACCCTCCAAAGCTGGCCTCTCTCACGTCACCTGTCACTCAGCACTGTTTCTTCTTTCTGTCTCCTAAAGCAGCCAGGATCAAGCTCAGCTGCAAAGCTTCTTTTTTTTCCCCCTAGGGATTTTTAAAAGCACTGATGCTACCTCTGGATCTTCTGATTTAATTAATCTGGGCTGTGAACTGCCTGTCAAGATTGCCTGAATTTTCTTCCCCAGTGACTCTGATTTGAAACTACTTGAAATTCACCATCCCAAAGTATTTTTAACAAGACCTTCTTGTGTATTCAGACTTTCACTAAAGCTTTTAGGAGTTTATAAAAGCATGACTCCAGTAGAGGATGGGGAAAAAATCTTCAAAATCTATTTTAAATATTTGTGTCTTAAAAATATAAAATTCTTTAGTCTATACCCTCCTTTAGAAAATTTGAAAGAAGTGAGTAGAAACTTCACCTTAATTTCATCCCATGAGTCCCTCTCCTCCTCAGGATCCATTTCTCTCCTACTCTTACACTTGCATTCAATGCTGGTACTCCAGGCATTTGCAGTCCTATAATAATATAAATGCTACAGGAAAGAATCATTGTGAAAGTCACTGCAACGGTGAGAGGGTCTACATCGGGCCAGCTGGGGCACTGGGAATCAGGCTGGGTGTTACAGAGGACATTCCACATGGTGGTAGCAAATGGCCTCATTAAAATATCAACAAGGACGTGGTGGACACTGGTTGGCCATCTGTAACCATATGCAAGATTCCAGGATCTCTAGGTAGCTGGCCATTACTTCTTTCACCAGGTGATGAGAGATCTTGCAAGAAAGCAGAGGAGACCCTGTGCCTCCCAGCATTCTCTCTGATCTCTGTTGCTGCTCTGGACCCTCCCACTCCACTCCCCTTTCCTCCACTACCTGAACCCAACCCAACTGCAGAATGTAACTACGTCCGAACCAGGTGAAAATGAAGGATGAGCAGGAAAAAAGAGACCTGGTTGCTGTGCTCTGTTTTGAAGAGTTCACCTAGGGGCTGGGATGTGGATGTCAGGTGCTTACCCAGAATTCTCAGGTTCAACCCTCATCAGCACAGGAACCGACCACAGCTTAAATGTTAAAGCCTTAGTACACCAATAAAGGAAATGAAAGGAAATGTGGGTTAATGGAAAGGCGACCTATTCATGGATTGGAAGAATTCATCCTGTTAAAATGTACACTATCACCCAATGTGAGCTATGGTGCAAGGCCTGTGTAGTTATACAAAAACAACTCTCAAAGTCACAGTTGTTAGGTAGAAAAGTCCCTCTGCACAATGACTACAGTTAATAATATTGTATTCATAAGTTTTTAAAGGAGGCTGGAGAGATGGCCAGTGGTTAAGAGCACTTACTGCTCTTCCAGAGGAGCCAGGTTCTATTCCCAGCACCAACATGGTGGCTCACAGCCATCTATAACTCCAGATTCAAAAGATCCAACATTCTCTTCTAGCCTCTGGCACAAGCCACAGATATGTATGCCAACAAAATACCTATGCACATAAAAATAGACTAGTTAAAAGAAAATAAATTTCTTCCTTATCTATGAAAAATTGGTTAGGGAAAGATTTTAAGTGGTCTTACTGCCTACAAAAAGCACATATTAATTAGTTCAATGGAGACAAGGTATATTAATCATGATAAATATAAATAAGCTTTCATTTTAAATTTTAGGGTATTTTTCTTACATGGTGTGGCATGGAAATTGTACCACAGGACACATATGAAGGTCAGAGGACAGCTTGTAGGACACAGGACACATATGAAGGTCAGAGGACAGCTTGTTGAACACAGCACACATATGAAGGTCAGAGGACATCTTGTAGAACATAGGACACATATGAAGGTCAGAGGACAGCTTGTAGGACACACAATACACATATGAAGGTCAGAGGACAACTTGTAGGACACAGCACACATATAAAGGTCAGAGGACAGCTTGTAGGATACAATACACATATGAAGGTCAGAGGACAGCTTGTAGGACACAGCACACATATAAAGGTCAGAGGACAGCTTGTAGGATACAATACACATATGAAGGTCAGAGGACAGCTTGTAGAATACAGGACACATATGAAGGTCAGAGGACAGCTTGTAGGACACACAGCACATATATGAAGGTCAGAGGACAGCTTGTAAGACACAGCACACTTATGAAGGTCAGAGGACAGCTTGTAGGACACAGTACAGAGAGGGCACATGGTGGTATAAAGTGGAAACTTCTGGTTTCTTTGGAAATGCAGTTATATCAAATGATGTTTAGCTGGGTACACAGGTGAAAAGATGTCTTGCTGAAGCAAACATGTGAAAGAATGGTTTCCTGAAGCAGACACAATTGAAAGGATGTTTTACCATAACAAACACATAAAAGGGTGTATGATGTTCAGAAGGAATATAAATACGACCCCATAGACATTGGGAGCTTGAGCACTGGTTTGCTTTGCTCCACCTCACTACTTTTCACTAAGGACAGGCATGTGTTGGTTCGCCTTACATTGCTGAGCTCTGCTAGTGGTGATGCCTTAGAAAGAAATCCGACAAGGAACTTTTCATGAGGTTTGTGAGGTTGCCTTGAGTCACTTGGCAAGCCTTGTGGTTTCTTCTGAATTGAACTGCAGTTGCTGGTTCATGTGTGGTGTCTGTTGAGAGGACTGGATTGCAGTTGTTGATCTGTATTTGGCTTTTCTGCTGATATCCTAACATGGAAGATTGGACTTGCCCCCAAAGAACTATTGCTAAACAGATCCACTTCCCCCCATATACTAATAACTTTCCTTTTCCACTAGCTCTACTGGGTGTTGGGTTAAAAGAGAGGAGTTAGAACACTTATTAAAAGTAGGTTGGAAAAAATTTATGTCCCACAGTACACCTCTGAAGGTCAGAGGACAGCTTGCAGGACTGGTTTCCCCCTTCTGCCATGTGGGCTCCAAGAATCTACCTCAGATCCTCAGGTTTGGCTTCGGTGCTCTTGAAAGCACAATGTAAAGGATTTTTAGTCATAAATATTAAAAGCTAAGTGATTAAAATATATTTCATGTGGAACAATGGATCACACATAGCCAAAGCAATGTTGACTTTTCTTTTTTTCTTATTTATTTATTTATTTATTTATTATTAGAGAATTTCTTCATTTACATTTCAAGTATTATCCCATAAGTCCCCTATACCCTCCCCCCGCCCTGCTCCCCTACCCACCCACTCCCATTACTTGGCCCTGGGCATTCCCCTGTACTGGAGCATATAAACATTATTAGACCAAGGGCCTTTCTTCCCCAATAATGGCCAACTAGGCCATCTTCTAATACATATGCAGCTAGAGACATGAGCTCTGGGGGTTCTGATTAGTTCATATTGTTGTTCCATCCATAGGGTTGCAGACCCCTACAGCTCTTGGGCACTCTCTCTAGCTCCTACATTGGGGACCCTGTGTTCTGCCCTATAGATCATTGTGAGCATCCACTTCTGTATTTGTCAGGGACTGTCAAAGCCTCACAGGAGACAGCTATATCAGGAATGTTGACTTTTCTTTTCTTTTTTTTTCTTTTTTTTTTTTTTTTTGGTTTTTTGAGACAGTGTTTCTCTGTAGCCCTGGCTGTCCTGGAACTCACTTTGTAGACCAGGCTGGCCTCGAACTCAGAAATCCACCTGCCTCTGCCTCCCAAGTGCTGGGATTAAAGGCGTGTGCCACCACACCCGGCCTGACTTTTCTTAATGTGCTCTACCAACTGAGCTATATCCCAACCCATGAATTAGATATTTTTAAATGATAATTTAATAATAGTAAAGAGAAAATGCAAAAGTAAAGTATAAAAAATGTTTCCCATTAATTTTTAGACTAAGATTGGAGGTAGGGGCTGGGGCTGGAAGGTTGAGAAATACCTAAATGCAACTCTACTCCTAAAGGCAAACCTCAGCCCATGCACACATGCATCCTGCCCATCCATATATCCACCCACTTATCCATGCATTCACCCATCAACTCGTTCAGTAAATGTTTATTGAAAGCCTCCAGTATGGTAGGTGCTGCTTTAAAGTGACAGAACTGTGGAAATCAGAAACCAGCCAAAAGCATACAGTAAGCAAATCAGCAAAAAACATGTACTGTCACTTTTATAGTCAGATAATGCAATAGGAGGAACAGAAGAGGAAAGGGAGGGGTTGAGCAAGAAGGGTAAGTGTGGGATGCCTGTTTGAAACAGGATTGTCCTGGAAGACCTCATGGGAAAAGAAAGGTTAGAACACAGACCCAGCTGAATTCGATTACAGGCATGTCTTAGTCTGTGTGCTATTGCTGTAACAGAATACTGCAAAACCTGGCTGATTTATGGATAGAAACTTGCTTGACTCACAGTTCTGCAGGCTGAGAGGTTTCAAGCCAGGGTGCCAGCATCTGCAAGGGGCCTTCATGTTGCAGCACAATATGGCAGAAGTGAGTGCCTCACAGATTGAAAATGAAGTGAACTCATCCTTTCTGTCAGGACCTCACTCATGGAATGGTCAGCCAATTCTCCAAATGGCAGCATTGACCCAGCCATCTGTCCACAGCACCTCGGAGCTAATCATGTGGCTGTCAGATGTGACACTCAAGCTATAGTAGGATGCAGTAGTGGGTCTGGGCAGAGGCTCAGTAGTGAGGGCATGGGAGGCTTGCTCTAGCAACTGTAAAGGGCCAGCTGCAGGAAGAAGCAATGGACTCGGAGAGGACACAAAGGCTCAGGAGCATCGCTCTCTAGCTGCATGGCTTCATTCTGCCTGGGTGAAGCTTTTCTATATTCCAGAAACAAATCTGTTCCCAGGGAAGAAAAAAAAACCTGGAACTGGACAGATGTTCTGCTCTCGAACAAGACCCAGGTAAGGTTCCCAACATCTGTTTCAAGCAACTCACAGCACACTGTACCTCCAGGTCCAGGAATTTCAGGAATCAACTTTCAGAGTCTCTGGGTTAAAATGTTTCTGTGTCTGCTCACTAAGTCAAGGCATAAACTCCCTTCAAATGACAGAATTTTCAGTTTTCAGCACGGTTCTTTAAGTTGAGTACATGGCCACTTAACTTACAGAAAACAGTTACTAGAAAATGACAACATTCACAGTAAAGGATATCGGAAAATGTTAAACTAGTCTGTAAAGAACTCTGGCATTTCATCCAACTAACACAAAGTCCTAAAGCCTGTCTCAGGCCCCAGACCCAGCACCCAGGGATACTTCTTTCCCTTAAATTTACCTGGTGCTTAGCACTGGGGAGAAGTTCTAGGGCAAATGCATATCGGCATCCGTAGACGGCCAGGATTTCTTCCTCCTTGCCTTTTTTCCACCACTCTGACTTGCTGCCGCCGTCAGCCCGTGTAGAATACTGAAGCATCCTAGAGGACCCTGCTGTTCAGCAAGCTTGAGATGAGCACTGTATTTCAAGCTGAAGTCCAAACTTCTTGCTTTTTGCTGGGACTTCTTACTTTGGGAAGTGCTGCAATGCATGTGCTGAGTCTAAGCCACCATCTTGTTAACTGTGGCAAAGTGAACACAGGAGCAAAGGAAAACACCTTCAGGAGAGAGACTCCTGTCAACTGTCCAGATCTATAAAGGATCTTTTGTTTCATTTCTTTCTCCTGGCTTTATTTTATTTAGGGATATGTAATAGCCTAGAAAACAAACAAAATCTTCTCCTGGTGTCAGCTTCAGATGCATAATTGATTCAATGTTTCCTTTATTTATCTAATTAGGCACATTCAAAAATAGCAATGACAAAAATATCAGAAAATTTCAGCCCACCAGGAAAGCAGTTCAGGTCATTGCTCTGAGACACGGCCACTGCCCACTAGCCCAGTCTTGCCAGCAGACAGATTTTGCTAAATAAGTTACCAACCAATAAAAACTGGTTAATCCCACATAGAAATTCAAAGGTGAGTTATGGTCTTAAAGATTCTATAATGTGTCCATTCATCAATTTACAGTAATATATTTAATTGAATACATAGGAGATTATTAAAGACCTCATGATTATGATTGGTAAGATGATTCTGCAGTTAGAATCCTTCTTGCCCTGGAATTCTAACATGAGGTCAATATCCAGAACCCATAGTGGGAGGAGCAAGGCTATTCTGACCAAGGTAGACCTCTAACCTCCACACCCAGGCTGTGACACACCTACACACATGCACACAGGAGTGGTAGTGGTGATCAATAACTTATTGTTATTAATTTTTAAGAACTTCAACAGTTGGGAAGCACTAGACCAAACCTGTGTAGGAACAAGATCTGATAGATTGGCCCATGAAAACCTATGCTTTCTAAGCTGGCCTGATGCCCACTATTTTCCCAGCCAGCACATGTCCTTGTGAGCAGACACCCAGGGCCCTCCTTCCCTGCCTGGTCCCACCACTTTATTTGGCAGATGACCTAAATAGCCTCTACAAAATTGTAATGACCTCTCCAAGGTCATTCAAGTAGATAAAGACAGAGCTGCAGCTGTGATTCCAGCCTTTCCCAAGATTCCCCCCATTCCCTGGAGCTTGGGTTGGGAAAGAAACTGGGCCACAGCAATGTCTCAGATGATGTTGGCTCTGAAGTTATTTTAATTATAAATCAGCACCAAAAACTAATGAAAGCATCAAAGCTGTGGTACTGGTATAGACCAGAAGGGCTGGGAAACTGTAACTAAGAGATAGAATATTTCCTGAGGGACTTTAAATTTAAGTAATCTATATTTAAAATATCATGATTTTAGTGACTAACAGTGGGGATGGGAAAATCTGAATAAAAATCACATCCTAATTTAGCAATATGAAATAAATTGGCTATGGTATTTCTTAGATTTTGTTCTAATAGAGGGTAGTAGTTCATACCAGCACTCTCTGTAGCTTCCATTAACTCACAGGACTGTTTTTAATCATTAAGTGTGTGATCAGTAAGGACTTTCATGATATTTATGACCACTAATAATTTTTCATAAGATAAATATACTAGGGGCTAGAGAGATGGCTCAGCCATTAAGAGAACATGTTGCTTTTGCAGAGGACCTGGTTCGAGTTCCAGCACCATATGGTGGTCCACAACCATCCACAACTCCAATTCAGAGGATCAAATGGTTTCTCCTGACCACCAAGGGCACCAGACACACATGTGGTGCACAGACATTCATACAGGGAAAACATTTATACACTTAAATACATCTTCAGAAAAATAAATATGTAAGCCATCTAAGATGTTTATTTACACTGGTAGGACATCTAGTGTGGGGCAATGGGCTATTCACAGACAGGCTGGTCTACAGTTGAGCAGAGGAGTGGAACTCCAAAGAAACCCAGTAGTGATAATTCACCTACATGGGACTGTAGGCGTTCCCTCATGTCTCCTGGACTCAAGGCTCCTGTCACAGTTACCACCCCCCACAGCCCCCACTGGAGAAGCTGTGGCTAGTAGTCACGTACATAATGTCCCAAGCTTCTGACCTTCAGGCTAGACTCCTCCCAGTTATCTAGCAATCTAGTCCACCATAAGAGGTGGCCCCACCTCACTCTCTTCTCTCCCTCTTACTCTCTCTCCTTATTCTCTCTTACTCTCTCTCCCTCTTACTCTAGCCTTTCTTCTCTCTCTCCTTTTCCCCCTTCTCTCCTCTTGGCCATGGCCGGTCTCTCTCTTTTACCTTCTCTCTTTCCCCTTGCCTTTCTATAATAAAGCTCTAAAACCATACACTGTCTCTATTCATCAAGGCCCCCTATGCTTGGACAATGGGATAGGCTTTCTCCTAACAAGTCATTTCTAATCTCCCAATGGAAGGCCTTCCTGTCAAGGCCCAGACTAAGGACTCTCGCCTGAGTGGGAACCTCTCTCTCTCTCTGCCCTCTCTCCCATATCCCCAGGGCTCTCGCTCTCTCTCTGCCCTCTCTCCCATATCCCCAGGGCTGAGGGTGTCGCCCCAGGGCCCCTTGTATTTGGGCCTGCCCCTTGTCCACCCCCCACCCCACCCCTCAGCGAGTGGGGTCCAGTGGCTTAACACAGCCAGATGCCCACCTGGGGCCAAGTGGAAAGCGTCTGGCAGCCCTCCCACGTCTGCCTGCCCAGAGCACAGGATCTCTGGCCTAATGGGGACTATCTCACCCTCCCCCCTCTTTCTCTACCCCCTTAGTAGTCCCACAATCTAGATATTTTTGTTTATTCAGATAGATGAATAAAAATCATACATGATATAAACATAGATTTGATTCATTAATTGATGACCCTGGTGTTCACTTTTAGTGCATAAATTCAAAATGGGAATTGTCATCTAACAGTTCTCCTGGCTCTTGGACATAGCAATTCCATCCTCCCACTCCATCTGAACCACCCACGAAGTTTGAGGTGAGCCTGGTGGGGGGCGTGGAGAAGGGTAGGGAGACAGAGAAAGGAGGAATAAGATGGATCACCTTGCTCTTCCCACAAGTACTCCCTACCAGATTATGACACAGCCATCATCGTTGTGACGAGGATGACAGGTTAGATATCTCTCACTTCCATGGCTCCTTCTGCAAAGCACATCGGCAGCCATCCAAGCCTAGGTATCAGGAGGCTGAGGGAGTGAAAGGACCCATAGTGCTCTTCGGTGCGCTGTAGCATCACTGAAAGCCATGTTTGCTAAATTTAAGCATGCTTGGCAGGATGATCCAAACACTTCCTGTCACAGCCCTGTGGCAGGCGGAGCGTGTCTGCACAGGCGCAGGCAAGGCTGAGGACAGAGCTGAAGATCTCAAGAGAGACCAGTGGTTGAGGCCACAAAGCAAAAGCTTGAATGGCATCCTCACATTGAAAACCCAAATCCTTCCCAGAGACCCAAGGGCTATTGCCCAATTGCAAAGTCTAAGCTTTTCTTTCTGATGTCTTTGCTTTCTCATCATGGAGGTCGACCACAGTTGTTGCCCAAAGTAAAGGAACACTATTGTCGCCTGCCAGAGTGGGTTTTGCCTTCTCTCCTCTTTGCCACTTGTGGGATCAAGGCAAGCTGCTTGAGTAGAGAGGCGGTACCCCTTCATTGGCAGGATCTTCAAGGCACTGGAAAGCATTCTTCTGTGGCCAATTACTGCTTCTGTCATGGTAGCATTTTGTTATAACTTAAAGCATATGTCTGCTTCCTAACACACAGCTCAGAAGCACAGTGTGACCCAGGGGTTAAATACATTCCTTAGAAACTAGACGAGAGAAGACTCCTTGGAAGTGTGCAGGTGCAGAATTACAGCCTGCCAACTGCTCATCATAATGCCACACCAAGCCTTCCCTGCAGGTTCAGCTACAACACCATTGTAGTCCTGTTTTCCCATTAAACAAATGCAAATAGGAACATGAAGTGTCTCTTTTGTCAGTTAAGAACCGTGCACGTAGTAGGTGTGTTCAGCACTAATAAAAGGATCAACCACAGCTTAAAGTGATTTTTTTCAAGTTCTTTCCGATAACTGCCTGAATTAAAACTCTGATCCCAGAGACAATTCAGAGGCAGACCACCTGATTGACCATCAGACAAGCTACAGTTCCCTCCCAGGAGGCCAAGCGAAGCTCTGCAGCCTAACGAAGTCACTCTGCTAGATGTACAAATGTGCACGGCCTAGAATGCCAAGAGGAATGAAACTGGCAAATGGACAAAAACCAAGCATCAGGCAGAACGAAAACCGAGAAGGCGGAGATTTCCCAACCAGCACAGGGAAAAAGGCTCCGGAAGACAGACACAGTGCGTCAACCAGCACAGGGAAAAAGGCTCCGGAAGACAGACACAGTGCATATATTGTTCTTTGCTTTTTATTTAGTCACAACACATCAATACAACAGAGGTCAAACCTAGTTCAGAGGAGCTGTTCAAATTATACCTTCTAAAGGGGTAAGCCTGTAAAACAATACTTTTAGAGCCCAAATCAAATTTTTAAAAATGAATGAGAAGGCAGAGAAACCCTGTTAAGTACTGCAAGAACCACATTTTCATGCACCAAAAGGAAAACACAACATAAAAATTTCCACTTAAAAAAAATATGGCAGTTCTAGGAAAATCGGGTTGTGTTTAACAGGCACAAAACCACTTTCACACTACAATCGCTTACGCAGGTCGACACTGGTGAACGTGAGATCCATGAGACTGAGAAGGCTTTGCATTGCTTGGGGCTGCCAAGTGCAGGCAAGGTCTACATAATTGTCTTGCTTGCTGCCAACACTCCAAATGGGGACCTAGCCTACCAGCAGCTGTTTCTAAACCCAGAACAGAAAAGCCAAGCAGGCCACAGTAGCTGGTCATCTGGATTCAGGGCACATACATGTTTCTCCCTTCACCTCACTACTCTGAGAGGCAGAGAGCTAGTGTTCTCCAGTAAAGCTGCGCATCTGATTTGTCAACGCTTTGTTTGGAAATATAATGCTTTGCTGACCCTCCCTCCCCAAAGAATATCACTTATATGACACCTCAGTCTGTCAAAGTATTAACAAAATCATGTTAACCTTGAGCATAGTGGCTTGGGAAATTAATCCTCAAAAGATTGCAACTTATACACACCGGGAAACAGACCCCAAACACTAATGTTAAGATTCCCCAAGCTGAGGCAAACGGAATCATTCTCAGACAGACAGGTTTACAAAATAAATGAGGCACAGAACAGACAAAAGATCAAAGAGTTGGTTCGTATAATCACTACCTCAATTGAATCTTTTAAACAAAAATTAACAACTAATTTTTTAAAACTGCTAATGCATGACATGATAAAAAATTAAAGAGAAAAGTAAACCAACAAACCTTTAGTCTTTAGAAAAAAAATTATCTGAAAATGTACCTTTTTCCTGACTTTTACTGGCGACTTTAAGGTGGTGTTGGCAATCGTCCCAGCACACCTGGGATTTTAAGCTTTCCCCTCCCTTGTTCTACAGCATCAGTTCTTTAGAAAGCTCCGATCTCTGTCCCCCAAGGTCTATAGGGCTTGCCAAGGTTTGCTGCCTGCGTGGGTGTTGAAGGGCTCAGTAGGTGGAAGGAGCTGAAGGAAAAGGGGAAGGCTGAGAGCGAGGCCACGGAGGAGAGCAGCGGAGGAGACAGTTTGGAGGCCGAGGTCACCACGGGAAGCACCGGTCCCAAGCCGCCACTAGGGGGCGCTCGCAAGGCCGGCGCCTCCGGATGGGCAGAAGCCAGCCTGCCCTGGTGATGCGGCTCCGTGGGTGACGCCGTGGTGGCAGCGTTCCCGTGGCCATTCTGGGGCAGCAGCAGAGGGTGTGCGATGTGTGGGTGATGTCCGAAGGCACTTCCCCAGGGAATGTGTCCAAGGCCACCGTGAGCGCCGCTCGCGGCTTCCCTCTGGGATGCGTAGTTGTTGAGATGGGAGACCAGGCGAACGCGAAGCGGGTCGGAGGCATCGAGTCCTTCAATGATGCTCAGATAACGGGCAACTTCGGCCAGGCATTCCCGAAACCCCAAACTCCGATAGTCCATAGCCAGGGCGTGCGCGTCAAAATAACCTGTGCACAAAAACAAAGGAAAACCTTCAAGGCTCTGCTCATTTCCTGAATTTCTTCCACTCCAAAGCCCTTCCTGTATGTAATCCATACAGGATTACAGCACAGATCATGGGTCCTGGAAGCTCAAATATTTTGAAGCTGACCAAAATCTTTGCATTAATCAACATTATATGTTTGCTAATGCAAGTTCAAAGCCCAATTAGAAGCTGCTGAGCAGAAATTGGAATTATACCCTACCAGCAGATGAAACTATGTCTCCTCCTTTAATGTTTTCCCTCAACAGCAACAAAAAATACATCAAGGACAGAGAAACCACAGAACAGTGAAATTCATTAGACACACAGATGTAAGTTATCATCGTGGAGCTTTTAGGCACTTGGTTCTTGGTGAAGAATCTGGTGGCTGGAGACAGACACGGGCTTCAGTCTCTTACCCTGTTAGATTTTTTTCTCTATTTAGTCCCAACATGTCTCTTTCCTCCAAATTCTTTTGGCAGTTCGTTTCTAAATCCTGTATATAAAATTCAGACTATCTAGTTGTTGTTTTTAATAAGCCATTTCTCAATCTTTTCTTAAATAGCAACAGACAAACATGAGTGACTTGACCTAAATCAGGGCTGTCACAACCGGAGGAGCTCCGGGAGACAGGCGCTTGCTGAAAGGTGCATTAGCTCAGTTGAAAGAGGACTAGGGTGATGTATTCACTGTTCAAGAACCCATGTGCTGTTGAAGGTGCACTTGGCAACCACATACTGACTGCTCTTCCCACCCCCAAAGCAAAGCAGGCAGGGACTGCACCAATCCCAGACTGCGCTTGCTACCCCCACCCCACCCCATGCCTAGCACGCAAAGCCCCAGCTGAACTGGAGAGGAATACCTTTCCCTCCTGCAGTGTGCAGCATTTTCAGGTGATCCACAGTCATCTGCAAGATCTCAGCTTTTTCTAGCTTAGCAGATCCCTAAAAAGATGACAAAAGGCTTATCTGACTCAAGTGCCTTTGGAGAACTTAAGATATGCACACAAATATGCACACATGTAAAATACAAACATAAAAAAGCAAAATCACGTATATCCACAAAATCTGTGGGAATTTGTGTAAGAACATCCAACGACTTGGCACAAATGAGGTTAGAAGCACAGAGGGGAGGGAATCAGAAGGTGCCGATGGCTACACTCGGCGCTCTCATACTTCCATTACCTGCTTCTCAAAAGCACTGGGTACCAGCCTTCTCAGCTCAGACAAACTGTTATTGATTCGGTCTCGTCGGCGCTTCTCGATGATCTATGGGAAGCAGACAAAAACAAAGGAGATCATTTACGTTATACATTCCAACGAGAAGAAATGTGGTTCTTTCCGTTAATTAATATAACAATGTGCATATGTATTTAAATTATTGGGGGGGGGGGGGGTACTCACGCCTCTCCGTCTTTTCCTGGCCAAAACCTGGGACGCTGTCGTTGGGGACATGGAACACAGCGCCGAACTCAAGTTTCTGTAAGATGGGAAGCAATTGCCTTGAGAAAGGAAAGGAGAGCCCTCCTACACTCAGATTTCTTTGGCAACTTGAGCTGGAGGGCGCGGGGACGATCGCTCCCAGCCAGCAGCGGCCGGCCCACGACTCCCGGCAATGGAAACCCAGCATCAGCGCACCCCATCCTCTCCTCCCGTTCCGGATAGGTCAGACGCCGCCAACTCACCCATTCTCGTCCGCGCTCTCCTTTTCCACCTCGATGGTCTCGTCCAGCTCACTATCGGAGGAGCTGTAGTCTGGGTGAGCTCTCTTCATGGTGGCGGAGCGTAGGCTCCGAGGAGGGTCGTGCGGCGGGCAAGGAGGAGTTAACTGCAGCTGCCGCTCGGCGCTCGGCTGCGTGAGGTGCGTGCACACTGATCCCACTCACGCTCAGTCTCCGGTTAAAACTCAACCATCCCTTTCCCACGCTGCGCCCCTTCCCATGGATAGGGGGAGGGCGCGGAAGGCGGAGAGGTTGGGGCAGGGGCGGGGCCGCGGCTCAGGGGTAACCGCGTGCTCTGGCCAATTGGCGCTTCGCTGCGCGGATTGGCAGCCGCATGGGGGCGGGGCGAGCGGAGGCCGAGGCGGGCTGCGCCCCGCCCCTGGAACCCGCCCCTGCCCGGCGGCAGTGCGTCGGCTCCGCAGGAGCTCGGCTGGGGGCCGCGGGCGGCGGTGGGCCGGCGGCGGGCAGAAATGGGGGGCCGGCCCGGGACACCAGCCCGGCGATAGCCACCGCCCCGCCCAGCCCCACCCCGCGCGCCCCGATTGGCCTGGCCATGTGCCAGGGCCGCGCCTGCAGCGCCGCCGGTGAGCCGCACGCGCCGCGGGCCGTGGGAAAGTGCCGGCGCCCCGGCCGCCAGCCAATCCGGACGGACGGCGACGGCGGCGACGGCGGCGGCGGCGGCGGCTGCTCTGGGCGGCTGCATGAATGGAGAAGAATAGCCAGGCGGGGGAGCCGGGCTGCGCGAGGGCGCGCCTGCCGGGCTCCTGGTGTGAACCTGTAATCGGAGTCCGGGCGCCGGCGGGCCCCGGAAGCCACCGCCCGCGTCCCATTCTCTGCACTGCTGCCGCTGCCCCGCGGCTGGAGGCGGGCGCAGTTGGCGGGTTCTGCAGGAACAGTCGCCTGGGGCGCCGCTCCTTTGGGTGGTGGCCACCAGCTCTGGGAGCAGAGCCTGAGAGACTGATCAAGAGATGCTGCTTTTTGGGTTCTAGGAGCCTCTAAAGCTAATCCTGCAGGGCTTCTCAGCTCCGGGACAAAATGCATGCCCCTATGCATGTCATTTCCGGGGAAGTGGAGCGCTTGTTTTCTGGGTTAACTTGAGGGAGGAGTAGCTGTCCCCCGAGACATTCATTATGTTGGGATTTTTGCTGTTGTTTTGTTTTGTGCTCCCTTCCCCCTAGTGTTGGCGGCCAGATTCTCTTAGCAGGCGACAGGGTGGCGGCCTGGGTGTTTGCTTCTGAGGCTGTGCGATCATCTGTGCGAGGATGCACGTTTCTGGCCGGCACCGCGCGCGCGCGCACACACACACACACACACACACATACACACACACTCCCGTTGGTCTCAGTTGGGAGGGGCGTTTGGGGTGCTTTATAAAGTTCTGCACACCACTCTCCCCTCTCCCCCACCAAGAAGGGCGACTTTTAAAAATAGTTTAAATCTTATGGATTGTTTCCCGAGTCCAGCGTTCATAGAAGTAGACAACCTAGAGAAAACCCAGTCTTTATCCTGCTCTAAGTGGACTTTGGGGTTCACTCTTGGAGCCTGCAATCCCGTCTATGAAGCAAAACTTCATAAACGTTGAGAAGAGTAAAAGAAACTCATCACCTTTGCAAGCAATTCTGTTTCTAGACCTGATGGGTTTCATAAATGCAGACTAAAGCGAGTTCCCAGGTCCAGTTCTCCATCTACACACACTTTAGACCACATCCTGGGTCCTTTTAAAGTTCTCATTGCACTTCACCCTACTGTTCAGCCCCTCGGCCCTCACAGCTCCTCCATCTTGGCTTTGTTTTTTCCAAGCGCGCATATCCCTCCACATACAGCTTAGGAGTGGTCAATCCAAGGCTCACTGCCCGCTTCCCTGTCCATGTTCACAGCTCAGCTTCGCTCCTGTCACAAACTGGAAGCTCACCTCCAGACCCCTCTCTGCTGCCTTCGTTTCAGAGCCTCCTGTCACCCGCCTCCCATCCCATGTTTCCCCCTGAAGTGACAGAGCACCCTGCACCTGAATCAGCATGACCTCTACTGCATAACTTTTAAGTTTTCTGGGTCACCTACAGTAAGGCCTTGTTTGCTTTAGCCAATGTTGGCCGTTGTGCAGAGACAGAAACAAGCAGCAGATTGGCTGGTAAAAAGAAACGGTTTACATCGAGGGTGGTTGATTTTACACCATTTTAGATACCAATATTCCTCAGATTTACTGTGGAAAATGAGGCTATCCTGGTAGCATGTGGTATCGTGTGCCTCTAATCATAGAACTTGAAAAGTAGAGGCAAAATTTCATGAGTTCCAGTCCAGTCTATGCTGCATAGGTTCTCCTGAATTGTATGTATAACAAGACCTTGTACAAAAAAAAAGTTATGCTCTAACTCAGGGACCCAGCACTTGTTTACTTGTTTAGCACTAAAAAAGGGTATCAATGCTTATCCTTCTGTCCATCTCCTTCCGTCCATCTACCCAGTACTTCCGAAGTGTCTTCTGCATGCCTGGCACAATGCTGGCACCTGAGAGATAAAGGTGACAAGAGGTGATAAGCTCCACTCTCTCTGAACTCACATCCGAGGGAGACAATACACAATGAGCTAATACACAAATGGGGTAGCTATAGGTGTCCCAAAGCCTAGTGGCACCTTCTGATAAGGAGAAAGGAGAGAATGGGGACACTTTTATGAGGTCTGGGGGACATTTTCAGAGCTGACCCTGAATGTTAGATGGAGATGTAATCGGAGGCCAGGAAGGAAGGGGTGGTGGTGAGTGCTTCCCTTGGGTAGTGAGTGGGGTCTGAGAGGCAGACGGCATCAGGCTGTTTTCCCACAGGCTGCCAGCTATAGGTAGTTTTTTCTGGGAGATTTGGGGCTTCTTGTAAAGTGAATAGGGGTGCCCCAGGCCTGGCCTTGAAAGGAAAGGCTTTTGTACAGCTGAAGTCCCTGCTCTGGGTCTCTGCAAGAGACCCTTGTTCTGCACAGTGATATCAGCGCAGGAGATCACACTGAATGCTGCTGGAGTCAGAAGGTAGAGGCGTCCATCTGCAGCTCAGAAAGAGAAAAGGACAGCTTCAGTCAGCTTGGATCCACTGGGAAGCAAAACGGCTTTGTGACAGCCTACCTTTAATGTCAGCTCTCAAGACACTGAGTCAGTAACATCTCAAATGTAAGGCCAGCCTGATCAAATGGAGGTCCAGGCCAGTGCTAGGTAGTGAATCCCTGTCTCCAAAATAGTTTTGTGTCAGAACAACTCATGGTGGGACAGGCCTGTAATCCCAGTCCTGAGGCAGAAGAAGTGAATGTTTCAGGACAACTCAAGCTACATAAATCCTGTCTTGAAATGCAAAAAACAAACAAACAAACAATCAACAACAATAACAACAACAACAACAAAACCCAAAAAATTGTGAGGTGAAGGCAGCAGGTGAAGTATTTGAAACCTCTAGGGTTTGGTTGATTTAAAAATTCATGCCTACATGCTAGGTACTGAGTCAGGCCTGGAGCAGAGAGACTGAAAAGCCACAGTCTCCATCCACCTCCTCAGAACTTCCCGACACTAGGCACATTATTTAACCTCTACATCTCTATTATCTGTGACATGAGAATATTGATAATAGTCACCATCGAAAGCCAGTTACATAAAGAGCATTGATTATATCAGTGTGGCCATTGACCAACACTAAATAAACAACACCCAGATACTGATGTGTCTGGTGAATGTAGCCATAGGTGACCCCAGCATCTTCTTCTGATGATTATCTCACATCTGCTGAGATTAAGTAGCATAACCTAGTAATCGGATATAACATAGCATCTCTAGAAAGTAGAGGAGTTTCAGCATTGTGAGAGGTAATTGGTGCTACCTATTTAAAGCAGCAGTTCATTTTTAGTCTCTTCTTAAGAGCTATCCCCCTGAGCACAAGTGCTATAACTAGAAATATAAATAAGCTTCACACTCACAGAGTTCAGCTCTGCTCGTCAGAATTGAAGCACAAAGGCCCCAAACTGTCACAGAGAGTCTTGACTCTGCAGCCATTTTCCTCTACCTACTGTATACAGTGACCGCATCCCCCCAGAATCCCTGCATACATCACAAAGCCTTGTGCCATGCCATGCCACAGACAAGCACACATTCATCTCAGCTCTCCTAATGGAGAGCCAGTGTGGGGTGCCCTGATGTTTGCTGGACAGGCATGTTTAGTTGTAAACCCCACAGGACACCGTGGGCAGTGGGCAAGGAGGGGAGATCAAGTCACTTGCTTGGGTTTGAGTCACACTGAGCTAGTCCTTAGCCATGCCCACACCTTAGTCCCATGGGCCTCAGTTTCTTCATCAGTAAGAACAATGCATCACAGCATCTGTTGGGGTGGTGACAGTGCTTGTGATCCTAACACTTTGGAGATCATGATGGGTGTATCAGTGCAAGGCCATCCTCGGCTACATAGTAAATTGAGAGCTAACCTGGAATGTATTAGACACTGCTTCATAAACAACAAGAAAAGAGAAGTGTCTGGGAGAGAGAATGAATCCAGAGAGAGGTTCATCCTATAAGTTCTGTCACTCTAGAGAACCACAACTAATACAACAACAAATTAATATAATAAATATGTGATGGTTAGTTTGGTTTTGGTTTTGTCAGCTTGATACAAGCTAGGGTCATCTGGGAAAGGAAAACTTAAATTTAAAAAACACCTCCATTAGATTGTCCTGTTAGCAGGTCTGTAGGGTAATCTCTTGATTGATGGTTAATGTGGGAGGGTCAAGAACCCCACTCTGGGCAGTGTCACCCCTAAGCAGGTGGTCCTGGGTGGTATAAGAAAGTGACCTGAATAAGCCATGAGATCAACTACCGACCACTGTTCCTCCACGGTCTCCTCTTCAGCTCAGACACAAGAGCCTGCCTGCTGGGTTCCAGCCTTGGCTTCCCCTGATGCGGGACTGCGAAGAGTAAGATCAAAATAAATCCTTTATTTCCTCAACTGGCTTTTGGAATGGTGTTTATCACAGCAACAACAAGCAAAGGAAGACAAAATAAATCTAATTTTGAAAGGTCAAATATAGGAGGTTTTTGAAAGGTCAAATATAGGAGGTTCTAGGTGATCCCCAGACTGATATTCACACACTCTATGGCTTTAAAACTAGCCAGCTTCTAACTCATTGCCTATTGGCTAGAATTGATACTTCCTGGAGCTTTGATTTTAGAGTCAAAAGGCTTTTCTTTTTTTTATTCAAAAGCACAGGGTAGAGATGAAGAAGAAAAGAGAATTGCAGGTACAGATATTCTTAGTAGACAAAAAAAAGTTAAGACCAGAGTCTGAGGGAGCCAAATTTTGGAGGGGAAAGGAAGCATTGTTTCCTGTGTAAACCTTGTCCGCATCACCAGTTCACACCAGGCCACACAGGTGCTCACGCTCCCTACCACGCGGCATCTTGGGAACAACTTGGGTATCGGCACACTATCGGAAATCTTCACAAGGACTTGGCTTAGGGACAGAAGCCAGACCCTTCCTGGGAATATGGATGAAGTTAACAAGCAGTGCTCAACTTGATCCACAGTATGGACAGGTCCTCCCCAGGTGAGGCAAGGTCCTCCCCAGGAGAGCCAAGAGCCTAGAACAAACAAGGCAGAGCCTAAGCCAAGTAGGAAGATTGAGTCACTGTAGTTTGGAGGAGGGATTTTCTTGTTGTTTAGATTTATTTATTATTTTTACTTATTTTTATGCATATCTTAGGGTTTTATTGCTGTAAAGAGACACTATGACCAAGGCAACTCTTATAAAGGAAAACATTTAATTGGGACTGGCTTACAGTTTCAGACGTTTAGTCCATTATCATCATGGGGGAAACATGGCAGTGTGCAGGCAGACATGGTGCTGGTGAAGGAGCTGAGAGCTCTACTTCTTGAGCCACAGGCAGCAGAAGAGAACTGGCACTCTGGGTACAGCTTGAACTTAGGAAAGCTCCAAGCCTGCCTACACTGTGATGCACTTCCTCCAGCAAGGCCACGCCTACTCCAACAAGGCCACACCTCCTAATAGTGCCACTCCTTATGGGCCAAGCAATCAAATACATGAATCTATGGGCCAAACCTGTTCAAACCACCACAATGCACATGAGTGTTTTGCCTGAATGTATGTCTGTACACTATATGCATTCTTGACCCCCTGAAACTGGAGTTACACACAGTTGTGATCTGCCATGTGGATCCTGGGCAATGAAGCCGGGTCCTCTACAAGATAAGTGCTAATAACCACTGAGCTGGATCTCCGTCGCAGTGTGAGCATAGATGTGGCCTCATTTGTATTCAATATCTACTGGGACTCTGCAACCTTGTGCTACAGAAGGGGAAAAAAGCAGCAAGTGTAATGGCCCCATGGCCTGAAGAAATGGTGTTTGGAGAAGGGGCCTCTGCTGGCTGGTTTTTATGTCAACTTGGCACAAGCTAAAGTCATCTGAGAGGAGAGAACCTCAACTGAGAAAATGCCTCAGAAGATTAGGCTATAGGCAAGCCTATAGGGCCTTTTCTTAACTAGTGATTGATGGGGTAGGGCCCAGCCCATGGTGGATGGTGCCATCTCTAGGCTGGTGATCCTAGGTGCTATAAGAAATCAGGCCGAGGCTTCCCTTTAAGGGGCTGAGTGCTGCACAACTGTATCTATGCATCAGGGGGCTACGATGGGCAAGACCAGCTGAACAGCTGGGAGCGCTTCGACGTGGAGACTTTCATAGCCCCCATGAAGCTTCGCCACAGTGCGCTGGGGATTACCGTGCACCAAGGCAGGATGTATGTCCTTGGAGGTCACACTTTTCTGGACAGTGTGGAATGCTATGACCCAGACAGTGACACCTGGAGTAAGGTGACCCACATGACATCTAGCTGCAGCAGGATGGATGTTGCTGTCACCATGAAACCCTGTTGGAATCAAATTGATCAACAAAACTGTACCAGCCGAAGCACTTGGAATACCTGAGTGCTGACAACAGGACAGAAAAACAGTCTGTGTATCGAGGCTTCTCCGTACTAAAGAAGAAGAAAACAAACCACAAACAGAAAACACGGGGCCGAAGAGGCAGCAGAATAAGTCATCCCTTCTTCCAGGAAGGGTGGCTGGGATGCCTCGTAAAGGACCTTGTGGAAGACCAGAACTCAAATCCACGGCCATCTGTCACAGCCTGGAGCACCCAAGTCTGACAACTGGGATGGGGTATGGATGGGGCACCCTCACAGGTGAGAAGCCCCTGAACTCCCACCACCAGCACCCAGACCCCCTTTCAGGGGGGCAGTCAAAGCAGGAGATCACAGGTTTTTTCTTTGGTTCCTGCAATTTGGTGATCAATTCCAGTGGACAAGGGGAAGAAGAGACAGCTAAGGCCAAGAGACTGAGGCTTCCTCTGGAGTTGGGGCCCTAGGGACAAGCCTGCACAGAGAAACCTCTGGGCTGTAAGCCCTGAACAGTTATTTTGTTAAATAACCCTGTAAGTTTCCCATGGGAATAAAGAATGGAGTAGGCAAGAGAGAGAGAGAGAGAGAGAGAGAGAGAGAGAGAGAGCTGAGCAAGCCCTGGGGATAAACCAGTAAGAAGCACCCTCTGGCCCCATGCCAGCTCTGCATCCTGCTGCTGCTCCGTTCCACTTTCTGTCCTGACTGCCTTAGATGATGAACTGTGATATGGAAGTATAAGCAAAACAATCCCTTTCCTCTTTTATTTGCTTTTGGCCTGGTGTTTCATCACAGTGATAGTAACTCTAAGTCAGGGCCCTTGGGAGATAATTAGGTTTGGAGGAAGATGGAGCCATCATGGTGAAACTAATACTCTGTTAAGAGAAGATACCAGGAAACTACCTCTCCTTTCCCCACGTCCTTTGTGACTCTCCCTCTTCCTCCTCTTCTTTTACCGAACACAGCAGACAGTAGACAGACATCTGAAAGACCATAAAGTGGGGATGGCTCATTGGCACCCCATCATGCTGGTGTCCTCCTCTCACACTTCCTGTCTCCAAGGCTAAAATGGGATTCTTACTGTCTACGTGACTCAGTCTGTAGGACTGAGCTGTGGATGGCTGCAGGTAAGATAATTCCCGTGGCAAAACATTTTTTTTTTTAGTCTGAGATACACAACAGTGTTTTTATGAATCAATTCAATGTTTAAAGTTAGATATTAATTTTTTCTTATTTTCCATGTTCATATTAGAAATTTATATTTAGAAAATCATTCTATTACTCAATGATTCCAGATTATATTGCATAACACATTCAGCTTGTTCTCTCAAGATTTAGAACTCTTTACTAGTTATGAAATTCTATACATGCTTTATTCTTTATATTACCATATGTATGAACTCTTAAATGGAAAAAATAAGTTTATTCAAACACACACATATACATATATATGTACACATACACATATATATATGTACACACACACACATATATATATATATATATATATGTGTGTGTGTGTGTGTGTGTGTGTGTGTGTGTGTGTGTGTGTGTGTATACATATATATGTGTGTGTGTGTGCTTTGCCCAGCATTTGAAATGTGTTCCACTGTGGGATAAAGAGATAGCTCACTGGTTAAGGGTACATACTTGCAGAAGACCCAAGTTTGGTTTCCAGAATATTGAGCATGGTCACAACCTTCTCTTAATTCCAACTCCAATGATTCTGATGCTTCTGGGATCCCCAGGCCCAGAACCTGTACCCTGTGCACATACCCACCCCACCGTGTGTGTGTGTGTGTGTGTGTGTGTGTGTGTGTGTCTGTGTGATATGCAAGACAGATACAGTGGGGGTTGGCATTGGCACAAGACACCCCAAAACCTAATGCTCAGCACAAAGACTTATTTTCCCCAGATAGACAAAGAGACAGAAGGCATTCTACCCCACAGTGGAACACTTTTCAAACGCTGGGCAAAGCACCTTTGTGAGCTGGACCATCTACTTACGATGTATTAGGATGTTACAGAAGTGTTGAAATAGATGATTCCCCCAGACCTTATCTTCAATTCTGTTGTTCATTCTCCAGAAAATTTTATCATAGCTCTCTTTAATGCTCATTAAAGTGAAAGGTATATATATATATATATATATATATATATATATATATATATATACACATACATATATATATACATACACACACATATATATATACACACATACACACATATATATACATATATATATATATGAAAGTGAAAGGGATATATATACATATATACACACACACATATATATACATATATATGTATATATATACACATATATATGTATGTGTATATATATATACATGTATATATATATGTGTGTGTGTGTGAGCAATAAACTTATTTTTCCATTGTAAAAGAAGTGATATATATATATATATATATATATATATATATATATATATATATATATAAAATTACTTTTAAAAACATCATTGAAATGCACTTTATTTTATATATAATTGAGTGGGCCGAGCAAAGGACACACTATTTTGCACGTTAAAGGCCCTATTTTCAGAGCAAGTCTTTTTTTGTTTTTTGTTTTCAATGACTTTTCAAATCCTTTAGGGATTACAAGTTAATGAACTAGGATAAGTTTCTTTCTATATAAATGATACAGATTTTGGTATTTCTCACATCTCTGCTTAAGAGTAGCTTGAGTTTTCAGCCCACACATTTTTCTTCTTTCTTTTTCCACTTGAGCAGAGGAATGGATGGCCAGTTTCTCTCTGCTGGGTATCCCACTTTATAAAACTGGTCCTTCAGCCTCTGGCTGTACATTACATGAGACTAGGACCCTCCTTCTAAGATCTCAGCTCCCTCTGCTTGCTGTATCGTATTAAGTCCCCAGAATGCACTGTTAGCAGGATTCCTTTCTCCAGGTTTATAGTTATGGCTATCTTTGCAAGAATAGTCTTCCCAATACAGTGGACCAGATGTTCAACTTCCCTGGAGCATACTTTGACACACAACTCATGTCTTGCTCCAGGTAGATCTCTATAACTTGAAGTAAAGGGGCTGGTATTGGCACAAGTTGCCCCCAAACCTAATTCTCAGCACAAAGAGTTATTTTCTCCAGATGAACAAAGAGGCAGAAGGCAAGACATAAATGAAGGAGGAGGGAAAGGAACAGGGGGAGGAGGAGGGGGAGGCAGAGGGGGAGGGGTATTTGTCCTGGGGCACAGAGACAGAGAACTGCCTCTGTATGAAGAGGAGGCTGGTGTGGCCCATAGACAAATGGCAGTTTACAAAGGTAAAATGGGAACCCCCGTGTTAGGGTGACGTGTTTAATTCTTATTGGGCTTTTGATTACTGGGCTTCGGTACTTCGATAGGTGGTCCTTGGGAGTCAGGACTCAGGAGGAGGAAGTGACCAAAATCAGAACAGACTTTGATGGCTAGCTTTAGAAACGTAACTTAATGGTTTGTAGCAAGGCTGAGGAGATGCAGCAGAAGAGAAAGACAAGTGGCAGAGTCCTGCCGCCATGCTCAGGCCGGCTAGAGGCTATTCATGAAGAAACTTCCTTTTACTTTCTGCTATGTTTGATCTACCAGATCATCCTCCAAAATGAGCGCGTCAAAGGTTTATTCCCAGTGTGGGAGGTGAAGTGACTTTCTGGTGGTGTGAATAAGAATGGCCTCCATAGGCTCCTGTACTCAAATACTCAGTCAGTAGCACTGCTTCAGAGGGGTTAGGAGCTATGACCTTGCTGTAGGTGTGGCCTTGTTGGAGCAAGTTTGTCATTAGGAGGTTGACTTTGAGATTTCAAAAACTCAACAGGCCCAGTGCCCCCCTCTCGGTCGCTCTCCCTCTCACTCTGCTCTCTCTTCCTGCTGCCTATGGATCCTGATGTAGAACTCTCAGCTCCTACTCCAGCACTATGTCTGCCTGTGTGCTGTCATGCTCCCCACCAGGATGATAATGGACTAAACCTCTAAACCTGTCAGCCAGCCTAGTTAAATGCTTTCTTTCATAAAAGTTGCTATAGTAACTCTTCAAAGTAATAGCACACTGACCAAGACAACCCTTTAAGAGGTGGAGCCTAGTGGAAGATCTTCGGCCATTGGTGAACACTGTCCTTCCCCCATTTCTGATCAGATCCAGGACCTTGTGTATGCTAGCCAAGAACCCTACCACTGAGCTACACTTTCAGCCCTTTGGAAGATAAAATTAATTTATTTTCTACCATGTGAAGAAAAGTATAAAAACAGAGAGTTGAATTGGCTGAGTGTGCCATAGATTTTTAAACACATGCCATCATTTTTATAAAACAGAATAAATATACTTGGTTTGAAGATAGTTCAGCTTGTCCCTGTGTTTGTGTGTACAATTATGTCATTACCTCAGTCCCTTAGTCCCTGCATAACCACTGTAACAATTATTTAAAGTAACTTTTGGGGTTTTGGTTTTGCTTTTGAGACAGGACTTCACATGGTAGGCAAGCTAACTTGGAACTCAGGATATAGTCCTGCTAACCTCAAACTCACTGCGTCAGTCTCCAAGTAAGGATTTCAGACATGAGCTATGATGTCTCTCCTTTAAAGGTTTGATTGCTTGCTTTGGGTTTTGTTGTCTTCGTGTTTACTACCTTTATTGGTCCTTTGTGAATCTCACATTCACGAATTCCACACATCTCCTCCTCCCTTCCTACCTACCCCCCACCCCTGCAACCCAAAAGAGAAAAACAAAAATCTCACTGTGGAAGCTGTAGTGTGTCAGTGTGTCCTGGAAGCTGTAGTGTGTCAGTGTGTCCTGGAAGCTGTAGTGTGTCAGTGTGTCCTGGAAGCTGTAGTGTGTCAGTGTGTCCTGGAAGCTGTAGTGTGTCAGTGTGTCCCATAGTATACACTTTTATCCACACTTCTTTGCTTGCAAATGTTTATTACAGTGACTGGTACAAGGCCTCTGGCTTGTGCTACTGTCAGTACTAGAATCTCACTGGGATTCCTGGGTATCCTGCTGTTGCCCTGTGTCATGGAGATCACATAGGTTTAGATCTGTAGGTCTGGCCCCTTCACACTCTCCAGCAGTTCATCGCTGGAGTAGATGCTGGGGTGGGCCAGTGCAGAGCCCTGGGACTGGGCCTGGGAAGCATCTGAGCTGGGCAGCCTGCCGGCTCTCCGCTCTCATACCCCAGGCTGTCCCAGCTCTCCTGCCTGCTCAAGTGGCTTTTGGAGGGACATCTGCCTGGCCTTTCACCAAAGACCCCTACTACTGCAGAGCTAAAGACCCAGACAGGGCCCTCAATGGTATCACAGGCCAGGACCCCACCATGGTCCCAGATAGTATCACAGGCTACTCACATCAGGCTGTTCCTCACAGAACTGACTCTCCAGTTCTGCCTCTCCTTGTTGTGCCCACACCCTTCTCTTTCTCTTTCTCTTCCATTTCTCCACCATTTACTTGCTCCTCTTAGTGGCACCTGGGGTCTCTCGGTGTCTGGAGTCATCTCAGAAGTGGCCTCAGGAGTGCAATGACCCACTCGTGCACTGTGGCTCTGGGCAAGGGTCATCTCAAATGTGGTCTGCCCCCACCTCAGGCTTACATGATGGTCATCTTGGGCCCATTGCTCACCCGGCCTGCCCTACTGACTTCCAGGGTCCCCTGTCTCAGGCTCACTCCCAACATAGTCCAAGGAGGGACTCTTCTAGTCTCTAGATTGCTCCCCACCTGGGATTCTGTCCAGACCTGCCTGGCTCTGGACTGGTGGTAATCTT
The DNA here is from genome assembly GCA_902729485.2 of Mus minutoides. NCBI lineage: Eukaryota > Metazoa > Chordata > Mammalia > Rodentia > Muridae > Mus > Mus minutoides. The sequence continues at coordinate 1,464,641 of LR749585.1, forward strand.
AGGTTCACATTTTCCTGGGAATATTAGACTACTAACCACTCAGATGTTCCTAGGTAAGAACACAGCACAGACACAACCTGTCTCCTCTCTGTCACCTACTGACACTCACGTGACACAGCAGGCACACCTGCAATGCCTCTAGGGGCTGGCCCTTAAGTTTTATTATTTAAAATACCCACCTTTGGGAGTATATGGAAGGATAGCTAACACTAGAGACCTTTGGGGGAAATATGTGGAAGCATGCTACTGTGGAAACGTCATAAAACCTAAACATGTATAAAAAAGAATTTCAATGTCCTCCGAGACAGCAGAGGTAGTCAAAGCGCCGGGAATGAGGCAGTGGTTTGAAGTTGTTGGTCAGAGGAGTCTCATAAAATCCCCGTTACGAGCTCTTGCTGTTGCCCCCCCCCCCGCTACCCTCCAGAAGTTGATGGAAGACCCTATTGTTGAAGACATTGCATGCTTAAGTCAGAGAACACAGGGAAGTCAAGCTGGTACCCACCTGGAAATGTCATCCCTACTTTCTTAGTGCTGAAATCTTCTATTCATGCTTCTTGGGGAAGAAAAATAACCATTAGCTCTACCCAACTCTGGACTATATGACCTATATAGCTGCTGGCCTGCCAAGATATGTCCACTCAGGCAGTAGTGGTACAAACAGTGGTAACCAACCACCTTCTGCTTGGGTTTAAGACCTAATTCACAAAACAGAATTCATGTCTGGAACTATAAATACATATCCTATAAGCATAGTTTTCTATGAATTTCACGATTTGTCTGTGAAACCTGTCTCTTGGAAGATTTTTGTACCCAGTTTCAAGAGTTTCTGTAATATTTAGTGGTTAGGGGAACAACTTGTCTCCTGTAAGCTGGTCACTTTGACTGACTCATAGAAAACATTCTTATACCCCTTCATTACTATCTTTGTTTCCTCTAAGATTTTGGATCAAAGCATAAAGATTTGCTGTTTCCATACTACTGATTTCTGATTTGCAACATTTATTGAACTTTTTTGTTCTCCTTGAAATCTGACTTGGAAGGATTCATTCTTAACTTGACCCATAATTCCTGTGTTACTTAATTCATTGTTATGACAAAATATCAGAGCAAAGCAGCTTGTGGAAGGCAGGGTTTATCTTGACTCATGGTTCCAGGGAACAGTCCAAACAGTGGGGGGTGGGGGGTGGGGGGAAGCCAGCTGTCAGTCACTGTGTCCACCTCAGAGAGCAAAACGATAAATTCTCGTGTTCATCCACTTTTTCCTCTTTATTCAAGAATCCCAAAACATTTAGGGTGAGTTTCCCCACTCAGTTAACCTCCTCTAGGAAATCCCTTATAGGCAAACCCAGGGATTTGTGTCTATGGTGGTTACAAATATCATCAAACTGACAATATTGAACAACACATATACAAGATTCTGCTTTCTTTTTTGTTTGTTTGTTTTGTTTTGTTTTGTTTTGTTTTTTTGAGACAGGGTTTCTCTGTATAGCCCTGGCTGTCCTGGCGCTCACTTTGTAGACCAGGCTGTCCTCGAACTCAGAAATCCGACTGCCTCTGCCTCCCGAGTGCTGGGATTAAAGGCATGCACCACCACTCCCGGCTAAGATTCTGCTTTCTAATAGGGGGATGTGTTCTACAAGGGCACTGTATTATATACTTTAAATAGCCTGCCTTGTGGAGTTTTCCATTCTTAAGATTTCTGTAAACACACTAGAAACCTAGAACACGGTCCATGTTCATTGGTATTTCTCTCTCTCTCTCTCTCTCTCTCTCTCTCTCTCTCTCTCTCTGTGTGTGTGTGTGTGTGTGTGTGTGTGTGTATGTCTCTGTCCCTCTGTGTGTGTATGTGCATATGCCATAGACTCTAAGTCTCCACAATCCTTTTTTTTTTTTTTTAGTGCAAGCCAGGATTTCATGTTTAGATGGTGAGATAAAAAAGGAATAGTTCGGGTTCTGTTTTGATGCAAGAGTATATGAATGCCTTTGATCATATTATCTCTATTTCATGGGTCATCTAGGGAATGTGGTAGAGAAAGGACACCCTTCAGGATAAGCAGGCAGGGGAAGGATGGCCCAGTGAGATGGGAGTTATATAACCCTGTGGACAAGGAAGTGAACTGAGTAAAATTATCTTAGACTGGAATCTGAGGGAGATTCCCAGTCTGCCCTTGCTTGTAGTTGAGATGGTTTGAAATGACTTATAGAAGAAAGTCGTAGTGTTGAGAGCTGCTGAGAGTGAGTGTAATGGAGACTGCTTCCAGGGATGGAAAGAACATGGGAAATGAGTTGTGAGAAGGCATTGAGCAGCACTCAGCCTGGCAGTGAATAGAAGTAACTACCTCAAAATTCATTTCCATGCTAGGCATTTGTAATCCCAACATTTGGGAGTCTGAGGCTAGCCTGGGCTACAGTAGTAACTGCTAGGATAGCCTGGACTACCATAAATAAACACAACGCAACAAATCAGTTTCCATTTTCTAGCCTTGAAACAGTGGCTAGCAGCATCTAGCATGCATCTCAGAAAGTTAAGGTAACTTGGTCCAAGGACCACATTTGCAATCCATTATTTTAAGAAGCCATTTGTCTTTGCTGGTGGAGAGCCTGACTCCAATGGGGAAGTTTAGAAGGAAACAAAGTTGCTTAGACTCAGTCTGTCCAGAGATCTTGAGATATAGAGTATCCAGCTGTGTAGCTTTGAGATCTACCCAGTTCTCTGGAATGGTAAGAACCTGGTATTTCCCCCAAGGAATTAGGGATGTGTGTTAAATTCCCAATTTAAGCCATTTGAATGTGGGTGTAGTTCCAGTGGTGACAGTTGGAGTTTGATGTCTAAGAAAGTTGCTCCCTATCTTGAGAAATTGTGACTCTCAACATAAATTTCCCATGGGAAGGGTTCCACAGACAATAAAGGAAACCATTGTCTTCCTGTGTCAAATGAAATGCTCAGATATTTGAGCCCCAGATAAATGAGCAAGTAAAAGACAAAAGCATAGATGAGGCCACCCTTCAAATCTACAAAAGCAAAATAATTAAAAGTAAAGTGTACATTACAATGGTAATAATAGAATTTAATAATATATACTAATTATATAGGCAGAAAAACTGTTCCTCTGATGCCTATAGTCACAGTGAGTTTTTTGTTCTGTGGTTTTTGCTTCTTTGTCTCACTATGTAGCCCTGGCTGACCACCAACTTGCTATGTAGCTAGCTAGTCTTGAACCCACAGAGATCCACCTGCTTCTGTTGGAATTAAAGGGGTGTGCTGTCCCAGCCAGCCTAGTCCACAGTGATGATCTATGATGATGAGAGAAGGGGTACACACACACACACACACACACACACACACACACACACATACACACACACTACCTGTATCCTAGTTTCAGAACCTCGTGCTGTGCTGAAGACAAGGCAGCGAAAGTCAGAATCACAGCGATTCAGGGATGCAATGTACGGGAGTCAAACTGGGATGGCTCCAGAATTCATCTTCCAAACACTTGGTCCCCAAAGGATGCTGCCACGCCTTGCTTAGGAATGTGCTTTAGAAACTGCTTAAGTTAAGAGGCATGCGGATCTCTGAGTTCGAGGCCTGCCTGGTATACAGAGTGAGTTCCAGAGATAGCCAGAGCTACACAGAGAAACCCTGTCTCAAAAGAAAGAGAGAAAGAAAGAAAGAAAGAAAGAAAGAAAGAAAGAAAGAAAGAAAGAAAGAGAGAAGAGAGAGAGGAAGGAAGGAAGGAAGGAAGGAAGGAAGGAAGGAAGGAAGGAAGGAAGGAAGAAAAAAGCTCCTCAATACAATTTTATACTCATAGCTAAATAAAGTTTAACCCTGATGAAAGTACCTGGTTCAAGAAAAGTCTGTGTGTGGACAACAGAGTGCGGGTAGGGATCACTGCCAGCTGATAGTCTAGAATTTCACAGGGTCGGTTTTTTTAAGCACACAAAACACAGGAACAACTTGCCTACTACACACTGGGGCTTGGAGGTAGGATGGAAGAATATCAAATGCAGTTGGTCCCTAATATGGGCCTTCTTGTCCAACTCCATACATTAGCTAGAAATACATTAGTAAATAATTAACTATTTCAGTCCCCAGCCCCCCCAAATAATGATACTATTGCTTTTAGCAGCTGCTATAGTAAGTTGCCACTTGTGACCCTTTTAGAATATACAGTTCAAGTCACAGGTCTTATTTCCAGAAAGGCCTCAGAAATTCACACTGGAAAGAGTTTAGGGCTCATCCAATTTTTTAATTGAGAAATCACTTCATATATTTGTGGTAGAGTGGCTATAGTCAAAGGGACAGTCAACAGCCAGTGCTGATGAGGGTCTGAAGAAAAGAAAACAGACTAGCATGGATTGTGGTTCGGAACCCTGAGCCATTGGAAGTTGGGACTTTCTTTGAAAGCCAGACACAAATTTACCTCCAAACCAGCCACTCCACTTCTGGCTAGCTACCCACGAGAAGGCATGTCGGGAAGGCCAAGTGAACTTCTTAACATTGTTCATGATGGTCACATTGTGGAAACAATTCCAGTACCCACCAACCAAATGTGATTTAAGTCCCTGTAGTATCATAGTATTGCAGTAGAAAATGTAGGAAAATATATTTGGAATGGAAAAAAAAAGTGCTGATTTGCGTCAGAACCTAGATGTACCCTGAAGAACCAGGTAAGTGAAAGAAACCAACACAAAGATGACATATAAAGTTCTGTGGTCAGTCTGCAAGACAACTAGAGATAGGAAGAGATAGCTGGAGGTACCAGGTGTGTGTGTGTGTGTGTGTGTGTCTGTGTGTGTCTGTGTGTGTGTCTGTGTGCACCTGTGCGTGTGTGTGTGTGTGTGTGTGTGTGTCTGCACCTGTGCGTGTGTGTGTGTGTGTGTGTGTGTGTGTGTGTTACAGTTTTGGAGATTTGTGCGTATGTGGGTGTGTGTGTGCATGCGATACTATTGGAGATTGAACCCTAGGGTCTCCCACACTTGTGCTGTGTTACTGAGCTATTCCACTAACCAAGATTTTGTTTTTGAGAAAATGAAAATATTCTACCATCACCTAACTGGTGGTAGTTGTGCACACCTAGGAAACCACTAAAATTGATCCAATCACGTATTTTAAGTGAGTGAGTTGTATATGAATTCTATCTCAATAAGGCTGGAGGTTTTTAAGTCATCGGCGTCCTGTACTGGGAAAGTAAAGCCAAGTTTCCATTAGCCTCCATTCAGGGTGACCTTGACATAGGAGAACATTGAGTGTCAAGTGCCTAGAGTTGCTTTCAGACAGCTGATGGGCACCCAGGACAGAGGCCTTGGTGAGCAGTGCCCAGGTTAGGGGCTCGTGGGTTGAGTCTAGCTCCACAGGATAGGGACAGGGCAGTACCCCTCCTCTGCTTAGCACAGTGAGCTGGTCTCTTTGTCATCACCAAAGCAGAGTCACTAAACCTTCAGGACACTGACCTGCCTCAAGGACCTTTGTTAACAGTTGCTCTTCTCTGGCTCTGATCAACACTTACCTCCTGCTGCTGGATCTTGCAAGAGCTCTGACCATCACAAGCCTAGACTGAGGGAAGACCCTCTGCAGGGACACCGCCCTGGAGGCCCCTGGTTCTGCGGCAGAGAGGATGGGGGAGGGGAGGTGGAACTGTGGCGCTGCCGGGGTTCCCACGCTCCTATTGTTGGCGACTTTGTTTCCAATTCCCATCACGTGTGCTAATTAGTTGGAGCTGCTGGCTGGCTGGAAGGCGTGTGGCTCGCCTGAAAGCAGAAAGATCGCTTCCTGTTGGGAGTCCGGCAGGCAGGGCTCTAGCTCAGAAGGGGTTAGACAAGAATGATGACAAAGGTCCCTGGAAGCAGCCGCTAAAAGCTGAGGTGACCCGACCAGTGGAAGAGGGTCGGGGGTGGGGGAAGGGGGCAGACTGGTCAAGAGAAGTTACCTTAACCTGCCTTTAACCTGACTCATAATTTTATGTGTTCCGTGTGAGTCTTTTAAAGATTAGGGGAATAGAAAGACAGGTATTTAGTCTGCTCATTAAAATTGTTTTTCACAATCTGAATAAAACAAGCATGTACTATTCAACAGGAAAGGAGAAGAAACGTGAAACGTAGGAATCATTTTTTATTCAGGGCTCTCTAATCCTCAGACCCCAGCTACTGACTTTGAACCTTGGCGCTGAGCCCCCATAAGGGATAGAGAAGATAGATGGGATAGCATTGAGCTTGCTAATGTAGGGCTTTCTGTGTATCAGGGCTTCTTGTTGCATTTCAAGTTCTGGATATGCCCTGATTGCACAGTGAAAGGCTCTGCTTTGAAGATACTATATTTGAACGGCAAGAGAACCAAATGATTAGGGATGAAGATAGGAAAACAATTACTGATGGTATCAGCTGATAATGGCAGTCGTAATTTGTAAATTAAGTGTTTGAGAATGGAAAACTACGTAATTAAATATGGCAAACTACGTGTAAATTGTTACAAATAAGTTTTCTCTTTTAAATTTTGAGTCAAGGTCTCGCTATATAGCCCTGACTGCCCTGGAACTCACTATATTAACCAGGCTGGTCTCAAACTCATAGATCTGTCTGCCTCTGCCTTCCCAGTGCTAGGATTGAAAGCATGCACCACCACTCCTGGAAATTTTTTGCAAAGACGTTATAACACCATGAGAAATGCTTGTGAATGGGGATGTAGGGAAGTCAATAATAGGTTGGAGGACTGGAGCGATGGCTTGGGGGTTAAGAGCACCTGTTGATCTTTCAAAGGTCCGAGGTTCAGTTCTCAGCACTCATACAATAGCTACAGCCTGTAACACCAGTTCCAAACTATCCCATGTTCTCTTCATATCTCAAAAGGCTGCCACATGGTGCACATATATGCCTGATTGCAAATCATTCGTATACATGAAGTAAGATAAATAAATCTTTTAAAATATTTCAGATAAATACTTTAGAGGGCATTTAGTTTGGTTGGTACACTAGCGGCCTAGCATGCAGCAAGCCCTGGGATGGATCCCAAGCACGTTGTAAAGTGATGAGGTTACAGCATTCATGAGGCAGAGGCAGGAGGATCACACACTCAGAGTCATCATTGATGACATAGTGAATTTTAGGATTGCCTGGGTTACATGAAACCCTGCTAGAAAAGTTATTAGTACTGTCATCACTATGTCAAAGACAGTCTGTAAGTACAATAAATACTTGGAAGAAAATATGTTAAATATTTGCTGTAGGGATTTAATTTCTGTTTGGGACCAGAGATGATTCCTTCCCACTTGGTTTTCTATAACTCCCAAATTTTCATATTAAATAAATATTACTTTATAATGGAGAAAGTAGATTACATTCCTTGTATTTTCTACAGAAGTACTACTACTCCTTTGACCTAGAAGAGATGATTTGGTAGAGGCCCGTGGGGCACTCCTGCAATCCCAACATTTGTAAACCTTAGTATATCTGAAGCCAGTCTGGGAAGTATAGCAAAGCCATGCTTTAAGGAAACAAGGCAGTATTTAATGGAAGAAACGGACAGAGCTCTTGCCTAACATGCTCAAGACTTGGGCTCCATCTCCAGCACCACAAACAATAGCTTCATGAATAAATAAAAGCTAAAAATGACCAAATGTGATGCTGTTCACTTTAATTTCAGAAGAAGCAGATGCAGGTCATTTCCTTGAATCTGAAGCCAGCCTGGTAAGTGAAGAAAGTTCCAGGCCAATCAGGACCACATGAGACCCTGACTCAAAATAATCAGTAAAGGAACTGATTGGTTAATAATTTTAAAATAAGAATATTAAATTTTTAGTTCTCCAGGCAGTGGTGGGGCATGCCTGTAATTCCAGTGCTTGGGAGGCAGAGGCAGGCAGATCGAAGCCACCCTGGTCTACAGAGTGAGTTCCAGGACAGCCAGGGCTATACAGAAAAACCCTGTCTCAATAAATAAATAAATAAATAAATAAATAAATAAATAAATAACAAAAAATTTTAGTTCTATCTGCATCTTCTCCTATCATTATTGATTTGCATTAAAGTCAAAACTGCAACAGTTTCTCAAGGACTGTTACATAAGTGACCTATAAACACACCAAAACCAAAACATTTTCAAAGATATTGAAAGGCCTTCATGTGAATATTTGCTTTCTCCTGTGTGGGAAAGCGGAAGCAGGAGAACTTAGTTCCAGGAGATGACATCACAGATGTTAGTTGATTTTGCATGTTGGCAAGAGAAATCCAGGCCTTTCCTCTAATGGAATGTGAGGGTTAGAACAGGTGAATGGGCTACCAAGGTCAAGGTGGTCTTGGAAGTGACCAGCCCTGAAAGATGGTGCCATCCTCAGGCGTAGTGTGTGTGTGTGTGTGTGTTTATGCACATATATGTGAGGCTAGAGGATGTTGTCAGGGGCCCTCCTTCATCACTCTACACCTTATTCCTTTGAGGCAGAGTGTCTGGTCCTCCTGTTTTTTGACTAGGCTGGCAGCTAGAAATCTGACCACCATCCCCCACCCACCCAAGTGCTGCGGTCATAGGCACCCCTGCTACATAAGCATGGGATCCAAAATCAGGTCCTCATGATTACATAGCAAACGTTCCAACCACTGAGCCATCTCTAGCCAGTGAATGGGATTTTGATTCTGTATTCCATTTACTGGCCAAAATAAACATTGCATCCAAAACCTAAGCATAAGATTTCTTTTAGAATGTATTAAGAAAAAAGGAAAGCAGCTTGGTATACACTGTGAGTTCCAGGACGACACAGAGAAACACTGTCTCAAGAAAGGAGAGGTGGGGGAGGGAGATGGAGGAGGTGGAAGGAAGGAGGATGGGAAGGAGGGAAGGCAGGAAGGCAGGAAGGCAGGAAGAAAGGCAGGAAGGCAGGAAGGCAGGAAGGCAGGAAGGCAGGAAGGAAGGAAGGAAGGAAGGAAGGATGGATGGATTTCTTCTTAAGCATTTCTTTATTTGGGAGTGACTCAAGCAAGCCAGAGAATGCCTCCTCCACACAGGAGACTTAGGAACCCTTGTGTGCATAAGGTGCTCCTAGGGCAGACTCCTCTCTATGTCATCACAGGGCAGATTCGGAAACATAGGTACAGCGATTGATTCTCGGCCTCATGACTGATACAGGTAGACCTGGGGCTTGACGTAGCCAGATGGTTGTCTCCCTCATTTGTGGTGTAAGTGCTACACACGGAGCTTCACGTTAGATCAAAGGTCACAATTTTCCTTGAGAATCCCTAACACACAGCAAGCGGCACCTGGCTGGTAACTGCATGGAAGGAGCTTTTGGAAACTAGCCACGCCCTCTGAAGAGTGAAGCAGGCAAGAAAGGCGATGCCTCTTTTCCCAGCACTTGGGAGAGGAAGGCAGGGGAAGCAGGAATTCAAGGTCAATCCCTAGCCGGGTGGGCAGGTGGCGCACGCCTTTGATCCCAGCACTCGGGAGGCAGAGGCAGGCGGATTTCTGAGTTCGAGGTCAGCCTGGTCTACAAAGTGAGTTCCAGGACAGCCAGGGCTATACAGAGAAACCCTGTCTCGAAAAACCAACCAACCAAACAAACAAACAAGGTCACCTCCTCCTACCTATGGAATTTGAGGTCACCCTCAGCTACATAAAAACTTGTCTTTCAAAAACATAATCAATAAAATGAAAAAGATGAAATCATAAAAGTGAGAAGGCCAAACAACAGCAGATATCACAACGCTGTATCCATACACTACTTCATCAGAGCATCCAGCAGGATGCTAAGATTGGTGAAGGCCGGTGAGCACGACACTGAGAAGGGTGAGGGTTACTGAAGAGTGGCTATGTTTTTCCTTTCCTCAGAAATATGACCAAGGTGTGTCAGGACCATCTTTGCCATGGGTAGGAGAAAGCATAAAGCTCCTAAGAGATGGTATGTTTTCCTGGGCTGTCCTCGCTGGGCTCTGAACGCGGCCTCCAAAGTTCTGCAGGGAGCCAGTGTGGTCACCCAGGACTGTAACTCCAGCTCTTGGGGACAGACGCAGAACTGTCATGAGTTTGATGCCAGTGTGGACTACAGAGCGAGACCCCAAAAGCCAAAATAACAAAACTCCCCAGCAATCTAAGTGTGCTTTGGACTCATGACACTCTAACATGCACACTGCCCACTGCTCCCCACACCAGCACCCTAGCCAGACTCCTTCCAATGGTAAACTCACTGTGCTTCCTGGGGGCAATGATCAGCTGGTGAGATGGGCAAGCAGCCTTGAGGAAAAACCAAAACAACCCTAGGCGTGCAGGGCAGAGCCCTGAGAAAGAGTGCAGGGCAGCCCACTGCAAACCCCACAGCGGGTCCAGCCCAAGGACGTCTGCTGTTCAGACAACAGCACTTCCTTTTTTCTGACATGAAGAAAGTTTTCAATTAGCTGCAGAAGGGAACATCCTCACTGCATATGTGCTTACCCAAATCATTCAGTCTGGCATTCTTTCTAGTGCTGCAAACCCCAGGCTCACCTCACCACAGCCAGCCCTAGCACTAACACCCTCTGTTAAGTTTTAAACCAGGGCAAAGGCTGGGGTGCCTATTTAACACTATCAAAGTAGACCTGGCTGTCAGGTTCTCTCAGCATTCCTCAGTCTCTACATATTACAAAGCATGGCTCACATATCCCACCCTCTACCCTTCCCCTAATTCTCCAGGCCAGGGGCTGGGCTGCCCTTCCCCGAGAGGCACTTCCCTATATAATTCAGACCTTTTGGTTACATATGCTTTTTGTATCTTCTGTCTCTGGCGGCTGCAGTTGGTTCCCCTCTCCTCTCTCTACCTTCCCTTCCCTGGTGTGTCTGCCTCTGGCTATACATATCTACGAAAAACTTTCTTCTCCAGCATACGTACTAGCCGTCATGTCTTTCTTTTTCCTTTTACTTCTCTTTCATTCACCCTCAACTTCACAAATGCTTTGGTTCAACTGACCTGAAGACAAAGGGAGAGGAAGAATGTGACAGGTGGAGTCTACGCCAGAGACGATAGTCTCCTGTCATAGGTACACCACGTGTAAAGTCAGGGCTGAGTACCCAGAAGACTGAAGGCACAGCTTCCCACATCTACTTCCTCCAATCTGGTGACACTCTTAGTGACCTGGTGGTGTCACCACCCAGACTCTTTCATGGTCCGTGCATTTCTGTGGATGTGGCAACACTCCCAAATAACAGCAGCCCAGTCTTGGGACCTGGACCAGTCTTTCTGATCTGGCTTGACCTGCCTAAATAAATAAATAAATATTTATTTATTTATTTATTTATTTATTTATTTATTAAACAGAAGAAGGATGGAAATTTCCAGATCACAAAACCTTCCCATCAGAACAACCATTTTAAATCATGCTTTCCCAAGCATTTCAGTATGACAAGAGTCCTCAGTGGACTAGTCAAATCTGATTCCTTTGCACTAATGGTCAACAGAATTAAAAATAAAACCCAGGGGCTGGTGAGATGGCTCAGCGGGTAAGAGCACCCGACTGCTCTTCCGAAGGTGATAAGTTCAAATCCCAGCATCCACATGGTGGCTCACAACCATCCGTAACGAGATCTGGCGCCCTCTTCTGGAGCGTCTGAAGACAGCTACAGTGTACTTACATATAATAATAAATAAAATAAATCTTAAAAAAAAAAAATAAAAAAATAAAACCCAGCATTGGAAATCACTACCTCAAAGGCATAACGTATGTTGGCTTGTTTGGAGATTTAAAAAAAAATGTTCTTGCTTCATCTATACACAGAAAGCTGAATTCCAGGATCTACTATGGGAAGGAAGTAATTATAACAGAGCAAAGGGCAAGAAGTTTGGCTTATGTCCCCTTCCATGACTCGCATGTCCCTTCGCCTCTGTTCTGCTCTTCTCATCACCTGCAGAACCCATGTGAACATGTATCCATCATACTGGAACATGCATCTGAGGGGATGGGCAGGACCCGGGTGAACATGTATCCATCGCAGGCTGGAATCTATCACACTGGAACACGCATCCAAGGGAATGTGCAGGGCTTTCTGTCTGAGTTTGGATTCTTTTAGCTTATACTTTTGAGGAACATCCACTTTCCTGCAAATTTCACAATTCTATTTTCTTTCTATTTAATCCCATCAAATTAAAGATTGTTTAAAAACATAACTTCCAGCCGGGCATGGTGGTGCACGCCTTTAATCCCAGCACTCGGGAGGCAGAGGCAGGCGGATTTCTGAGTTCAAAGCCAGCCTGGTCTACAAAGTGAGTTCCAGGACAGCCAGGGCTACACAGAGAAACCCCGCCTCGAAAAACCAAAAAAAACAAAAAACAAAAAAAACATAACTTCCACGACTACATCGGGTTTGCCGTTCTCATTCCTTTAGGAAGAGAGTTAATCCCACAATTCTTTTTCATTATCTACTTTACATTTTGGCTTCCAGTGCTCATTCCTCATCATACCCGAGGCCCACACGGACTCTTCTTTCTCCCTGTCTGTCCTTCAGACCTTGGCTGTGATACCATAGCCTTTACGGGTGCTGTGTTCCTTCCATTTCCTGTTGATGTGATGACATCCCAAAGCTTAAGGAAGCAAGGGTTTATTTTAGCTCACAGTTGACAGCGCATGGTGGGGAAGGCAGGAGAGTGGAAGCTTTGGGTGTGGTCACATTGAGCAACCATCAGGAAGCAGAGAGTCAAACACTGGTGCTCAACTTGCTTTCTCCATGTTTACTTTAGAAATAAAAAAGACTTATACGTTTATTTATCTATTTATTTACCTATTTACTCATTATTTCTTATAGGTAAGACATAAATCATGAAGTGTATGTGGAGATCAGAGAAAAGTTTTCAGGAGTCGATTATGTTCTTCTACCATGTGGTTTCTGAACACATGTCTTTTGGGCTAGGTGGCAAGCACCTTTACCTACTAGACCATCTTGCTCACCCTTTATTCCTCTTTAATATTTTCAGTCTACAGCCCTGGTCCATGGTGTATTATCAACCGGTGTATTATCAACCACATTTGGAGAGCAGGGAAGTCTTCCCTCCTCAACTGAGCTTTTCTAGAAGTATCCTCAAAGACACGTGTGGACAAGTGTGGTCAGGTGACACTGGAGCTCAGCCACCAGTAGCTAAGGGAGCACTTTTGCCTACTAAACCCTTTCCATCTTTCTTCCTGTAGCCAAGTTTTGATACCCTGACTGTGAGGGGCTCTCCTCAGTTCACACCCTTCTCCATTCCCTGCCTTCATTGCTCAACTCATTAAGGACAATGAGCCATGTGTACAATCTGTTCCATGTGCCAAGTGCCAGCTAGAAGTGGGACGTGGGAGAAAAAGAAGTGGAATTATGTAGATAAGCAGGTATGTGGAACAGAGGATTCAGCTCAGCGATAGGGAGGCAGAGGCAAGCAGATCTCTGTGAGTTTGAGGCCACCCTGGTCTACATAACAAGTTCCAGGTCAGCTAAAGCTACACCCTGTCTCAAAAACAAAACCAGAACAAAACAGAGAGGTTAGAGAAAGAAAATTTGGGTTTTTTATTTGTTTATTTGTTTGTTTTGAGGTTTTGTTGTTGTTTGTTTGTTTGTTTTTGCCAAACTGTGCCTAACCACATGAGTTGAGACAAACCTCAATTTCTAATTTTGGCATCTTCTATTCTAATACAAGTGGGATACCAACCTGTATGGAATCATGCTAAGGATACTGACCTATGTGGGGGTCATGTGAAGCCTCTTTTCTTCTTCCTCTACTCTCGCTTCTCCTATCTCTGCTCCCTGTGAGGGGTCAGGGAAGTAGGAGTGTACCTGTGTCTGGTTAGTGTGCTAAGTGATGATCTCATCCTCTGCCAGCCTTTCAAAGCCTGGCACACGTCCTGTTCTTTAACAGAGCAAAAAAAAAAGCCTGGCCTGAGCTGGAGTCAAGAAGAACTTCTCTTCCTTCTTTGTTTTTCCCACTGTTGTTGCTGTTGTTGTTGCTGCTGCTGCTGTTGCTGCTGTTGTTGTTGTTGCTGCTACTGCTGCTGCTGTTGCTACTGCTGCTGTTGCTGTTGTGGACACTGCTGTTGTTGCTGCTGCTGCTGTTGTTGTTATTGCTACTGCTGCTGTTGCTGTTGTTGACACTGCTGTTGTTGCTGTTGCTGCTGTTGTTGTTGCTACTGCTGCTGTTGCTGCTGTTGTTGACACTACTGTTGTTGCTGTTGCTGCTGCTGTTGCTGTTGTTGTTGCTGCTTCTACTGTTGCTGTTGTTGACACTGCTGTTGCTGCTGTTGCTGCTGCTGTTGTTGCTGCTACTGCTGTTGCTGCTGTTGTTGCTACTGCTGCTGTTGTTGACACTGCTGTTGCTGCTGCTGTTGCTGCTGCTGCTGTTGTTGCTGTTGTTGTTGATACTGCTGTTGCTGCTGTTGTTGTTGCTACTGCTGCTGTTGCTGTTGTTGACACTGCTGTTGCTGCTGCTGTTGCTGCTATTGCTACTGTTGTTGCTGCTACTGCTGTTGCTGCTGCTGTTGTTGATACTGCTGCTGTTGCTGTTGTTATTGATGCTGCTGTTGTTGCTGATGCTACTGCTGTTGTTGCTACTGCTGTTGTTGTTGATACTGCTATTGTTGCTGCTGCTGCTGTTTACTGTTGTTATTGCTATTGTTGTTACCTTGATCAGTACTCACACTCAGAGCAAAAGATGAAAATCTGTAGGGTGGTATGGAATTTCAAGATCTGTGGCCACTTGAGGAGGAGTGTCCATCCTTAGGTCTTGGAGAGGACATAGTACTTTCAGGGAGCCTGCATGCTCCTGGGCTGGCCTCATCAGGGATTCTAACCAAGTGGCTTGCTTGATCCTGAACTTGAACCATAAGCCAAAATAAACCTCTATACTTAGTAAGTAGTCTTTGTAAAAAGGTATTTTGTTACAATGACTTCATGAAAGCTGACCAATAAACCATAAAGTTAGCATACTAGTGAAACCCTTGCTGGCAAGATAGCTCACTGAGCATAGGCTGCTGGGTAACCTGAGTTTGATTCTCATAACTCACATGTTAGAAGGATATAACCAAACCTAAAAGGTTTTTCACCCATCACATCTCCAAACATGTATGCGGCATGTGCCTGTATAAATACATACATATATACATACATACATAATATGAAAATCAATCAAACCCTTATAAGACATACTCCTTATTGGGATATCCTAAAGCTTTAGCAAGTGGGCTGCTTCTGTTCATGTGGCTGTCCCTTAGCAAGCTCAGCCAGCTGCTTGCTTACCCACATCTGTGTGCTGCACAGGTGCTAGCCTTTCTGGAGTCCATACATGGAAAGCATGGCCCTGGTCCCTAAACTGTTCTCCAAGAGGTGGCTCTGACCTTATGGATAAGCAGAAACATCTCAGTGCATCTCCTATGTAAGTGCCACACAACAGGCTACCTGTGAGCTCTAAATAAGGACTAATTTACTGTAACCACAGAAAACATCTCAGGGGAAAAGAGAAAGCCACCAAATATTCAGCACTAAAGTTTCTATGAAAGACATGTTAGAAGTATTTGTATCTTTAAGGCAGGATGAATGGATGCCTGAAGATAATTATGGAAGAATAGAAGTGAAAATCAGCCATGTAGCTACAGAACTGATCACAGATAGCTGTGGGCTTCTCCAAGCCCCATAGCTAGCAAAACCCAGTTGTTGGCATGCCCACTGTCCTTGCTGCTGGGCCCTTTGTGGGAGCCAGGGGCTGGAGGAGGGCTGTGCATCTGCAGTAGGCCATAAGAACGTCTGGTGTTAGGAGATTCCAGGGGATCATCCCACTAAAGCCTGCAAAGGAAGGGGGGAACATTCACTGGAACACTGCCTTGGCCACCTGCCCTGACACAGCACAACACAGCCAGTCACATCTCACACCAAAGAGCCTGCACCTTCTCAGAATATGACTTTGTAGAGGACCGAGGACTTCCTGACTCGGTCAGCCACCCTGGCATAGGCCTCTCAAGGAAGAGTCTAGTACATGTCTTGTCCTGTCTGGAGGTCAGAGGTCAACCTATGGTGATATTGTTCAAGAGTTGTCTATTTATTTTTTGAGACAGGGTCTCTCCCTGGGACCTGGAGCTCTCCAATCAAGCTAGGCTGACTGGTAGTCCAGCAAGCACTGGGGATGGACCTTCCTCTACCTCTGCAGTACTGGAATGACAGACAAACTACCACCGATTGCTTGCCTGCCTGCCTGCCTGCCTGCCTGCCTGCCTGCCTGCCTGCCTGCCTGCTTGCTTGTTTGTTTTGTGTGGGTTCTGAGGACAGAACTTAGTCCTCACATTTGCAAGGCAAACACTTCACCAACTGTGCCATACTCTAGCACTCAACAGCTCCTCATTAAGAGCCCAGACTAACAGGATATAGATGTGGCAGTGGATACAATCCATGAATGCAAACACCTTCTTCCTCTCCAGCACCAGAACACAGGGAAGGCTGGTGGTCCACTCGGGGTCTCTCACCAGCAGGCAGTGCAGACTCTATCCCCTCACTAGGGGACTAGAGGGCTCTGACTGGCCAGCACCAACACTTAACACACACCACATTTGTCTCCCTCAACCCAGCTATGATCCTGCACTGACAGGTGCACCCCAGGCCTATTGTCTTCACATGCAGATGGAGTAGTTCCTTCCGACTACCCTAGGACAAAAGGACAAATATCCCAGAACAACGCAAGGAGCCCCAGCTGCTTCTATTTTGATCCAAAGCTGCAAGGGCCTATAGCTCAGCAGTAGAGTACACTCTGACTACAGAAAGTCTGACATAGAGGGGATAGGGATGCAGAGGATGTGTAGGAAGGAGGTGGGTCTTCCATTTCTCATGCCAACCTCTTGGAGCATTCCAGATTATGAGAGGGAAATTTTAGAGACACTCCATTTGGGTCAAAAGCTTCATCTTGGAATTCTCATTTCTCAACCACATTTGTCACAGCCTATCATTAAACGACAGCAAAGTCCCTTCAGTCACAGGGTCTGAACCAATGTGACTTTGCTGAATTTGTTTAGTGGAGATGACAAGTCTCCCAAGGCTGAGAGACTTGGAGAAGGTGGCTCTGCTCACTGAGTCTCTTGGCCCCTTGCCCACGTGCAGATCATAGGGTTGCCCAGGGCAGCCCACAGTCAGAGCAACCTCGGTCTGCAAAGACTCCACCCAGAGATGCTCCAGAAGGCATCTGCCCATTAACGGATCGTTCTAAAGCTCATTTCTGTTTACCCCAAAGTGGCAGCCACTACCTATCCCATTTCATAGTCTGGAGGGTAGAAAATGTCAGAATGACAGTGAGTCTGTGTCATAGCAGCACCTGATGGCATGTTCTAGGCTTATTCCAGCCTAGAACACAGAATGCAGATGGCAGCACCTGATGGCATGTTCTAGGCTTATTCCAGCCTAAAACACAGAATGCAGATGGCAGCACCTGATGGCATGTTCTAGGCTTATTCCAGCCTAGAACACAGAATGCAGATGGCAGCACCTGATGGCATGTTCTAGGCTTATTCCAGCCTAGAACACAGAATGTAGTTCTGATATGTGGCTCTCAGTCAGGATAGACAATAGGTAGCTCCCCTCCCCTCAATTTTGATTTTTAAAAACAATTTTAATTTTATTACCCATCTTAGGGTTTTCATTATTGTGAAGAGACACCATGACCAAGACAACTCTTATAAAAAGACATTTAATTGGGGCTAGCTTATAGGTTCAGAGGTTCAGTCCATTATCATCAAGGTGGGAAGTATGACAGTATCCAGACAGACATGGCACAGGAGAAAAAGCTGATATTTCTACATCTTGTTCCAAAGGGAACCATGAGAAGATTGACTTCTAAGCAGCTAGGAGGAGGGTCTCAAAGTCCGCCCCCACAGTGACAAACTTCCTTTTACAAGGCCATACCTCCTAATAGTACCACTCTCATGGTCAAGCATATTCAAACTGCCATATTGCCTTTAACTTATTTTGTTGTTTCTAAATATATGTATACACACACCCATGCCAGCGATACAGCATGCAGACTCTGCGTGTTTTCTCTTGCCACTGTGTGGGTTTTGGGACTCAAGCAAAACTTGTCAGGCTTGCAGAAAGCACCTCACTTGCTGAGCCATCTCTCCAGATCACAGTTTTTACTACTTTTTAAAACTCGGCTTTCAGTACTAGTACATAAAGAGTGTGTTTCACTCTTCATGCCTCAATATTCATATTCCTTATGTTAATGTTATCATTATTTGATGATAAACCTCTCTAGTAGTAACAACTAAGGATGAAAAGACTTATTTTAGCTCATGGATTCAGAAGTTTAAGTCCATCGTTGCTGGTTCTGTTGATTCCAGACAGTAAGGCAGAATGTAGCGTGTGGTACATATGGGAGACAAGAGGCCAAGAACAGAGGGGCCTGTAGCCAGGTATAACCTCCAAAGGCATGCCTCCAGGACTGCTTCCTCCAGCATAGCCCTATGTGTTAGAGCCCCCGGAGCTTCCAGATCACACCACCAGGTAGGGACCAAGCACTAACATATGCACCTCTGGGAGATACCCCTGTATACGCACTCAGATAAATACCCCTGAGTACCTACTCTGCCTTAAATAGGTGGTTTCAAGATATGTGTTTTTTTTTTTTAAGATGGAAACAGTTTGCATAAAACCAGTGTCATTTAAAACAACTCCAAACACTTTCTCATTTTACAGAGCTTAGACTAAGTCCTTCCTCTTCCCCCCTCTCTCCCCCACTTCTCTTCACACACACACACACACACACACACACACACCACACACACACACACACACACCACACACACACACACACACACACACACACAAACACAAACACAAACACACTTTTCTTCTTCAGGTCAAGGTTACAAATGATAGAGTGCTTCTAGAATTTGCTTTGAGATTCATCAAAGCCCCATGACCATGACACCTTCGTTTCAACTCAAACCCTCCATATTTACAGAGGCCCTCTGTAGGCAATGACCTTGCTGGCCTTTAAATTTGGTGCAGTAGCTGATCCCCATCCACTCCCTGTGGCTGTGCTGTAGCTGGCGGGTTAATCCTCCTTGTGCTGAAGCCTGACACGGAGTGAAGCATCACCGCCCTCACAGCTGTCACAGCCTCTCACTTGCCTGACAAGGAGCCTTCCTGTCTGACCTAAACCTCACCTGCTGCAATGTGACTCCACCTCATGGAATCATTCAGTTAGAGGGCCACAGTTAATTCACACTCCTGGTTGCAGAGGCTTGCTCTTGTCCAAAGCTCGGAGGAGCCTGCGGGTTGGAGCTCCTGTCCAGCTGCAGGGGCAGCACCTCGTAAATCACCAGCTGTGCCACATGTGTTGTGGAGATGGAGGAGCTGGAGCTGCCAGGGAAGGTTACAGAACGGCTGGCCTGCGACTGTCTCATTGGGCCCGTAGAGGTGCAGGCAGAAGCACTATTAGGAGCTGGACAACAGCTGACTTCTGCCTTCCTCCTGGGAATACTTTCCCTAACGTTCTCTTTTGAACGCTGATAGTCAACATTAATCTCCCTTTCTGTAACCAGCTCTAGTCTTTTTACCCCTCTCTGGTGAGGGCCTTTCTTCTTTTTCAGAGCTAAACATTTGCATCTCCTCCCTCCCCAGATTTGCTAGAATCCTAATGCCTCAGGGTCTGAGGAACTGGGGCCTTAAGAAAGATGCTCAGGGAGGGGTTCAGTGCTCCCGTGCACTGGGTTTAGTGCTCCCATGAACTGGGATCAGAATGTGTTTTCCCCCATGTGCGGCTACAGTGAAGACAGTGATCTCGAGCCAGGAGGCAGGACCCTCACCATACCCTAAGTAAGCAGCCTCCAAACTGTGAGACGTTGGTTACTGCTGTCCACATGCTACTCACGCCATGGCGTTTTGTTTCACCATCCCAAGACATTACGGTACTTCCTCTATGTCCAATTGTCTGAGTAACCTCCAGACTGGTTTACAGAGTGGTTGTACCAGCTTGCAATCCCACCAGCAATGGAGGAGTGTTCCTCTTTCTCCACATCGTCTCCAGCATCTGCTGTCACCTGAGTTTTTGATCTTGGCCATGCTGACTGGTGTGAGGTGGAATCTCAAGGTTGTTTTGATTTGCATTTCCCTGATGATTAAGGATGTTGATCATTTTTTCAGGTACTTCTCCGCCTTTTTGGTATTCCTCAGTTGAGAATTCTTTGTTTAGCTCTGTGCCCCATTTTTTAATAGGGTTATTTGAATTTCTGGAGTCCAGCTTCTTGAGCTCTTTGCATATATTGGATATTAGTCCCTTATCAGATTTAGGATTGGTAAAAATCATTTCCCAATCTGTTGGTGTCTTTTTTGTCTAATTGACAGTGTCTTTTGCCTTACAGAAGCTTTGCAATTTTATATGCCCCAGTACAGGGGAATGCCAGGGCCAGGAAGTGGGAGTGGGCGAGTGGGAGAGCAGGGGTGGGGGGAGGGTATAGAGAACTTTCGGGATAGCATTTGAAATGTAAATAAAGTGTTCAGTAGAGACTTGAAGCCCATTCTCCCCGGCTTCGTTAAGCTGACATGAAATGATATTAAAACTGGACTCCTTTTCCTAACCCCAAAGCCGAAATCACAAGTTCTCCCGCCTGCTTGTTGCTATCCGGCTTCATCACCTCCTGGCACCTCCTGTTATTTTTCAAACCGTCCTGGTTACAGGTCCTCTGGTCAGGAACAAGTTGCTAAAGACATAGCTTCAATATTAGAGATACCAGCATGCTGGAGAGTTCTCCACACACCAAAGCTTCCGATACTCAAGGCCATAGCCACACCCATGAAGACAGGGAAAGAGTGATACTTCCCCCTCGCAAAACCCCTGTCGCAAGGCTCCAAAGCAGCCCAGAGTTGTACCTTGCAAGTGGAAAGTTTGAAATAAAATAATGTTTCCATATTTATTTCTGGTGCCTTCTCCTTTGTATACAGACCCACATGTGTGTAGGGGATATCATCTGAGGACAAAAGGCAGTACTCAGAGTCACTTCTACCCACTGATCACAGAGGCCTTGGAATTGGCATGAACTTATTAGTACAACTGTTCCCTGGGGCCAGGGATCTAGAAGCTAACCACTGCCCTCTGCAAAAGAGACAAGAGAGGGCTCTTAGTCCACCAGGTATACCTGATATCACTGAGGTGTGATGGCCCTGGGACTTGAAAGGTACCAGCAAACCCTTCAAATGAAGTGGAGCCTTGGGTTGACATAGAAACATGTCCTTTCCATGATCAACCCTGTGTGTTTGTCATTCAGATTTTATGTAGTATTATGGAGTTTATGAGTGGCCAGGAAATCAGTCAATTAGGCTGGGACTCCAGATATGGCTGATGACTGAATCTCATCCAAGTACCTGGCTTCTCAGTAAACCCAAAGGCATTCTGTTCTGCCAGCCCAGCAAAAGGTACCACCCTTCCTGCAGTAGATAGGACTATTACTATTCCTCACACTCTTAACAGTGCCCTGATGTCACACTGCTTGCTGTGTATAGGATGCAGTCAGCTAAACTATGATCATATACTGCTGTGTGTGAGTATGCTGTGTGTGTAGTGCTTAATAGGAGGTGTGGCCTCATTGGAATAGGTGTGGCTTTGTTGGAAAAAGTATGTCACTGTGGGGTTGGGCTTTGAGTCCCTACTCCTAGCTGCGTAGGACATAGTCAGTCTCTCCTGGCTGCAGTCAGATCAAGATGCAGAATACCCTCAGCTCTTGCTCCTGAGCCACGCCTGCCTGGATGCTGCCATGCTCCCACCTTGATGATAATGAACTGAACCTCTGAACCTGTAAGCCAGCGCCAATTAAATGTTGTCCTTATAAGAGTTGCCTTGATCATAGTGTCTGTTCACAGCAGTAAAACCCTAACTGCGTGTTTTGGCAATACATTTATAAGATAGAGACACATTCTAATTTTTTGCTATTCAATAATCAACAAATAGGTTTTGTTTGTTCTGGGGTTTTTGTTTGGCTGGTTGGTTTAGTTTGCTTTGCCTTTTGAGGTGGGAGTCTCATGTAGTTCAGGGTGGCCTCAAAGGTGCTGTGTCTTCTTGGTCTCACTTCTCAAGTACTGGGATTAAAGATGCAAGCCACAATGCTTTGCTAACAAGGAGTTGTTGAATGCTGACTGGGTTGTGAATTATTCCTTTCAAAGCCATAAACAAAAAAGATGATGTTGGGGCTAGAGAGCTGAATCACTGGTTAAAAAGAAAAATGCCACACAAGGATAAGGACCTGAGTTTGAAAACCACCCCCCCACACACACACACTCACAAACACACACACACACACAAAAGCTGGATACAGTACAGGCAGGGGAGTTGGGAAATGTAGATAAGAGAATGCCAAGAAGCTGGTAGGCCAGCTATCCCTGGCGTGTACAGTGCAGACAGGCAGGCAAGCAGGCAGGCAGGCAGATAGGCAGGCAGGCAGGCAGGCAGGCAGGCAGGCAGGCAGGCAGGCAGGCAGGCAGGCAGGCAGACTCTATCTCAAAGGAGATAGAAGGTGAGGACTGAGGATTGACATCCTAGGTTGTCCTTTGATTTCCACAACATACACTCACGTGCGCACTTGCGCACAAGTGCGGACACACACACACACATGCAAATGAGAGCACAAGAACAGAGAGAGTAAGATAAGAGCTCTATTTATTCTCACCATAAATGAGCATGCCATAAGAAAGAGTGAAGTAAACAGATAACTTGCTAGAATCACATTGCCCCAAACCCCTCCACAGGTAGAGGACATGACCTGTAGTCATTCAGGCTCAAGACAGATCTTCATTTTAATGAGGTACCTAGAAGCCTGGAGGCTTAGCCAATAAGCTTTCCTTCCCAGACATTCCTCCCTGCAAAAAGTATTTAATCTCAGGACCACTCTGAGAAGTTGGGTATGGTTTTACACATCCACTTTTCACCATGACAATAAATGCCTTAAAACTATGGACTGCCTCTTTTCATCAGGATCCGCCATGGGAGGCTTGACGGCCTTTGCCTATAGAGCTGTCATGTTATCTCCCATAGAAGGCCTCTCTGTGCTCCCAGCCACAGCTGCCACCAAGCCAAGCCAGCTGCCAACAAGCCAAGGACTCTCTCCAAGGGACCAGCCAGAGCTCCACACCCCAGCCACAGGTTAGATCCAGCCTACAGATCCATTCTGTTCTCAGATCTTCCAAGGCTTCCAGCAGTGCCTGGATGTCCAAGAGCCTGGGAACCAGACAGATTGGCCTCCTTGCAAGCCCAGGAACCCCAGCGAACCCCAAACCAGCTCCAACTGTCCTGTACCTCAGACTGCACTTCGCCACCACCAGTGAGGTATCCTACAGCTTCTCTACAACCCAACACCTGTCCAGCGACAGCATGGAGTAAACACAGTCAACTTCCCATATCCTGCCTCCCGAGCCTTGTGCGAGAGCAGACTCAGGACCCATAGCCCTAAACACACACGCGCACACACACAAATATATACATATACATATACATATACATATACATATACATATACATATACATCATAGATAGATAGATAGATAGATAGATAGATAGATAGATAGATAGATAGATACATAGATACGGTGGTTCAGTAAAGGGCACTAACTAGTGTGTGAAGGCCCAGGGTTCAGTTCTAAGACCTGCTGTTGCTGCTGCTGCTATTGCTTGTAGCGCGTAGCTCTTTTTTTGACATTTTTTTATTAGATATTTTCTTATTTTATGTTTCAAATGCTATCCCGAAAGTTCCCTATACCCTCCCCCCACTTCTCCCCTACCCACCCACTCCCACTTCTTAGCCCTAGCATTCCCCTGTACTGGGGGCATATAAAGTTTGCAATACCAAGGGGCCTCTCTTCTTGATGATGGCCGACCATGCCATCTTCTGCTACATATGTAGCTAGAGACATGAGATCTGGGGGTTCTGGTTAGTTCATATTGTTGTTCCTCTTATAAGGTTGCAGACCCCTTCAGCTCCTGGGGTACTTTCTCTAGCTTCTCCATTGGGGGCCCTGTGTTCTATCCTATAGATGACTATGAGCATCCACTTCTGTATTTGCCAGGCACTGGCATAGCCTCATACAAGACAGTTATATCAGGGTTCCTTCAGCAAACTCTTGCTGTCCTATGCAATAGTGTCTGAGTTTGGTGACTGATTATGGGATGGATCCCCAGGTGGGGTAGTCTCTGGATAGTCCATCCTTTCGTTTTAGCTCCAAACTTTGTCTCTGTAACTCCTTCCATGGGTATTTTGTTCCCTATTCTAAGGAGGAATGAAGTATCCACACGCTTGTCTTCCATCTTCTTGATTTTCTTGTGTTTTGCAATTTGTATCTTGGGTATTCTAAGATTCTGGGCTGATATCCACGTATCAGTGAGTGCATATCTAGTGACTTCTTTTGTGATTGGGTTATCTCACCAAGGATGATATCTCCAGATACATCCATTTGCACGAAGAATTTCATATATTCATTGTTTTCAATAGCAGAGTAGTACTCCATTGTGTAAATGTACCATATTTTCTGTATCCATTCCTCTGTTGAGGGACATCTGGGTTCTTTCCAGTTTCTGGCTATTATAAATAAGGCTGCTATAAACATAGTGCAGCATGTGTTCTTATTACCAGTTGGAACATCTTCTGGGTATATGCCCAGGAGAGATATTGCTGGATCCTCAGGTAGTACTATGTCCAATTTTCTGAGGAACTGCCAGACTGACTTCCAGAGTGGTTGTACAAGCTTGCAATCCCACCAGCAATGGAGGAGTGTTCCTCTTTCTCCACATCCTTGCCAGCATCTGCTGTCACCTGAATTTTTGACCTTAGCCATATGGGCACAGGGGAAAAATTCCTAAACAGAACAGCAATGGCTTGTGCTGTAAGATCAAGAATTGACAAATGGGATCTTATAAAATTGCAAAGCTTCTGTAAGGCAAAAGACACTGTCTGGGGCTGGTGAGATGGCTCAGCGGGTAAGAGCACCCGACTGCTCTTCCGAAGGTGATAAGTTCAAATCCCAGCAACCACATGGTGGCTCACAACCATCCTTAATGAGATCTGGCGCCCTCTTCTGGAATGCCTGAAGACAACTACAGTGTACTTACATATAATAAATAAAATTTAAAAAAAAAAAACAAAAGACACTGTCAATAAGACAAAAAGGCTACCAACAGTTTTGGAAAGAATTTTTATCAATCCTAAATCTGATAGGGGACTAATATCCAATATATACAAAGAGCTCAAGAAGCTGGACTCCAGAAAATCAAATAACCATATTCAAAAATGGAGTACAGAGCTAAACAAAGAATTCTCAACTGAGGAATACCGAATGGCTAAAAAGTGTGTAGCTCTTGCTACCCTAGTTTAAGCTCTGGGAGGACCACACTACCAGCCCCCGCCCAGAGAATATTGGATCCATGGATGAAAAACACAGACATACACATTGCTCAATTCAATCTGCTTTCTTGGCCCAGTTGCTGGGTTCCTCTAATCTACCAGCGGCTAGCCTGCCCTTTCCAGTACTCTTAGCTCAGCACCCTAAATCTGCTCTCAGTTAGTTACGGTTCTAACCTCCCACCTGGAGAAGTGGCCAATGGCCACACTCCCCTAGATCTCACATGGCTGGTCACCTTTTCTCCCTCCCAAGCATGGTTGAAAAACACTTCTCCTTCCCCTGTGTCTCCTCTCCTCTCCTCCCCTCCAGGACCCGGAAGTCCCACCTCTTCTCTGTAGAGTGTTGTTCTGAATGAAAGCAGGAAATGGGGTCAGTGGGGCTTGGGATGATGGAGGATTGGGGAAGAAGTTTGTTAGGGTGCAGGTCCATAGCCCTGCAAACAGAGGACTGGATATTTACTGAGTCCCTACTACATATCAGATACATTGCAAATAAATCCCCCCTTATTCTTCCGAATGGAGCAGCAAAGAAAGCTAGGGTTTTGTTGTTTGCTTGTTTTCTGTACAGTCCATTGAGCCCAGCCTTGTCCTCGAGGGCAAGCACCCTACTACGGAGCTACACCTCTAGCTTGGTGTTTTGCTTGTATAAGACCTTCTTTTATGAAGCCTTGGGCAGTCTGGAACTTACTTTTCAGCTAACGATGACACTGAACTTCTGCTGGACCTCCCTCCCTCCATCTCTAGGTGCTGAGAACAACACCTGGTTTTTCAGCCTTCCTTTTACTCTTTAATTTTGAGAAGGGTCCCACTAAGTTGATCATACTGGACGTAAATTCTATAGCCATGAACTCGTTATCATCCTGCCTCAGCCTCCTGAGTAGCTGGGATTATAGCCTGCGTCACCATACCCAGATAAGGTTGGGATTCTTCACCATATTGATGATCATGAAAGAGACAAACTAAAATATTTGCTGGTACTTCCAAAGGGTTTGCTTGGCTTACACTTCCACACCACAGGTCATCATGAAGTCGGAGCAGAATCTCAAGGCAGAGAACTGGAAGCAGGAGCTAAGGCAGAAGTCATGGAAGAGTCTGCTTACTGTCTTAGCCCCCTGGCTTGCTGGGCGCTTTCTCATATAGCCCAGCACTCCTGCTCAGATGGGGCACCACTCCCAGTGGGCTGGGCTTGGTCACATCGATTACTAATTAAACGAGCCTACAGGCTTGCTTGTAGGCCAGTCTGATAGAGACATTTTCTCAGTTGAAGTTCTCTGTTCCCCGATGACTCCAGGTTCATGTCAAGTTGACAAAACCCAAGCAGTAGGGTGTGGCTCTAACCTAATACTCTCTTAAGAACTGATATCCTTAAAAGAGGAAATTGAAACATTGAAGCACCCAGGGAAAGGATACCCTGAAGACTTGGGAGAAGAAAGACATCAACAAGCTGAGAAAAGAGGCCATGGGAAAACCAACCCTGCCAACTCCTTGACCCTGGAACTGTAGCTTCAGAAACCTGAGAAGGAATTTCTGGGGCTTAGGCACTGACTGTGGTCTTTTGTTATGTCAGCCCAAGCAAGCTCATAGTAAACAAAGCAGCCCTGCACAAGACTGCAGGACCTCACAGCACAGTGGTAGAGAAGCGCCATGCCCACAACAAACCATCAAGCAATGGAGACTAGACCAGATCCACAGCAGAAGCTGGGGACTGTGAGAAGATGAACTGGGAGAATGAGTCCCCAAAATTCACTGAGTACCAGGTGGTAATCAGGGCACTCTTCGGCACTGGCCTAGTGGCACTAGGAGACTGATACAGGGAAAGAAAAGTCACCTGTCTGGGGCCACATCGGAGGCCAGGGCACTGTGTCATCCCTCCTCTGCTGGTGGGGTAACGGGGGTGGGGGGGATGAGTGCAGCCTGTGGCATGCTGGCTTGGAGACCTTTGAGCACCCACCCACCAGTGGTATGCTTTTCCAGAAAAACAAGCCAAACTCAGAAAGACAAACATTTGCATGCTTTCTCTCTCATATGCAGAATCTAGACTCATGTCTTTGTGTGTATACCTGCGCATTCATGCATATGTCTGTGATGTATGCATGTGTGCATGGTCACATGGGTGAGCACTGACATATGGGGGTCCAGAGGTCAATGAACATCTGGTGCCTTCCTCTATGACTCCCTCTCTTCCTTATTGAACCTGGAGGTCACTAATTCATCCAGAATAGATGGCCAGTGAGATCCAGGGATGCCCTGGCTATAGCACTGTAAGGTTACAAGCATGTGCCACTGTGACCAACTTTTTATCAGCTGCTAGGAATCCAAATTCATGTCCTCATGCGTGTGTAGAAAATACTTTACCGACTGAGCCAAAAGGCTGTCTCGAGAGGCCTCTGCTGTGCCAGAGGTCCCTCTGTGGTCCACCTGTTCTTTCCCTTTTTGATCGTCCTTCTATCTGGGCAGATTGGTTTTTGGTGGGGTTTGCTTGTGGAAAGAAGCAGAAGTTATTAAGCATTGCTTGGTGTATTTGATGAAAGACCAAGCTGAACAGCATAGTCAGCTCAGAAATAAAGTGGCAATACCTAAGACTCATCGTGGAAAGTAGCTTGGCTGGCAGAGACCACCACAGAAGCTGAGCACAAGAGATAGCACAAGCTGCCAGAAGGTGGAGGCTGCAAGACCAGAAGTTCAAGATCGGACTAGCTTGGGCTAAAGACCTCGTGTTAAAACAAAACCAAACAAAATAAAACAAAATCTCTCTCCCTCTCTCTCCCTCCCTCTCTCTCTCCTTCTCCCTCTCCCTCTCTCTCTCTGTCCTTCTCTGTCCCTCTCCCCCTCTCTCTTCCCTCCCTCCCTTTCTTTCTTTTCCAAGACAGAGTCTCACCGAGTAGAGACCATCCTGGAACTCACTATGTAGGCCAGGTTGGCCTTGAACTCATAGAACTAGACCTGCCTCTGCTTTCCAAGCACTGGGATTAAAGGCAAGAGCCACTACACTAGCCTCACAAACAGATTTCTTATGATCCTCATCAACTAGCTTGAAGGCAAATATAAAACGTGTTCTAAAATAGCTTTTAGCAATGACTTAGGGTCTAGAGATATACCTCAGTTGTTGGTTCTTGTTTTGCATGCTTGTCCTGGGTTTGAGCACCAGAATGAACAAACAAAAGGGAAGGGATGGGGGGGTGGGATGGACAGGGAGGGGAAGGGGAAGGAGAGGAGAAGAGGGGGAGGGGAGGGGAGGGAAGAGAGGAAGAATAAGAAAAAAAGGCTGAGAGATGTAAGGAAGGATGAAGAGAGGTTAAAAGAAAGAAAAAAATTGAACAGGACCATGCTCTCCCACGATGCGGACCAAAAGAGAGCAATCACTTAAATAAATTAAATATTTATATAGAATATCATCTTTTTAAAAATAGCATGTGTGCATGCATATGTGTGTGTGTGTGTGTGTGTGTGTGTGTGTGTGTGTGTGTGTACATAACATACATGTGGCTTGTAGGAATTGGTCCTTTCCTTAAACCATGGGAGATCTAGGAACCTAACTCAGGTCATCAGAATTGGCGGTAAGTTCCTTCATCCACTGAGCCATCTTGCCAGCTTCATCATCTTCTTTCTCTTAAGGAGGCACCTGACACACAACACTGACAACTTTATGTCACTGTGGCAAATCCCACGTCCACTGTGAGCAGCATAAAGTACAAGCACAGGAGAAGTATTTGCACATGCGAATCATCATGTAGCAACAATAACCAAACTGAAGCTCAAGGTAATAAGCTTCCTTCACAGAAAAATACACCTTATGAGGGCGGCAAACAATATCAAGGTAGAGAGATACATGTCCTTTCTCTTATTCAACCATCTTTACCAAAGATAATGTCTGGTAAAAGTTTCTTAAAGTGTGAAGGAGGGAGTAATAAATGCCAGGAGGAAATAAATCTAAGGAAAACTTAGGGCTGACGGGTCTCTGCACAAAAGAGATCCTGGAGGGGCAGGTTCACAGTCAAGGAGTCACGGAGAGGTTCTGAGAAACACAGAAGCGGGCAGTACCCCTTCATGTCCTCTATAGTACTGAAGCACATGTCCTGTTCTCTACCTGTCTCTTACCCTGTCATAACTCATGAGGGCAGAGGATGGTGATCCATCCTTCCCAGGACAACCCATGAGGGCAGATGGTGATCCCTTCCTCCCAGGATAAGCCATGAGGGCAGATGCATAATACATCACTTCCTTGTTATAAAATAAACTCTCTTCTTAGTTATTTTGTTTATTTGTTCAATTCAAAATGTGAACAGTATAATCAGTGGATATTTTTGGTATTCACATGAAATTAGTACTTCATAAATATGAATCATGCTATTAACTATATTATGGTGTACTCTAATTATTGTCATCTGCATACTGCACAACTCTTATCTCCAATAGTCAAAAGATTAAAGGAAAATTTGAAAAATACACAGCACCTTTTAAAATAGAATATAGTATACTATAACTTATCTTCAAACACACATGACACAGGATACCTATCAAGGTTGGTATGGGGGAAAACCCCACCTAAATCAAGCTTCAGATTCCTGTACAAACACAAACATGAATCCATGGAGTAGGGAGAAGATTATAAATATATTTTTAAAAATATTTTCAAATTTGGTAGTCTTTTCCCCATTAGTTGAAATTATATTCTTTTCTACACTGGGAAATAACATGGCTTTTTTTTTAAGAGGAAAAAGCTTTAAAAGATATGGGGAAAAGGTAAATTTCTGTTTATGTCATTTGAGCAAGAAATAATATGAATCTCTTAGAAAAGAACAGAATAATGTATTATTTTCAATGTGCAGTTTGGGCAGTGTTCCTAATATTTGCATATCAAGAGGCCACATACTGTAAAAATCTCCACACACCAATTCGATAACAAACTGCGTTTGCTGGGAGCCAGGAAGCTTTGGAAGTCTTTACCTGTTGGGCTCGGGGTCAGATGGCGTAGGGCTCCCTTCACATGGACAAGACTCTGATCCCAGCACTGCATAAACCAGGGTGATGGAGAAGGAGGCCTGTCCCCCCAGTGCTCAGGCGGTAAAGGCAGGAGACTTGAAAGGTCATCCTTGGCTACATAGAAAGTTTAAGGCCAACCTGGGCTATATGACACCCTATCTCAAAAACACTTTTCTAAAGAAATATAATTGCTTTCTGTCGTATCTAGAATTGGCAGAGGGGAAGATCATGGCAGTAAAAGAGGGACTGTTTGGGATATAGGAGAGGGTGGGGGGATAATGGGGTAATTGAGGGGTAAATGTGGCCAAAGTACACTTCTTGCTCTGCAATATTTTTAATTTTACAAGAAATATGACTAATTCAGAAAATTCATAAGTTAGATGAAAACTAACTTTTGGTTTGCTAGTGTTGGTTTTTTTGTTTGTTTGTTTGTTTGTTTTTATGTTTCTAGGGAGAGTATTTTTGCTGTTGTTGTTGTTTTAAACTTTTTTTTTGAGACTGTGTTGTCAAGCCTCACCCAGAACACACATCCTGCCTCAGTCTCCTGAGTGACAGAATTTCAGGGTTGAAACATCACAGAGCAGGACCTGTCTTTTGAAATGGTGTCCAGTCTTAACCATTGTTTTTTCTTCTGGAACTACAAAAGACATCACTCTCTCCTATCATGTTAAATCAAGAAGTCATTTAGACAAGAAAACTAGACACTGTACAGCCCCATGTGCACCTTCCCAGATGGAACATGAACAGGAAGGAGGGAGGGACTTGGTACCCAGCTCATCTGTCAGAACTACCCTGGTGAGCATGCCCTGCGAGGATGACTTCCCAGGATTCCCCATGTTGGAGTCTTTGCCCTGGCTTGCTGATGCTGTCTCGAAGGAGCTACGATAGCTCAGCTGGGGATACCAACAGCTTCTAGAAACCTTCCAGAAGACAGGCTCCTGAGGAAGGAATGATGGGACCGGAAGGTAGAGGGCTTAATTACACCACCTTCGAAGGGTTAGTCTTTGATGGTTACATTGCAGAGGGACCCTAACATAAACAATGGGTCAATCTGAGCTTTTGGGGTTTCACGATAGGCCCCAAGTGTCACCCATTCAGTAGAAAACATATTTCAAAGTTTTAACTTTAATCTTTTCCCAGGCAAGAGGTGTGCAGCGTTGTGGTGCCATGTGGCTCTGTCGGCGGCAATGAGCCCCCTGCCCGCCATGTGACATGAGAGACAGTAAGGGTCTGTGGTAGCAGTGGCCTTGGTGCTGGATTGTCATCCCCTACTTAACCTAAGGTAAGCAAGTGTTCAGTGCCCACTTTGGATTCGCAAGGGTGAGCTGGGATATTCACTTATTGAGCTCAAAATTCACCTGAAGCCAGTTTTTTTCACCAGGGAGGTAAAGACACCATGAGTTCCTTATCTGCATGCGGCTTTCCATCCTGAAGTGGAGCCTCTTGAAAGCAGGAGTTATCTGACAGGCAACTTTCCTTCCCACAGCATAGTTGGTGCTGAAGCCAAGGCAACCACTGGAGAAATGCTCACAGTTTTGGTTTTCTCCTCCCTTCTATCACTTTAGACACCCCTCTTCCCACATATACACACAAACACAATTTCTGTGTAGCCACATTCCACCTGCTTTTCAAGATTCAGCTCAAAAAGCATCTTCTCTGACCTCATTTTTTCTATAAGCTAATGCAATTTTCTTTTGAAAAAACCGTATATCTTAAAGAAACTTTAAAAAAATCTGCTTCATGTTACAGTCATGTGTGTACATATCTGTCTCATCACTGAAAACAGATAATCATTCTAAACCAACCTTTTAAAAATGAAAGAAAATAACTTAAAATGCTTTGGGGTGTACAATTCTTTCATGTTCCCCCAAATCTTTATAGCTCCAATTATGGGTAATGTGACTGTTTACACAGGAAGGAAATCTCACGTTTCAGAGTGATTCAGTCTTTCTCCTAGGCACACTGGGGGTCTGCAATACGGTCTGCTGGCTGGAGACACTTTCAGCAATTTGTGTGGTCTAATGAGAGGCCTCAGATTAGACATGAAGCAACTGGAATCTGCAGGAAATCGAGCCATAAGGAAACCAGTGCGACTTTAAGTCCCATGAGTAAGGAAGAAAAGAGCCTCACCCCAGGGTAAGGCCCAGTAGCAGAAGGCTTAATTGTTACCATGTCGTGGTGTGAACCTGCTTCACCAGTGCCTGTCTGGGCTAATGGAAACCTGATGCTGTCAGCTTCCTGAAAATCACAGCCCCAACTTCAAACACAGCCCTTCTGCTGGGACTAGCAAGCTGCAACCCCACCTGCAGAGACTTCCTCCCCTCACCACCCTGGCCCGCTGGTTCAATTAGGCTGCACCAGGCCCCAGCAGGCCCCAGCAGGACCTTAGGAACATGTGGACCTCTGATTTTCCAACTTAGCACTCCCTTCCAACACCCTCTCGCACCCTTGGAAGTCTTCCAGAATAATCTCAGCAGACAACCTATGGCTCTGAGCTTGCAGACTTGCTAGTGAGGAAAGTCCTAGAAATCATTTGTCAGCAAATTGCAACTTTGTCATGTGTGGGGTGCATCCCAGGCAAGTGCGTGCCAGGGAATCATGTGGGCAGATTTTCTCCTGCATCAGATTTGGCTAGGCAATGACAGTTCACCAAGTCCTAATCTTTAAGGTTGGATTCCTTTTCCTAGCAAAGGCAACTTACAGGATCATGGCAAAGTAGCTAAGCAGAGAATCCCTCCATTTCTGTGCCTGGAAGTGCTTGCCTGAGGCTTGGGGCCAACCCAAAGCCCTGGTGCAGTGGGCTAAGGCCTGAAAGCACCCTGGCCTGTGTCTCTTACCTCAGTCCCCAGGGACTAACCAACCTTGCTAGTTTCCCTTTTCTGGGCCTTCTAAAATTTCTTTTTTCTTTTCTTTTTTCTTTCCCTTTTTTTTCTCTCTATCTTTCACTATTCATTTTGTTAACAGCCCTTATTAACTTGTGCACTCCACATCAGGGTAAAAAGGTAGGTAGGTGTTCATGATAGGCTGCAGCAGCTGGGATAGACTGCCTCTTAAAAGGCACTCTCAGACAAATGCATCTCTTCATATTGGGGGCATTTGTAAGCAGAACAGGCAGGAAACTTAAGAAGATCGTGCGATAACCAGACTATATCCTGTCCGTATAGTTTCTCCAATAACACGCAGATGAGCAGTAGATAGCCTTACAGGTGGCAGCTTCCGCCCAGGCCCTCCTGCCATAAATCTTTATTCTTACCCAGGTTGGGTTGTTTTTGTTTGGTTTTTTAGGACTGAGCTCATTTCCCCTGAGGGACAGACCTCAGGAAAGATCTGGAATTCCTCCTGTTAAAAACAGTCACCATCTCCTTAGCCAGTATCAGCAGCATCAGAATCGATATCCTGTCAGGAGAGGTTTACATTGTTCTGAAGTCCGTTCGCAGGTGGCCATGCAAAGATACAGTTCCTAATCTGGGTTTTTCTGAAAGAGAAAGAAAATAGCCCCAGAATGGGGATGGAGTGCTGAGTTCTCTTTTTGACAAATAAGCACCTTTTGTCCCATATCCTGCCTGGGTTTTCACACTCAAGAAATTTCAGTAACCTGAGAGCTGGAAAATACCTGTGCTTCCAGAGTTTCAGTTCCCACTGAAAGGGCCCAGCCATTGACTAAATACATCATTGGTCCTTTTGTTATCTTAATTTCTTTACCTGATAATAGCTCTCTATCGTGCAGATTATGAAAGAAATCATATATGTAAAATTAGCTCACAGCAAGCAATCAACAGTAAGTTCCCCATTCGATTTAACTCCTGAGGGGCCAGCAGAGGGCTGGGTGTGAGATGTTAGGTACAAGCTAGTGTTCCTTTACATGGGTGCACCCAAGCAGGTCACATATTCTGGAACTTTTCCTAGACCCAATCTCTTGCTCTGTAAGATAATAACTCTCCTAATGTCAGAAAGGGCTTATGGGACCCAAAAGAGCAAGTAGAAACCTACTCATAGACAACAGTAAATCACACAAAACATGCTAATTATAATTAATTGAGTCATCATAATTGGATAAAATACAAAAACTATGGATATCACAAATACACTGTGTATAAAACTAAAGAAAATATTTATTTCACAGAAAATAACTACTGTGCTTCTTTTTCTGGTTTTGACTGGTTTCCTTAAAAAAATGTATTTTTCCCTCATTTTATGTATATTTGTTTGTTTTTTGAAACAAATCTCATACAGCCCAGGCTGGTTTCAACATATACAGAAACCAGCCTTGAACTCATGATCTGCCTGCCTCAGAGCTCCCACATGCAGGCATATACCACGCTGCCCAGCTGAGACCTTGATGTAGGCATGAAATACTCCATGAAGAATCTATGACCACTGAGATGCTCCAACCACAGACTCTTTGAGTAATGAAGAGGAAAACTAGGCCAATAGAAGCTCAAATTTGTAGATGCCCAATAATGTATGGAAGTCTAAACAGGAGTTGAGCTGTGTCTTCTTTCTGCAAGGGACCTCACACTGCAGGAGTCAGTGTAGGTGGATCAGATGGACAGCTGCGTTGCCTCCTGATGTCATAGCTAATCGATGTTGATGGACAGAGTCCACAAGGCTTTTCCTGGCTCCCTGGCAAGCAGAAAACACATTTCTCCGTTTCCACCATCTTTTTTGCTTCTTGCAAAAGAAGATCAGCATTGTTTATGATTTCGAGGAACAGCCTGAGGCGCCAGTGCATTGGCTTCTGGAAGTGACACGTATGTGGGAACGCCGCTGTGAAACACCGTAACTGAAAACGGAGGGAAAACGAATAGTCTCTAAATTGGATAACGCACTTGTTACCTAAAGCAAATCCAGACATCGCAAAGGCAACATGCACTGGTTAGCACGTCCCTTCCACCCGCTGGTTAGCGCATCCCTTCCACCCGCTGGTTAGTCAATTTGGAAGAAGCCACCCTTCTGCAAGCTTTGGTTTTGTGCTGCTGCGTCACAAGCTTCCAATACACGTATGTCATGTATGTCACAATACACATATGTCACAAGGTGTAGTAGAATTTCTTGTTAATTTGTAAGTCAAGAGGAAAATGTAGAGCTGGGAGTGTATCTCAGTTGTTAGAGCTCCTGCATAGCACACACAAAGCCCAGGGGCTGGTTCCCAGAACTGAATCAACCCAGCGAGGTGGTCCATACTTATAATCCTAGCCCTTGAAAGGTGGACTCTGGAAGATCAGAAGTTCAAGGTCATCCTTGACTACATAGCAAGTTCAAGATAGGAGATTCTATCTAATACAGAAAAGAAAAAAATGTGCTTATAATTTTGAAGGAGTAAGATTTTTATTTCCTCATAGTAAAATTAGCAGCTAAAAATCAATAAGTTAATATAAATTTTTGTTCCATAAATATTGAATAAGCAGTTGCTATATGTGTGTGCCGGATGCTATGCTTAGGAGTAAGTACAGGCTGACAGTGAAACCATACGGTCACTGTCCGCAGCATTGCATTCTGGGTGTGAAGTGTCGTAGTTTCCCACTGCTTGGCCTAAGCAGGAGAGTCCTGCACACACTCTCCATATGTCTGTGGCAGTCTTCGGAGTTGAGACCCAGAGTCACCCTGCCCTGAGTCCTGATTATGTGTCCTCCCACCCACGTGCTGGCTAACTGCTAAGCAGCAGCTCCTGGTGGTATTTAGAGGTCATACTGATAAGGCTGCAGAGACTTAGGCACTCTGTTGGTCTGAGCTCTTGGGTAAGATATTTTATCTCCCTGTTAATCTACAAAATAGGCTTCTATTACCCATCTCACAGGGCTATTGTAATGGCCAACTAAATGAACAGAGCCTGGGAACACAAGTGCTCCTTGAGTGCCAACAATTGTCATTCCAAGTTGACCTCATCTCCGTCCTGGCTCCACACACAGCCTGGGGGTTTGGCAGGGTGACTTTCCTGTCCTATGTCAGCCACAGTCTCCCTTGCCTGCCACTCTCTCCAACCCAATGAAGGAACCTCAGGTTCCCTGGGCCAGGGGAACCTTCCTATTTCTCCACTACATACTTCAAGCTCACTTTCTCTAGAGAGTCCTCACGGTCCTAAGTGTCACTCTGTCCTGCTCTCTGTCTCCTTAGGACTGAAAAGAACTGAATTCTCTGATTCAACATCCTCTCAAAAGGCTTACTCCTTCTTTCCCACCAGAGCTTGACTGCCATGCAGCCATTGGTCAGGTCTCATCTGCATGCTAGATGGCAGACAGATGAGTGGGGGGACAGACTGGGGCAGTACTTGAAACGATCTACTTTTGATATTCAATTCAGTGACAGCAGTGAATGGCACAGAACCCATTGGCCGTTACCTTCTCTTGACTCTACAGCATGCCACTATTGGACTGAAGATATAAGGGACACAGAAGCCGAACAAAAAGCTGGGAACAACTCACTTTTCATATGGTGTCACCCCCCTGACCTCTAACTATACCAAACATCTCCCAGCAGTGTCAACATGGTACCTGTAGCTGCATTTCTCTAGATGGAAGTTATACATGTGTTAATGAGATTTCCAAGTTTAGAAACTCCATTAGGTGCCCTTAGTAGCATAGTCTTAAGGTACACCTCATGGTAGAAATGATAATGATTTTTCTTTTCTTTTCTTCTCCTCTGTTTTCCTGTCACAGGGTCTCTTTCTGTAGCCCTGGCTATCCTGGAACTTGCTATGTAGTGAATGAAAGGAAATGAGGGCTCCAAGGCTGAGGAGGGTTTTTTGTTTTTGTTTTTTTTGTTTTTTTCTGTAGTTATGAGAGTGAAAACAGCCAGAGACATCTGGAACTGTCCAGACTGAACCAGGCCATGCCAGGAGAGAGGGAGGGATAGAACAAGAGAGGAAGAGAAAAGAAAGAAGCAAGAGAGAGGTGGGAAAGCAGACCAAGAGAGCAGCCACAGACCAAGAAGCCAAGAGAGCACACATGGCTGAAATGGTAGGGATAGAGAAAGAGAAAAGAGGAAAGAGAAGCTAGGGAAGGAAAGGGAAGGGAAGGGAAGGGAAGGGAAGGGAAGGGAAGCCCCTGAGCCACAGATACTGAGTGAGCCTTGTCCTGGGTTGAACTCACAGAGATCTGCCTGCCTCTGTCTCCCAAGTGCTGGGATCAAAGGCATGCATTGTATCTTGATATTGTAGGCACTTACCAAAAATGCATTTTTGGAGCAAGGGAGATGACAAAGCATATCCGAGTTCATGCTGTTCTTGCAGAGGGGAACTGAGTTCAGTTTCCAGTACCCACATCAGGAAGCTTGCAACCTAGGTTCAGGTGATCAGACACCCTCTTCTGGCATCCTTGGGCACCTACATGTGGTGCATACACAAATATTCAGGCATATTAAATAAGCAAGTAAGTAAGTAAATCTTTATAAAAAGCAAAACCGAAATGCGTTCTTTCTTTGAGCATGTGGTTTTTAGTTTTCACTCTCTGGCCAAGCACCGGCTCTTCCCAGGGAAACAGTCCATCAAGGCATGAGAGTGTGTAGGAAATAGACAAGCCTGGCCTGCAGCAATGGCTTCTCTTTGCACCTAATCTTAGCTAATGAACACCACTTGTATACCCCTAAACTCATTTGGAACATGAGCTCAATTAGAACTACACAGGTTGTTTCGAGACTACTTGAGACAAACTAGATATGCTGACTCCAGCCTGTGATCCTAGAGTTCCAGAAGCTCAGGAGTTCAAAGTCCTCCTTGACTACATGGCATGTTTGAGGCCACCTTGGGATCCTGCCTCAAAACAAACAAGCAGAGTGCTGATGAGTACATAAAGCTCTGTTGTGTGGGCTTTACATTGATCATACCTACGATCTAATTAAATCATAACTGAATGAGAAAAAGAAATAAAAAGGAAAGGACATGCCTGCTCCTAGGTATAGTGGAGGAGAAAGTATGTCATAAACAAGTGGGAGAGCATAGCCAGAGGCAGACCCATCTGGGAGAGTCCAGAGCGGGCATGACCCTGAACCATGTGCAGAGAGGAGGAGGGGGAGAGAGAGGAGAGCCAAGTACAGCAGCCAGCAGAGCAAAAAAAGGGGCAGCGAGAGCAGGTGACCAACATGTATGGATTAACGGGGAAGATCCTGTGGGAGAAGAGCAGCGCAGCTGCCCTGGGCTGGGAAGTTCAGGGTAAAGGTGGGGCCTGTGTGCCATCCTTACCCTGTAACAGGTGTGGACTGGGATGCTGGGCAAGTCTGGAGGCCAGGTCTGCTTTGATATGTTAAATAGGTACCTCAGCTGCTGGGAGGGGGGTTAAACTTAATAAGAACATTCTCAACATCTCAACTCACTCATCAGACTTGGTTCTTATTTATTTATTTATTTATTTATTTATTTATTTATTTATTTTTATTTTTTTGTTTTTTGTTTTTTGTTTTTTTTTTGAGACAGGGTTTCTCTGTATAGCCTGGCTCTCCTGGAACTCAGAAATCCGCCTGCCTCTGCCTCCCAACTGCTGGGATTAAAGGCTTGTGCCACCACTACCCGGCAGACTTGGGTTCTTTTAAGGCATAGAAGCACGTCTGCTGCTTGCACCTGAGCGTTGGCTGCAGAGAGTAGAATGGGTTCTGACTTCTGTTGCTCCTCTTTTAATTCTTCCAAAATGCTCGATGCCCAAGATGCAAAATCCTCTAAGAGCCTTCCGTGTGCCAGCACAGCAGGGCTGCTGCTGTCCTAAGATGGGCACTTTTCTATCCATGGATCTAAATTGTGTGCGATCACGGATCTCTGTTCAATGGCTTCATCAAGTGTAACTGAGCTGAAAGCTCTTAAGACTCTTGCTTGTGTTTCTTCTCTTTCTTATAAGTGGTATCCCTGAGCACCGAGGGGGGGGGAGAGAGAGAGAGAGAGAGAGAGAGAGAGAGAGAGAGAGAGAGAGCAGGCCCACCCTCAGCAAGCCTCATCAAGAGCTCTGCTAATTCTCTGCCTTGCTTTGTCCTCTCCCAGTGGTTGTTAGCATTGAGCTGTGAATCAGCAGCCAGGCTCTCTTGTGGTGTACCCCAGAGGACACATCTTGTGGCATACCCCAGAGGAGACATCTTGTGGTGTACCCCAGAGGAGACAGGCTTGTTTATTTGACAGAGCCTGAGACTGAGGGGAGCCAATGGCCCCCAAAACTAGCTTTGAAAAAATCTTTAATATAAAGCAGTATTTCTTAAATCCAGGAATCTTTTTATGGGCTTTAAGGGCCATTTTTACAGACACAGTCCTAACAGCATGGCAGATGACCTAGACCTCCCTAGTCTCTTTCCAAGAACCTTGTGTGGGGGTACCCGTCTCCCAAAACCACGCCTTACTTCATTCAGTAGAGTGCTGAACACAGAGAATTCAGACCTGGTATCCAGTGCTGCTCAGTGGTTAGTCTCTCTCCTGGTTATCACGGTTATACACGGCCTTTCATCCACCCCCTGGGGAAAGCCGCCACTTTTCCTTAGGCTCAGGCATGGTACAAAACCCCTGAAGCTCCAAGAGAAAGGTGCCTTCTGCAGAAGGCTCACTGCAAGCTCCTAACACTGGCCTTTGTGGGCAATGGTCTGGGGTCATTTCCTCATCAGCAGCCACAGGCTCAAAATTGATCCCAGGGCAGCCTCCCGTGATGATCCGGGCCTTGAGGCCTGTAGCCTCTGGGGGAGGGATGGCAAAAGAAGAGTCAGTTGAAGGCTCCAACTCAATTGGAATTTACCAAATACCAGGCCATGGCTAACGTGGAGAAAAGCATTCTGGTGCCAGCTCCTCCTGGAAAGGCCCTTCCATCCCTGCTGAGGGGGGTGGATTTCAAAGCACCTGACTTCTTGCCCTTTTACTAGGACTTTAAGTGTTCCTACTTTGATTTTAAAAATGCCTCCCCACCCCCAGTTTTCCTGAGGCCTCCCTAAGAAAAGCTGATATTCTGGGTCACGGGGAGCAGGGGCGGGGGGGGGGCGTTCATAAACCAAGAAGGGTGGTGGGAGGCTTGCTCCATAGTGTCAGGGCAGCAAAAACAAGAGCAGCCACAGTACTGAGAGCTTGCATTGCCTGTTTACAAAATGTTGTAAAACATCCAACTCTAAAGGTAGGGGGAAAGCTACCAAAATCTCCCCTGGAGTTTGCCTTTGGCAGCTGGGGCTCAAAGTTGCACGCCTTTCCCACACCTTCCTAAGCACGCTTTCCTCCGTTACAGACAAGCCGACTCTGGCTGCCCCATCTTTCCTTAACACCACAGAGCCTTTCTGTCTAACCCCGCCCCCACCTCCTCCAGCCTTCGAAGTCTGGCCGGCACGCTGGGGAGAGGTAGACAGTAATTAAGTTAGCTGTTAGCTGCTGAGGGCTGACTTGGGTACCCCATCGCAGCTGCCTGCCTCTGTCTCCCCAGCGGCCCTCCCACGTCTTCCTATGAGACCGGCTGTGTGTGAAGGAGGAGCTGTTTCCCACAGCTCTGATCTAATTCAGCTGAAATTCAATCTCCGTGTGACCCACCTCAGCCAGCCTTCTCCCACCCGTCGCTTGCCTCCAGCGGGCTGTGTGTGCTGCCCACTTACACCGTCAATCCCATCGCCGCCTCCCTTCCACTAACTCCCGGTGTCAGCTTACAGTGTCAGCGGGCCAGCCCTGGGAGCCTGCCTACTGCCCGGAGGCTCACCCCTCATCTCCAATGCTCCAAGGGAGATCACTTTATACCTGCCACTCAGTCGCTTGAATGGGGCTTGTGAGCAGAAAAAAACAGCTAGCCAGCAGAGGCTGAGACCCCGAAACAGATGTAAAAGACATCAGGCTGGAGTTTCCATGGATCTTCAATGCCCAGAAAGATTTATGACCCCTTTAAACTGCCTCTAACATAGACTGAACCTGGGCTTGTTTTTTAGTGAGCAACAACCCTGACTGTCATGGAAAACCACCACTGCCTGCCCTGAGGTCCGTGGACCCCTACTCCTCTTATTTGTGCCAACCCCCCACCCCATGCCCTGCCCCAAGCTTCATCCTTTAACTAACCACTGTGTTCTGTGGAGACATCTCAAACAATTTTAGAAGTCTATCCCTACACAGCCCAACACCCCAACGCCCGGAGCAGAGTGACTTTGTCTCCAATTAAGTATTCTAAGTTCGGATTTGCAAGAAATGATCTCTTTTAGCAAGGCCGGTACTGCAAGGGGCCGAGCCGGCCTGTGATGCAGGGGTCCTGGCACTGATTTGTCTGTTACCTAACCATGTTCTACTGGGTCGTGCACACTTTCTTTTGACCACAAAGCTTTGAACTTTGCTTTGCACTTCCTGCAAGGGGAGGATTCCTACCTAGGGGCAGGGAGGCCCAGAAAGGCAGAGTGTTGCCCCACCCTTTTATAAACTCAGTGAATCTAAAGGGTAGGGGTTTTCAGAGGCATCATAATTTGAAATGGTGTGTCAAGGCAGGCAAGCCCCTCTTGAACCTGACCCTGCTTGTCTTCACCAGCAGAACACTGGAAGTTAGACCTGGTTTCAGTTGATTGGGCACCCAATTCTTGTCATCTCTTAGATTCATTCAATTCAACAAATTGTGGCACACAGTGGGAATGTGACACACTCACCTTTGTTTTTATTATTCTAAAAATAACAATGAAATTCTCATTTAAAAAGGGGGGGTTTCCCTTAGCCTGCTTGCTGGACAGGTGAGGATCGCCTCTGCATGATGCAGTTCCCAGACATCCATCCTGCCTGTCCGTGCACTGCGACCAGGGCAGCCCCGTATTTGCACTCAGTCACAGATTGCCCTGTCTCCTCTTTTCTTCTTGGAGACAGTGAGTAGTTGTGCCCAGAAGAGAAGGAAATTCTCAAGCGCTTACAAATACAAAAGCACAACTTTAAACTCTGCCTGGCCAGTTAGGCTGTGTCCTGGCACGAGGTGTGGGGAAATAAAGAGACATGGTTTAGTGGGGAGGGCGGTCTCCTGCTTGGGGAACAAGGAGAATCCTACAGCCTAGCTCAGAAATAATAGCCTCCTGAGTCCTGAGAAACTGCCCAAATTGTTAACACATCAATCTTAAGGAAACAAGCCTGCCTTGCTGACTTAATTTCATATAATTATTTCAGAGTTTGAGTCTTTACAAGAAAGAGGGAGTGGACGGGAGAGATCTGGAAATTGAAGGGGATGAACAGAGAGGAATGAGATTTCCTTTGTTTCGAAGAGTCCTATTTCTGCCCCCTGCTTTCATCTTTCATGAGCAAAGGCACTGCACAGCTCGCTGACAGCACGAGGAGCTTCAGAGACAGGAGCTCTGCCTGTCTCTAAGGGATGCTTAATGAAGAGACAGGAGCTCTGCCTATCTCTAAGGGATGCTGCCTGTCTCTAAGGGATGCTGCCTGTCTCTAAGGGATGCTGCCTGTCTCTAAGGGATGCTTAATGAAGCATCCCTTTGTGTGCCGAGTCTCAAGTGCACAGTGAGGTGGAGTTATGAGACCCTCCGACCAACCTCTAGGCAGTTGCCATGAAGACTCAAGTCTATCTGAAAACTTCTGGCGACAATAACTACCCTCCTGGTCCCAAGAGGATTCTAAAACAGAAACATTTTGAAGGCTACTCTCCAAACCAGAAGCATTGGGTTAAGAAAGTTGTCTAATTAGAATTAGCATCTTACTTATATTTGTAAGTATTTGTGTTGTTGAATCGTATGTACTATTACTCACAAGAGAGTAAAATATTGAAAAATAGACAAAAACCTTGGACATCATTCAGACCATTTGAAACGCAAATCACAGCTAAACATCATAGTGTATTTTTGCTATAATACCACTTGGGAGATGGAAGCAGAAGAATGAGTAGTTCAAGGCCATCTCTTAAATGTATGAACTTTAAGGCCAGTCTGAGCTACACAAGACCCTGTCTCAGAAAACAAGTTGGGTCAGCAAGATGGCTCAAGAGAAAAAAATATTGGCAGCCTAGTGACTTGAGTTAGATCCATAAGACCCACACCGTGGATGGAGGAAGCAGATGTTTACAAGTTGTCCTTCGGTTTCTACATGTATGGCACCTGAGTCAACACACACACACACACACACACACACACACACACAGCAACCAGGTTAATATATATGATGGTTTTAATTATATTTACTTATTTAGAGACTATGTGTGTATAAGTGCCACGTGTGCACGTGGAGATCAGGGGATAGCCTGTTGCAGTTGGTTCTCTTTTGTACCTTGTGAGTTCTGGGCATCCACCTCAGGTCACCTAGCTTGGTAACCAGATGAACAACCCTGTTGCCGCCACCAATAAATATTGTAAATGGAAGTTTCAAAGCCTGTCCTCCAGAAATCCCACTTGGTGGGATCCAGACCCGAAATCTGGATTTTTCAACAACGACTTTGGGGCATGGTGAGGTAGAAAGTCAGAGGACCAGGCTTTGAAGAGCACTGTGTAAAAAGAGGACATTTCTCATCCTCTTGGCCATACCCATATTCCTGCTGGGGCTGGGTGGGAGGGCAGATGAGAGTGTGTTCTCATCCTTCTATTACTCCTTTACAGTCTCCAACGTGAAGGCATTGAGACAAAGCTGGATGGAGGGTTGTGAACACGGGTTTGGCTTCCCTTTAATGATGAAAAAAATGCGTGTTTGCTTTGAACACATGATAAATTGATCCAGAAAACATTGCACATGCTTCTTTACTAAGCTTTAGAGTCAAAGTCAACAATATAAAAGGAAATATACCTCTGTTTGGTTGGAAAGGACTTCAGTTCGTGGGAGGCATTGAACAATGGGACTGCCCTGTCTGCAAGCTGCCAAAGGCCCTTGTTCATTTATTCAGCTTTCCAGGGGACTCTGCCAAGGACAATGGGGAGAGACTCAGGCTGACTTAGAGCTGTGCTTGCAGTTTGGTTTTGTACCCGTGGCTTTTAGAAAGTGACTAGTTTGAGAATATTATGGTTACAGGTTTGCACGTCTGTCAAATAGTTTATAAGTGAAGTTTGGGATGATGTAGATCTTTCACAAAAGGATTCTTCTGTTTGAAGCCATTTCCTAGCCCTGTGTCACGTGACAATGAAGAAGGAAACTGGGGAATTTTCTAGAAAGAAAGATGACTCCTGGGAACGTGAGGACAATGTCTCACCAGCGTTAAACTCTTTGGTATTGCAACACTTCGATTGTAAAACAATTCAAAACACTGACAAACATGGCCATAAAGAACACAGAGAACTCATGCTGTCTTTACCCTGGAATGGAGCAGATCTTTCCTCTGGTCCTGTTCCCACAGCTGTGTGTGGCTCTGTGTGTGTGTGTGTGTGTGTGTGTGTGTGTGTGTGTGTGTGTATTGACCTTCTATGCTAAAATAAGCATTGAAAATTAGGATAGAAGAATTTCTGCATAGAGATATATCACCAACCACTAGGTAATAATTTGGTAAAAAGTAGAGAGATAGAGAATCTAGTTAGAAGTTTACAAAATAACTTCAGAGCCATAAAGTGTAGGGCGCTTCAAATCCACCCTGTCCCTCCAGATCTCCAAGGCCTCATTATATACAGCATGACAAAGTGTGAAACCTTTGCTCACTAAGATGACTTCTGTACAGCAGAAGTTAAATTATTCTCTACTTTCTCCATTAAAGAAGATATTAACTAATATATTTGGGAAAGGTTGTCATCTAAAGGGTTAAGATGAAAG
This sequence comes from Mus minutoides, assembly GCA_902729485.2. Lineage (NCBI taxonomy): Eukaryota > Metazoa > Chordata > Mammalia > Rodentia > Muridae > Mus > Mus minutoides. Next base: position 1,509,579 of record LR749585.1, read on the forward strand.
AGGTGACTGTGAGGAGAAAGGCAGGTCGTTCTCTTTCTGGAACTCTCATTTACTCCCCCCCCCCTTTCTTCCCCACCCCACTCCAAGTTTCTGAGTAAGTAGTTAATCTGAGGGGCAAAGGGGGCGGGGCTGATTAGCAGCTGTTCTCAGTTAAGCGTATCAAGGACTGTAGTCAGAGTGGGGAGGCTTCAGGTCGGAGGAGTCGTGTGTTTGAATGTAGAATAAAACCAATTACTTTAGGGCTGTGATAATGTGGGCGGTCAGAAGACAACAGTGAGCAGTGAGATATTTGCAGCATGAAACCTTCCTCCCAGGCCTCAGTCCAGCTTGGGGTTACAGCCCATGCATGGGCCCTGTGTGAACAGACAGGTACAGAAAGTGGCCCTGTCTAACCACCAACAGTTTGGCTTTACAGAGAGCATTCTGCCAGCAGACCGATAACCTCAATGGCAAAAGGCCACGTCAGGCAAGAGGGGAGGAGAGTGTTTGGGCTGCAGTGTTGGTGAGAAAGAGAACAATGTCTTTGTACTCTGAAAGTCAGAGGCAACAAGGCCCAAAGGAAAAGGAAAGGCAGTCATTTAATTTTACAGGGCTCCCCACAAAGGGGTCAGCAAGTTGGGGGAGAAACTCACAGTTAATGACCTCCCAGTCTATAGTCAGCATGTGTCTCTAACCACAGCTGCAGTTTCTCCAATATCTATTGTGGGAGGACTCTGGGGCCTGGGGAGGACTTCAGGCACAAAGCCTATAAGGAGATCAGAAAGCTGTCCCAGCCCTCTCTTGGTTTCTCAGGCACACCTCCTTCCTCCTACAGAGCTGAAAACCTACATGCACTTTACCCAGGAGTCCTCCAGGGCAAGGAGATCAACCACTCTGTCATAGACAGACATGCAAGGGACCACTCTGTCATAGACAGACATGCAAGCACCCTAGCCAGAACTGTGCTTGTCTCTCCCCAAAGTGTGGATCTCCGCTTAACTCCAGGCTCTCTCCTGTTAGACACGGCCCCATGTGGGACTTGAACAGAGCCTAAATCTTCTACACCGTTTTCTAATTCTATGTCACACCCCTAACTTACATGAATCTAAGAACTGTAAATACAGGCGATTGCTGGATTCAAAAATACATTGGAAAAGACGGGTGTAATGACATATGTAACCCCACACTTGGAGTCTGAGGCAAGAGGATCACAAGTTGGAGAGCTGCCTGGTTACATAGTGAAACACTGTCTCAAAACAGAGCCATAGGACAGGAGACTCAGTTTCTCCTGTGTGAATGACTGCGGTCTGTCCTGAGCCCTGGCCTGCTGTGCTCCCTGGCCGTCCCACTCCTCAGAGCTTGTTCTCAGTCAGCTGACTTTCTGCACAGGTCTGCTCTCTCCTCAGTTCTGGAGGCAGCTGGGTGGTCGCAGACACTTCCCCACCCCCATCACCACAGTAATGTGAGTCTGCATTGCTTAGTGTTAAGAACTGTACCAGTTGAGGACTCAGATCCTGTGGAGGCCTGGGGAAGGTTATACCTGCCAGGCTCCTACACATTTGCCTATTCCCCTGCATCAGGAGTCCTTATGGGAAAAGGAAACAAGATGACAGTCTCACCCAACATGCATTTAGCAATCATTTTCATGACTGTCATAGTCATTTCAGTAGACATCCAGGGGGCTGGCCTTAAAGTTGACAGTGGGTATCTGCCTATTCCTGGCCTTTGCCCCAAGGTATCGAACTCCACACTCTTAGGTTCCTTTCCAAAAATACTTTTCCACGCAGTCTTTCCTGGAGACTCGTGGAGGGTAGAGCCTGAGAACTGCAGCCCTGTGTCCTGGTTAGGTCCCCTTCCCATGCAGGGGAGGTCATCAAAGGCAAGCCAAGTGGAGGGCACAGCAGCACCAGTGGCAGCGCAGTAGCCAGAAGTGACATCTGCTATGTCCCTTTCCCCTTCTGCAGTACAGCTTCTCTGTGAGAACGACAGACGAACTCACTCCCGGCTATCTGCCTGCTCTCACTAGATCCTCAGAGCCAAGCACAGCTAGCAAGAGAGCAGAGGCCAAGCAGGTTAGCCGGCTAACCACCCATGCCGCTCTGGGTTCCAGAATGCATCCCTTCAACAGCGAAGTGGCCTGGACTCCACACACCGCTATCCCCGAGACACCTGATGGGAGAGAGGGGAAAAGAATGGAGTGACCACAGCGCACTGCACAGGCACCAGTCACAACTGCCCTCACTGAGTGGCCTTCCTCTCACACACAGAAAATCTATGGTCTTTCTCCTAAGAAAGTGGAGGCCAATAGGAAAGCCCCACTTCCTTTTCCACTTGTTCCCGACATTCTGTCGCTAGGACTAGTGTTTGCTCAGCCGCAGGTTTGAGCAGGAGGAAGGAATGGACGTGGGCCTGGGGCCTTGAGATGTCCATGCTTGTGCCCCTCCTAGTCTGCCAGTCTGCTCCCTGTGTTTGTCAAGCCTTTTCCCATGGCAGACTGACTCCATGCTAAGATTGGCTCTTTTTTAGGGTGTGGGGGAGGTGCAGTTTGGAAAGGGACCAGGAAGGGTCTTGCTTCGTAGCCCTGATCTCACTAGGCAACCTAGGCTGATTTCAAACTAATAATTCTCCTTCCTAAACTAATAATACCAGCTTCCTAGGAGCCGGTATAACAGGTGTGACCCATTATGCCTAGTTAACATTTCTTCTCATTTTTCTGTGTAGTTGGGGGCTTGGTCTCTTATCACTAAGCCACGCCTCTAGTCCTAAATACCACTTTCACACTTTTTTTTCCATTTAAAAAAATTTATTTTTTGCTGGATATGATGGCATACACCTTTAATTCTAGTATTAGTGAGGCAGAGGCAGGCAGGTCTCTGCAAACTCAAAGCCAGCTTGGTCTCACAAATCTGGTCACTACACGTTCCAGGATAACCAGGACTCTACAAAGAGACTGTGTCTCAAAAATAACAAAAATATGTGTATGTGTCTCTATGTGTGTCTGTGCATGTATGCAGGTGCCCAAGGAGACCAGAAGACATGGTGAGGTCCCCCGGAGCAGCTGCGAGCCATTCAAGGTGGGTTGTGAAAACCCAACTCTGGCCCTCTGTATAAGCAGCATGTGTTCTTAACTGCTGAGACATCTTTTCAGCCCATGAAATCATGTCTTTAGCAAGACGCCCCCTCTCTCAGTATCATATGTGTGTATGAATCCATGGTGTATATGTTTTGATATGGGTGTATCACTGTGTGCACGCTGGCACACCAGAAGTTTGCACTAGGTGTCTTCCTCAGGCATTTCCCACCTGAGTTTTGAGACAGGCTTGCTTACTGAACATGAGGCTACCAGTTGACTAGGCTAGCTTGACCAACCGACTGGCTACTGAGTTCTAGAGATCTGTCTGCTCCACCTTCCCTAGCCCTGAGTCCCAAATGCACTGTACCCAGCCTTTCCATGGGTGCTAGGGATCTAAACTCAGGTCTTCACGCTTGCATGGCAGGTCCCTCACCAGCTGAGCCATCTACATTCAGGAGGCACCTCCAGGGATGCGTATGCATTTCCTCCATGTGTATGAATCTGGAAGTCCTCGGTGGATCTGACTTAGCTCTGAATAAGAAGAATAAAGAATACGAGTCTCTAGAGCAGAGATTCTCTAAACCAGAGGGTTGTGACTCCTTTGGTAAACCTCTATCTCCAAAAATATTTACATTGTGATTAATAACAGTAGCAAAATTACAGTTATGAAATAGCAATGAAAATAATTTATGGCTGGGATCACCACAGCCTGAGGAACTGTATTAAAGGGTCTCTGTGTTAAGAAGGCTGAGAATTGCATTTTCAACAAATGGTGCTGGCACAACTGGCAGTTATCATGTAGAAGAATGTGAGTTGATCCATTCTTTTTTTTGTTTTTTTGTTTTGTTTTGTTTTGTTTTTTGAGACGGGGTTTCTCTGTATAGCCCTGGCTGTCCTGGAACTCACTTTGTAGACCAGGCTGGCCTCGAACTCAGAAATCCACTCATTTGGCTCATTAGGGCCCCCAATGGAGAAGCTAGAGAAAGTACCCCAGGAGCTGAAGGTGTCTGCAACCCTATAAGAGGAACAACAATATGAACTAACCAGAACCCCCAGAGCTTGTGTCTCTACCTGTATATGTAACAGAAGATGGCCTAGTTGGCCATCACTGGGAAGAGAGGCCCCTTGGTCATGCAAACTTTATATTCCCCAATAAAGGGGAATGCCAGGGCCAAGAAGTGGGAGTGGGTGGGTAGGGGAGCAGGGTAGGGGGAAGGTAGAGGGAACTTTCGGGATAGCATATGAAATGTAAATTAAGAAAATATCTAATAAAAAAGTATTAAAAGGAAGAAGAAGAAGAAGAAGAAGAAGAAGAAGAAGAAGAAGAAGAAGAAGAAGAAGAAGAAGAAGAAGAAGAAGAAGAAGAAGAAGAAGAAGAAGAAGAAGGCGGCTAAGAATCACGCCTCTGCCCTGTTGACATCCTTTCTGTGTTTGCAGAGAGCAACCGAGCAACCGAGGCTTTCTCAGAAGGATCCAGACAGCACCATGGGATTCAGGTTCTGTTCTCTGTCTTCAAGTCTGTGCCTTGCACAGCATACAGTCCTGTTTGCTGTATTACAAAATTTCCCCGAGTTCTGGTTAAAAGGCACTTCAGGAAATTTGTCTCTCCATTGACTCTCAATGGTCCCTGCCATCCCACTTCCCATCCACGCTGAGAAATAAAACTTCACCTCCAAGGAAGTGTGAGAAGAACCTTGCTCTTTGAAGATCCAGAGCCTTTTTAAAATCATGAAATAGGGTGCAAGTGTCTGCTGAATAAGCATGTGAGGATTTGGGGTGCTAGCTAGGCAGAGGTGTGTGTTTTCTGAGTAGCTTTGACCCACAGTTCTACCACAAGAGTCTTGTGTGGCTGCAGCAGATTGGATCAAGCCCGACTAACGCAATCAGAACTCCCCTGGGCATCGGAACTCAGACCGAAGGATTGCTGAGTGGTGGGTCTGAGCTCTGAGATGAGAACTGTGGCTGAGCCCTTATCCCAGGAGCACCGAAGCAGAGCAAAGCAGTGCAGACGGAAAATAAGGAGGACAAAGCAAGCTCTTTAAAGAGAGAGAGAATGCCACAGAGCACATTAATAAAATACTTATGGATATTTTGTACCAATTAAAAATGAGGGGCTGGAGAGATGGCTCCGCATTTAAAAGCAAGTATTGCTCTTTCAGAGAACCCAAGTTTGGTTTCCAGGGCTCCGCACACACATTCAGCAGATTATAAATGCTCCAGGAGTTTCTGATACCTCTGTAGCACTCATGGGTACATGACAACATGAAAGCATGCATATTAGGCACACAAGCACTCACACACACACACACACACACACACACACACACACACATGGGGACACACACACAGGGACACACACAAAGAAAAAAATCTTTAAAAAAATGAAATTAATGTAAGGGGCTAGAGAGATGGCTTAGCAGTTGGGAGTGCTGGCTGCCCTGCCAGAGGTCCCAGGTTCAGTTCCCAGGATCCACATAGGGGCTCACAACTGTCTGTGGCTCCAGTTACAGGCATCAAATGCTCTCAAACAGACATATTCAGGCAAAATACCAATGTATATAAAACAAAAAGAAATAAATCCAAAGAAACTAATCTATTAAATAAATAAATAAATAAATAAATAGAAATAAATTTAAAAATAAGATTTTATGAAAAAATCAATAACAAAAATATATCTTAAAAAACACTAGATATTTAGAATTTAAGCAACATAGTCCTTGGAATCTCAGGAAAGAAAGGGAGAGGGAAAAAGAGAGGGAGACGGAGGGAGAGGAGGAGGAAGAGGAAGGGGGAGGGTTAAAGGGAGAGAGATTGATTGATTGATTGATTGATTTTAAACTACTTTGAAGTAAATGAAAACACTCCAGTTCTGTGGGCTATGGCAAGGCAATGCCTAGAGGGAAGTGTCCAGCATTCAAATGTCCAGCATTTAAAACTTGCATCAGAAAAGGAGAAGCCAGGTGTGGAGATCACACCTTAATCCCAGCACCCACAGGATGCTGGGACAAGTTCTAGAGTTTCAGGCCCTCCAGAGCTGCATGGTGAAGTCCTGGTAAGGAAGACAGAAAGACAGAGGCAGAAAAGGAGATGATAAACCAAAGAGGGGAGGGTCATTCTTAGGTCAGTGTAAGAGAAGAGCTAATAAACCCAAATCAAGCAGAGAGCAGAAATGATATAAACAAGACCAAAACCAAGGGATTGAAAATACAAAACACTAGACAATATTAACAAATGAAAGCTTGCTTTATAAGTGATCAATAAAACAAGAGTAAACTAAGAAAAGAAAGGAGCTGTCAGATATCACCAGTGTTGGAGATGATCCTACAGCTGTGAAAAGGAAAGTGGATCTGCCTTGAAGTTTTAGATATACGAGTTTAGGTTTGTGTTTACTTGACTGTCTATAAAGGTCAGGTAGATGGAAAAGACCCACAAGAGGGGGACCGATGGGGAGCACAAAGCTGTGGAAGAACACTGAGGCTGAGGGGAGCTGGGTGTGGCTGAGGGGGAGCTGGGAGTGGCTGAGGGGGAGCTGGGTGTGGCTGAGGGGGAGCTGGGTGTGGCTGACGGGGAGCTGGGAGTGGCTGAGAGGGAGCTGGGTGTGGTTGAAGGGGAGCTGGGTGTGGTTGAAGGGGAGCTGGGTGTGGCTGAGGCAGAGCTGGGTGTGGTTGAGGGGGAGCTGGGTGTGGCTGAGGGGGAGCTGGGTGTGGTTGAAGGGGAGCTGGGTGTGGTTGAAGGGGAGCTGGGTGTGGCTGAGGGGGAGCTGGGTGTGGTTGAGGGGGAGCTGGGTGTGGCTGAAGGGGAGCTGGGTGTGGTGGTTTACTTCTTTAGTCCCAGCTTTCATTACTAAATTCTCCCATATATCTAAGAAAGAAATAATGCCCACTCTTTCAGAATATAAAAGTAGATTTAATACTTTCACATTTCAGACACCATAGTAGGGATGTTACACTCAAAAAGTTACTGGTCAATGTTCTCTTGAACACAGACACAAAAACCCACAACAAAGCACTAGCAAACTGAACCCAGCAAAGTAAGAAAGGTCTGATGTAGTGTAAGGAAGCAGGGCTCTTCTTAAAAAAAAAAAATGCAGGGCTGTTTTGACTTTGGAAAGTTGTCCATGCTAATTCAATACAGTAATAAGCCAAAAACATATAAAGAATACACTCACCATGGGAGAATAGAGAGGCTTCCATGGGCAGCCAGTGGACAAGAGATCATGGAGACGATGAAGCCAAAATACAAATGAAGATATGCTTGCAGCTACCCCTGCACTGCATCTGTGAAATGAATCACCACAAAGAGTCTCTGAGATCCTGCACCATTCAGACACACAGTCCCATTTCCCAAGGGACTAATTCCTGCTGTGCTTGTGTAACATGGGTGAGCACCATTCTGATCCTTGATACTAAAGAAAACTGATGGGCATGCCCTCAGGCATCACCCACCAGTCTGTACTTCCTCCATCTTGCTGGACTGGAAGCTCCCAATAGGTCTTCTGAACTAGCCCTGTGCTAGCCCTGCTTGTGGTTCACATGGCAATGAATCCTTACTACTTCAGGACCTTGTGAATGGAGAAATGGATCATCAGAATCCTCCAAGTCTGTGCCATGTTATGACCATCACATGGGCACTTCCATGTGTGTGTGTGTGTGTGTGTGTGTGTGTGTGTGTGTGTGTGAGAGAGAGAGAGAGAGAGAGAGAGAGAGAGAGAGAGAGAGAGAGAAAGAGACAGAGACAGAGACAGAGACACAGAGAGCGAACTTTCAGGAGGAGTCAGTTCTCTCCTTTAACCATGTAGGATGCAGGAATTGAACTCAGGTCATCAGGCATGGTGGCTAGCACTTTTCCTCAGTGATCCATCTCATCAGCCCCATTTCTCTTATATTTTTGGTTGTGAGCCTAGCCTTTAATGGCTGAGCCATCTCTCCAGCCCGGCCCCATTTCTCAAGACAGGAATTTACTTCTTTTAATTCCCCAGGGCCAGCATAAATGAGCCCCTAAGCAGCACTGGGGTTGAGGCGTATAATACCTGCTAAATGTGCAGAAGGCATTGGGAACATATCTCTGCTCAGATCTAACCCCCCAAGCCTCTCTGTGTGTGTACCGCTGCACATAATTAAAGGTTAAAGAAGTGTTGTGTGGGTTTTTATAGAAAGCAAGAGTACATGCAATTCTTCTGAAGGCTGGCTGATTTCTCTTGGCACATTGTGTTTTAATTTTGATCTCTGGAAAATATCAGTAACAAGGAAAGAACTTCCCACCCCCACCCCACTAACCCCACTCCATAGGGAAAACAGTATTGAAATAATACAAACATCTTGGATCAGAACTCTTTCAAAAGTAAGAAACTAGCTTCACCCTCCCAACAGGCCCAAAGTCAGCACAGTTTGTCCGCCAAGAGTGGAAGTTGGCACCGCTCCTTGTAAATGGCAGCCACAGGAGGTCTGGGATGAATTGAACTTGTTTCCTCTGGTCAGATGTTCATGGTGGCCCCCTACCGAGGATGTGAATTCATCACAAGAGCTGTGGGTCTGGTATGATGGTCCTGTTTGTCTGGACACATGTGTGGAAGCAAACCCATTTGCTCTCTAATAAGAACATTGGCACCACCCAAAAGAGTCTCACACTTAAAGCAAGGCAAGAAGGCTGGAAGGGTGGTTCGGTGGGTGGGGTGTTTATCTAAGTTTAAGGAACTGAGTGCAGACCTTCAGCACCTACATAAACTATGGAGGTGGCCTGTGCACCTCTGATGAAGTGCTAGGGGATAGCAGGGACAGGAGGGCTATTGGTGCCAGACTAGCCAAAAATCTGCAAGAGTCCCTGGTTCAAGAGAACATGGTAGACATCAATAGCCAGGGATATTCTTTTTCTTCCTCTGGCTTCCAACTGTGTATGTGCACGGTGTATGCACACACATGCATGCACCATAACACACACACACACACACACACACACACACACACACACCTATACCACCACATCCATATACACATACATCCATACAAATGTGGCTGAGTCATTAACCTGACCTCCTTGCTGCACGTGCATCCATCTCAGAGTCTTTGAGGAACCAGAACTCATGAGAGCCTGAGGGCTGAGTCCTCAGGCCCTGGGAAAGCAACTTAGACTTGGGGAAAATAGTGCCCTGCCTTAGGGCAGCCACTTCCCACCTTCTTCATCATGGCCAGTGGAGCCAGCTCAAAACTGTTTACAAAAGATAGGGGTTCCTGGGGATGGGGGTCTCTTTCTGGTCACTGGGTTTAGGACCTGAACGTCTATGCTGCAAGGTGAATAGGCCTAACTGAATCCTCACGATGTTCCTGTCTGGGTTGCTTGCAAAGGTTCACAGCAGCACTCTGGCGTTACAGGGAGGCTGAAGCCCTGGATCAAATGGCTTGACTCCCAGGCTTGCTGGAGTTAGCACTGCTTTTATGTGAACACAAGCAAGCACGATACAGTGGGAACTAGAACTGTCTGTACTGCTCTAAACACACACGGGACCTTATAGGAACATCCTGCAGAGGACTGCTACAGGCCACTGTCATACAAATGAAGAAAGAGGTGGGCCTGGCTCTGGCTCACTGAGCGCAAGCCTCACCTGAGAGGGAGACTATAGAGGCTCTTGCACTGCCCTTCAACTCCCTCTGTACCTTCTTTGATTTGGACCATTAGCAAGGAAGTGGGAAAACATAACCAAATCCCTGCCCTTAGATTCAGTGCCACCCAGTAGAGCAGTTTGTGGAGGTGACCCAGCTCTTCCCTTCTTGCTTTCCTTTCCTCTGTGTCTTCTCCAGAAGTGTGGCTGGTGGACAGAGCATCCCAGTGACCTCAGGCAGCTGGGTGCCTGGGCTGCAGCCTGCCCTGCTGTTCCCTGGGCCAGCTGCCAAGCGGCTGTTTGAGGCCCACCAGGGATGAGCTGGCTTGAGTGCTTCCTGGGCATGGAGCTGGTGGTGTCTGTTGCCGATCTGCACAGCTGATGTCCTTGAGACTGATGTTGCTCAGCCCAGCCAGGGCTTAGCCCTCCCTGGGCTGTCACTGGTGTTACCAGTGCGGAGTTTCAGCCATCTGCTCTGTAGTCTCGAGCCCTGAAACCCTCGGCCCTACCTGGTCTCACCTCCCACAGTAGCTCCCTGGAGACTGAGCACTCCCCACAGGCATGCCATAAATCATTCTGAGATGCCCCTTATCCCCACTCGGTGTAATAGTGTTGGGCCCAACCAAAGTGACAAAGAGCAGCAGAGACCGCAGACTTAGACAGTCCCCAACTTGATCGAATTAGCCTTTTGGGGGACAGAATCCTAATGAAGGGAGCTAGGAGCCCACCCTAGCCCTTCTGCTCCCTCTTCCCTCTGGTCTGGAAATTCACCAACTCAGAAAACTTCCATCTTTTGAACAAAACTTTAAATGGAGGAATAAACTTTATAATCAGATGGATACATTGCCTTTTTGAGGGGACGGAAGGAACTTAGACCAGTCTGTAGAGGGCTCTCTGTATTCTGCCCTTGAACTTTGTTTCTTAGGAAAAGATAATCAGAAAAGATGAGACTTCAAAGGCACCAGTTTAGCTTGGTCTGGAGTCTCAGCATGTGGGAGGTGGAAGCTGGAGGATCAGGAGATCAAGGCCATGTACACACACACACACACACACACACACACACACACACACACACCATCATCTATTACAACCCTGTTTGTATAGTAGAAAACCAAGAGAGTAAGCCACCTGTATAAATACCCACTGTGTGCTTCTAAATCCCGCATGCCCACTGTGTGCTTCCAAATGCCTCACTGTCTTCAGTCACTCCCTGCCTCACCCCCATAGACCTGCATCACCACCAACATGGGAGTATTTGTGTATCTGGAGATTTTTACTTGTTTACTTGTGAATAAGACATCAGTCTTTGAGCACATGGGAAAGTGTGATGGGTTTAACAATGGTCTACAGTTAAGGCGCAAAGGGAGAGGAAATGGCATCAGCCATAATAATGCAGTTGGAACTGGAGGTCACTCTGTTAAGTGAAATAAGCCAGCCATAACCACATAACTCAGGGTTGGGCTTTCAAAACGTTCTTACAGCCATTGAGAGACAAGCAGTGTTTCCTGGAGACTGGGAAGAGTGGGAGAAAAGTGGGGACCTCGAAGGCCAAAGGCAGAGAAGGAAGTGAATACCGGATGTGGTTGGTGCAGGGACAAGAGTGGTCTTGGCTCAACTGGACATCTCTGTCTTGCAAATGGAGGGAATAAAATTTTCAGCCAATACATTCAAGGAACAAACTTGAGGAATGTTCTAAAGACAGAAACTAGCTCAGCAAGTCACAGAGTCCATCTACGGGATCCCAGCCAACCCGAGACTGCACTTCTCATTGCATTGTGCTGCAGAGAGAAGAGAGTGAGTTGCTCATCGTAGGCTTGTTTGTTTGAATTCTTTTACTTTTAATTTCGTAAACCTTACTAATTAAAAACTTGAAAATAAATAAAAACAAAACACACCAAAGGTAAGCAGAGCTGACTGCAAGAAATTGACACCATTTATGTCAGAGGATATAAAGTCAATCATTTTTCAAGTTCTCGTTCCATCGTGGAGTTCTTTTTTGTTTGACTAGTGGGTAGGAGCACAGAAGGTAGTCGGTTCTTAAAGTATAAAATGTAGTGTGAAATTTCATTTTCCATTCCAATGTTTATTCGAACTGTACGGATGCTCACTGAATTGTATAGATGTTGTGTCTGTTGAATTTTGGTGTGTGATTTGGACGTTATCTTCATCTGTCACAAGGGAAAGAAGATGGCTCAGGGTTAACTGGGACATTGCACAATGCAATGTTGGTCACACACTGCTCATTCTGGGACTTAGCATTTAGTGTTGTCATGGGTACAATTTCGAAGAACTTACTGGTGAGCTCCCTCGTCCCCTATACAGATGGTGAGAGCGGGATGTCTCCTAATTCCCTCCACCTCAAGCACCCTCCAAGTGAGACTGGGGAACTAGCAGGGAGAGAGCCCAGTTCTCCCTCATAGCTTTGCTCTGCAGAGGTGCAGTCAGACGGCTCCTAGACTTCTATGACATCCTAGCTGTTTCCACTGTGCCACCCAAAGATGACTCTAGTTCAGTGCCACCATCCACTGTTTTACACTAGACCTGTGATTACTTGCCCACATTCATCTCATTTTGAGCCGAGTAACTATAATCAGGGACTGTTTTAATAATCCAGCAAGCCAGATATGGCTCTTATAACCTCAGCACTGAGATACTGAGGCAGGATGGCAGGGTAAGTTAAGCCTCTCACACAAACACCAACAGCAATCAAATTAAAAGAAGAATGTGGGATATAGCTGGCTTCTTAGTGTTTCCCTAGCATGCATGACTCCCCGCTCTCCACCCAGCCTCACTTGTAGCTGGCCCTTGCTGGACTGGGGAAGTAGATGGAGAAGAATCAGAACCAAGTTAATCTTTAGCTATAACACTCTGAATTTGAGTCCAGCCAAGGCCTACATGAGACCCTCAGAGATCTGTCTGCCTCTGCCTCCTGAGTGCTGGGCTTAAAGGCGTTTGCCACCACCATCCAGCACTGATCTTCCTCTCTTATTCTGCCTGGACCCAGGGCCTTGTTCAATCCAGGATGGCACTCTACCCACTGAGTCACACCTTCCTACATCAGGGCGTTCTTTTATTATCATTTTTAAATGCCTTGGTCATGGAGAATTGAATAGCTAATTCACCCTTTAAAAACAAAATTTCTTAGAAATATTTAGTGCCATTAGTAAATAGACTTTGGCACTTTACCAATTAGGAACTATTTACTTTTAAATAGTCAGTATGTGGGGCTGTTTGCACTAACCTGGATAAATTTTTTAAAGGCAAAAGACAAATGATAAAATATGGAAATGCAGTTTGCATACTTTGAAATTATTATTCTTGCTAAAAACAATTTCAGCTAAAAATATAAATCAGGATGGATAACTGATAGTAACACATCCTTCCTAGGTTTTATCACTATTGCTAAGCAGCACACCCTGGAGGGGGAGACTTTTGAACATTGAGATGCCGGTCTTAAATCTTTGGAGATGGCATAAAGTCCAGGTGACCCTCACAAATGCAAAATGACACAAAGCAGGATTCCAATTCTGAAAATAGTTAAAAATACAAACCCACATCTAACTTCCAAACATTACCATCAGGCTGTGGTCATCCACTTCCTCGTTTCTCTTGACCCTCAGTAACATCTGTGGATTGACTTTTCTCTGTTCTTTCACTGGGACCACTGGATGATGGGATGCAGCAGCCAGGGCAGTGCACGACAGGCCGATGGGGCTCAGCATCTCTCTGCCAAGCCCTATGGATAACTGATGGGCTGTCAGCAGTGTGGCTGACATGGCCCACACTCCCCTCCACAGGCTTCTTTCCCAGTGGTCAGTCTGGCCAGCTGTCTGGGCAGCAGGAGAAGTCGTTCATCTCCAAGTGAGACCTGTGGGAAAATCCTCACTGGCCCATAATTGATTCCACTCTGCCAGCCCCATCACCAAAAGCTGCACTGAGACTGGCAGCGGCTGGGGAGGGCAGCTTGCTAGGGGCTGCTGGGCCGAGGGAGAGCAAAGGCCGTTAAGGCCCCCTGCAATTAACACTAATCTCAAAATTGGCCTCTGACAGCAAAGACTAGCACCTGACAGCTAATTACTTGTGTCAGACTGATGTGCACTTCATATGGAAAGGATATTTATCAGAGACTGGGGTCACCCCTCCTCCATTTAGATTGGTTCTTCTTAGCCGAAGAAGTGAGGAATTGTTCTGGCTTCCTTCCCAGAAGTCCTGGAAGTTCTCAGACTTGATCTCATAGAAAGGCTAACCTTTGTAGGGCCTGGTACAAGGATGCTGAACCACTTCACATGTGCTGAAGGCAGTGACAGCAATAGGCAATGCAGCTCAATGTAGCAATGGCGGATGGAGAGTTCAGCTAAGCTGCTCACCACCCAAGCCTCATTATGGGGAAAACTCATACATGGCTTATTTTGAAAATGGAATTCTGAAAGTCAGCTGCCTTGGTGAGTTTTCGATCTTTTCACAAAGTTTCATGTAGCTTCTAGAACACGTGTGTGTGACACATATGGGTGTATTTCATTAAGTGGGTGGTTTGAGTTGCCTTCACAATAATAAAAGCGAGTGAGGGGGCAGGAAAGGGAAGCTGGGGAAGAGCAGGGAGGGGGCTTGGTTGGGGGGAACCAGGAGGGGGTTGGGGGAGTGTCCATAGGACTGTGGCACCCCATTGTAAACTCCAGTCCACAAACACTTAGTTCTTCACATTGGTTGATTTAGTGTGTATTTTTAAAGATTGATGTGTAAGACACTTTTGTCTGCCTGTACATCTGCACACCTAAAAGTGGCATCAGATTCCATTACAAGCAGTTGGGAGGCACTTGGTAGTGCTGGGAATTGAACCTGGAATCGTCAAAAGAGCAGCCAGAGCCTTTCACTACTGTGCCATCTCTCCGGGCACCATCAGAAGCCTGCCATGGGGAAGCACACAGGTGGAGCCTAAGTTTGAATGGAATAGACAGCAGCTACCAGGCTGAGAGCCAGAAAAAAGCCAGAAGGCAGGCAGGCAAGGAGAGACTCAGAGGCAGTAGAGTGCAGAGAAAGAAAGGCCATGCATCCAGTGCCTGCTATGGGAAAATCAGCTAGGCTGAAGCCTAGCAGGAGCCTAGCCAGAAAGAGGCTGATGAGCAAGACCCATGTCAGCCTTCTCAAGGTCGAACCTGAAGGTTTCCATTTCAGCACTTTACTTTTTCAATTTTATTTATTTATTTATTTATTTATTTATTTATTTATTTATTTATTTTACTTTAACTAGGCCTGAATTTCACTTCTGGTCTCAATGTTCTATTGAAGACCATACCAAAGAAAATGCTGAGAAACAGCAGGCCACAGTCCTATGTCTCCACTGGCTGAGTCCTCCAGTGTTAACTTTTTGTTCATAAAATATCATCTTCCCCATTCAACTCCATCTCCTCCATCCATGTAAATCTCAGTTTCAAAGGATTCTCTTACCCAGCCCTGTGTTAGGGGCAAGGAGATACCAGGAGCTCTGTGAGATTTCCCAAAGCTCCTGTGTCCTGAACAGAGAGCAGACAGGAAACAGGTCTTCTGAAAACCCAGGAAGGTAGAATTTGTAACTGTTTAAAAAGTCAGAATTGCCCAAGTCATCATTTATATGAATTTTGAACAAATTTTGAATTTTTAAAATCATTTATTTATACATATACACAATGTGTCTCCATAGTTTTCACCCCTCAACACCCTCTCACTCCCACAGGAATGATGTGTTTCATAGTCAAAGAAAATATGACGCCATCCAGACCTTCATGACATAGAGCCATGGGGATAAGACAAGAAATCAGGCTTGTGCATTGAGTCCTTGGAGTGTCTCTGGGGCTGAGCTCATGCTTTGTGTGGTGAGTAACTCTTCTCACTGCTGTTTCCAAATACATATCAAAAAGCAGCTGAAGTGGCTGGAGACATGGCCCAACAGGTGGGGGAACTTGCTACTCTGTCTCGGGAGCTGACACCCAACTTATAAGTCAAGTTCCAGAACCTTGGGAGCACCTGAACACAGGTGCAAAATACAGGGGCATATGTCAATGAGAACAGTATCGTATCATTTTACAAAGAAACAATGTAAAAGAGTTTAAGATGTCTGTAGTCCGTCCATCTTGGTAAAGAAAGATGGCGGCAGGAGTATGAGCTGGCCCGGTATTCCTCCCTCCCTGGAATTTCACGGGAGTAGGGAGCAGAAAAAAGACAGAAAGCAGGATAGAGGGGGAATTGTAAACCTTAGTGACTCGCCTCTTCTAGAGAGGCCCCACCACAAAAGCTTACACAGTCACTCAAAACAGCATCATCAGCAAATACACAACCCTGGGAGGGGTGTTGCCGCACAGACCTGAGCACATGGACAGAGCCATTGCTTCCTTAGAACAAGCTGTGCAAAATAGTTCCACTCTTTGCAAACCAAGTTACTGAGATGGTAAGGAGTTAGAAGCTGGGTAGATGGAAATAAAGACACTTAATGTGCCAGCCTGGGGGCCTGGGTGCTCTCTCTCTCTCTCTCTCTCTCTCTCTCTGTCTCTCTGTCTCTCTCTCTCTCTGTCTCTCTCTCTCTCTCTCACACACACACACACACACACACACACACACATCTCACACAGGCAAAGGACCACATCAGGCAGCCAGAACAAATCTGGCTAGAATGTTCTGCAGCTCCTGTGGGCCACATTTGTAGGTAGTAAGCTCCATTAGCTTGTATCATTTCAGAACAGATCCATCCTCCCAGGCCTGCATTTTCCGTGTCTTGGTAGACTTCTCAACACAAATGCAATGACTACTCCAATCCTTCTACTGCGCCTGTCCCCAAGGGAGCCAGATCCTTCCAGAAGTTTGAAAGGAAACCCTGAAAGCCTTCTCAGATTTAGTTCTCAAAGGTCAAGACACAGCTAACAAAGCAGAGTGGGGCAGACCACTTCGTGTGAACGTAGGCCACGAGAGGGGTGAGTCAAAGAGAAATTAGCTATGGGAAAGGATGTACTGTCCTCAGCGCATGTGCCCAGCAAGCCTGGCTAGTGCTCAAGGAGCTTACTGTCGCAGTAGTCCTGTCAAGTCTGCAAGCACCAGCACAAAATACCAGTCTAAAACAAGTTATAGCAGAGAATCGGGAGTCCAGCTCAGACACAAAACCAAAAGGAAAGAAAACAACTTTATACCCTGGGTCATGCCCAGCAGACTCCTACTCTGAAACTTTCTCAGAAAACGGAGCCCACAGTTCCACTCAAATGACCCCTGAGTTGGGGACTCTTGTCAAGGTGATGTCAGCAGCAGCTTCTGCAGAAGGCAGGTGCTACCGTTGCCATCTCTAACAGGTCATTAAGTTTGCCTTCCTAATCACTCACTTGACGGGCAGAAAGAGAGCACTGACCAGAGTGGCCAAGCTGAGGCCTGCACTTGGCCCCCTGCTCTGGCCTGGAAGAGGACTCCCCATGTAGGCTTTTTTTAGGCACACCAATGGAAATAGTCAGATAGTCTCTTGGCCCCAAGGGAGATCTCGGTCCCACAGCTCCTGGGGGCTGTGTAACCTGAAACCAAGCCTGTGACACATTTCAGTTCACTCCAGCTTTAGTTTATTTTGTTTAAGAATAAGGACTCAATTCCTGAAACTCACTAAGTAGCCCAGGCTGGCCTCAAACTCACAGCAATCCGCGTGTCTCAGCCATCCACAGTGAGCCACCATACCCGGCTCAGTTCACCTTTGTCTTTTAAACACTCTTTGGCCATCACCGAGATGAGTATCATCAAAGCCCCCCCTTTCCCTTCATTTCTCCATCATTCAGTGCTGTTTAACAAACAGAATAACATCTCCAATATCAAGAGTAAAGGCTGTAGTTGTAGAGTTTTGCTTGGCTTTTGTGACATGACTTTGTGCCAATTCTCTTATAGATGGTGAGGTGATATGCCTTTTGATTTATGTACAATCTATATAATCTGTTCCATATATAAAGGGTTCTATTCAAGCTGAGCATGGCAGTTGTGTCTATAACTCAGCACTTGGGGACACAAAGGTAGGCAGAGCCACTGGCTCTAGGCCAGAGACCCTGTCCTACAAAACAAGTAAATAATTGAGTATAGAGACTCATGAACGATACATAAAGTGTTGGTCTTTGTAGAGTGCTTCTGTTCCTGGAGCCCTGCATCATCTTCTTGCTGCATATGGAGCTCCGTGCACAGCAGTCATGGAAAGGCCAAGGGCATTCCCTGTACCAAGCTGGCTCCCACCACCGATATCCTTCCCCTCCACTTACAACATATCACAAAACCATATGTATGCCCAGGACCCCAAATATTTCTGCATGAAGGGTTCCTCATACAGCCCTCAAGATTGCTGGAAATCGGCCACCACCCTCAAAGCTTCCGCAGTCCCTGGACACCATCAGAGTGTCCCTCTGAGCCGAGTGACACCTGCTCTCTGCCTGTCTGGATAGCTACCACCCTGCTGTGAAATTGTTGGCATGGTGCAAGCCCCCTGAAGAACTCTCTCGACCAAATGCTAAGCAGGTGGGCAGCATGGCCACAGCCCCAGGGGTCTGCTTAGAGTGCTAAATTCAAAGCCACTGTCACCCAGGGTATGTGTGGACGGAGTAACCTTAACATCTCATCAAATTTAATACAGAGTTGTTGTAGAGACAAACTGATTGCAATTGCCACTTGGCCATTTTCTCATTTCTTTGGGGTCTATTTGGTACTCGTTAACAACCTGTGTAACATTTCACCTGGGATTGCCTCTCATAAGCTGGTACAAGAAGCTAACTTACAGATTTTTGTAAGCATGAAGATGGCTGTCAGATAAGGACAATAACTCCAGCTTAGGTTTTAGAGGATGCTTATTCCAACAGAGAGAGAGATACACATTTTCCCTAATCATTATTTGGCACTGGCTGGTAAGCAAATTCACCCTTCCACCCCGGAGTTGTAGGTTGAACAGCTGTGAGTCATCAGACATGAATGTAGTCTTAATTTGAACTGGTGCTGGAGTTAGTGGGTACAACTCAAATTAGACATGTGGTGGGAGTTTAACCACAATATTACCGATTCCCACTCTGACATTAGACAGCCTCTAATAATTAACTTCGTGTAGATGCTCAAACCTTCCCTCTCTGTTGGGCCAGTCTCTGGCTATACCAGTCTCTGCACTGTAATAGCTTCTGGGGACATTCAATTGCAATAGAGACATGGGCAAAAGACCAGGTGGCTACAGGAGCATGCACCCTCTAAGCTGTCTTTTTGCAAGGCTAGAAGGCCACCCCAGAAGCCCCCATGTGCCACCTACATGCAAAACTGGGAGACTATCCCTGGTCAAGAGAGAAGTTTGTGGTCTGTGGTTTAACTGTGGCTTTTATGATGGTCTGAATGTCATTGGCAAGCAAGCTGCCCAAACCCAAGTCTTGCTTTTCCTTTTGTGGTACCTCTCACTAGATGTCATCTCCTTTAGCACTTACCCACAGGTTATGAGTCTCAGAGACAGAGAAAACTCTGAAAATCAAAGAGAAATAAAACTACATCCAGAACTCTAAGCCCATCATCTCTCAAAAGAGTGATGTCATCTTCAAGCATTGAAGCTTATGGACAACATTCAACTCCTTAACTCACCCAAGATATGGAGTCCCAGAACTGGGTTTCTCTTTCTTGGGCAAAATGATGGTTCAACTGATGACTACCCACAAGGGTTAGTAAATGATATCAGTTTCAGTTAGTAAATGATATCTTACTTGAAAGTGGGCACTACACACTGTAACCTTTATTCTACATAGGAGCCAGTGATCCATTACATTTATTTTTAAAAATAATTTTTAAAATGTATTTATTTTATTTTATGTGAATGAATACTTCGCCTCTGTGTATGTATGTGCACCATGTGTATGCTTGTTACATTCCCTGAACCTGGGTTACAGATGATTGTGGGTCACTATATGGGCACTGGGAACCAAGCCCAGGCCCTCTACAATAGTACAATGTTTTCTTTTTTATTATTATTATTCATAAGTACACTATAGCTGACTTCAGACACACCAGAGGTGGGCGTCAGATCTCATTACGGGTGGTTGTAAGCCACCATGTGGTTGCTGGGATTTGAACTCATCACCTTCGGAAGAGCAGTCGGGTGCTCTTACCCACTGAGCCATCACACCAGCCCCAGTACCATGTTTTCTTTTCTTTTCTTTTTTTTTTTGGTTTTTCGAGACAGGGTTTCTCTGTATAGCCCTGGCTGTCCTGGAACTCACTTTGTAGACCAGGCTGGCCTCGAACTCAGAAATCCGCCTGCCTCTGCCTCCCGAGTGCTGGGATTAAAGGCGTGCGCCACCACGCCCAGCTCCCATGTTTTCTTAATTACTGAGCCATGTCTTCAGCCCCCAAGTTATGCTTCTTTCTATTTTTGTTATTATTATTATTATTATTATTATTATTATTATTATTATTATTAAAATCAGAGTCTCATGTAGCCTATGCTGGTCTCAGACTTACTGTGTAGCAGAGGATTGCCTTGATATCCAAGTCTTCTGCCTCCACCTCTCCAGTTCTGGGACTGTGTGTACATCACCATTCCTGGCCTCAAGTGCATTTAGAGTCAAATTTATATACTGTAGATATTAACAAAAATGAGCCAGATATGGTGAGGCACGCCTTAAATCCCAGCGCTTGAGAGGCACAGGCAGGAGGATCTCCATGAATTTGAGGCCAGCCTGGTTTATATATCTAGTTCCAGCATGGCCAGGGCTACATACAGAGACCCAGTCTGAAACAAAACAAAACAAAACAAAACAAACAAAACCACCCCAAAATGACTCTTGCATTTGTTTTCTGGATGAATTGCTAAGCAAGTGAAAGATGTGGAGCTGAGTAGCTATTGCCATGACATCACCCATGTCATCACACTCAGCTGATGACATCATAAAGGAGTTTTCTTCTTAGTAATCTGGATCCTCTAAAAATTCATACTAACATACCATTAATGGAGGTTCTATGAAGCGTTAAATTTGTACTTCTTTAAGATCCTAAAATTCATACAGGATTTGTCCGGATTGGGCTGCCATTTTCAGGTTTCTGGATTCTGGGAAGCTCAATTACAAGCCCGAGGCTGGCATGAAGTAGTGAACAATTAACAAGGCTGTCAGCCTCAACCTGGAGTCTCTCAATCCAGCATTTACCCAGAACCCAGCAGAGACAGTGCTGCAGACAGATCAACCTGGCTATGACCCAATGAGAATTCTTCTTCGTGGAAAGAGAATATGCTCTTCCAAAGCCCCGGTCTTCAGGAAGAACTAATATCAGTCTCTGGATAACCAGGAGATTAAAGGCCAACACTATTCAGCTTCTGCTTGTAAGTAACTAATCTAAAGATGGAAGAAGATGGAGGGGTATCACTTTGAGCCAGGAAAGCTGTCCGTCCAGACCATAAGCAGCAGCCACCATAGCATGAATGGAGTGCAGACACAAGGGTCAGAGGACCTGGGCCACTGCTTCTCCTGAATCTGTCTACTATGGCCTGAAGGTCCATATATCTTTTTTCTTCCCAGATGAGCTGGCCATCTACCCACAGGCCTCCGCTGCTCAGAAAACTTGGGGACAGCCTGTGATGCAAAGGGGAGCGCAGGAACGGAGGCTGGCCGAGGAGGCCAGCTCCCAAAGATTCTCCTGATCAGTAGCAGTGGTTCAAGACACCTGACACATGGATGCTCTCTGATTTCTGAGTTTCCTCAAAATACTCACTCTGTAACAAAATGTAAATTACTATACTCAATCTTGTCTAATAGATTCTGCATTAATCTATAATGAAAAATATGTTGATGATTATAAAAGTAAATGCATTATTAAAATCTAAGGAAAATTATCCCACAATGACAAGTGTATTTAATATTCATCTCTTCTTCATTCTCTAATTGGATTCCATTCAAGGCCATAATCATGTTTCTATGTGTTACTCCTCTTAAAACAGTAAATAAGTAATTTGGACAGCAATAATGCAGAGATAACCTCAGAACAGCATGTAGCCCAAGTCTGTTCAGCCCATGTTTGTTGGATAGTGAAAGAATGAAGAAATAAACAAATGGACAGATGAAAGATGAAAAGCTTAGCTTTTAAGATTGGTGCTAAAAACATTCTAGCGCAGAACCTGGCCCACTTCTTCCTGATGTGTTAACTTGGATGACTTTCCACACCCTGAGGCGTCACTAAATGGCAGTCAGAACTGTTGTCAAAGTGAAAGGAAACACCTCATTCCAGATTTTTCTAAAAGGTGAACTGGTGTGACCTGGCTGTGTTTTCTCGCCCTGAGCACTTGACTCTTGCCCTGAGGAGCAGGTTCTGGTGAAAAGATGTGACTCGTCCTGGGTGGCCACAGGCACCACGACACTGTTGAGACACGTTTCTCTAGGCAACCAACTCAACAAAGAACTCGGAGGCAGATTCCACTGCACAGGTTGATTGGGAAATCAGAAATTCTCCAAAATCTGAAACTCTTTGAGCCACAAGCAGATCTGTGCACAGCTCTTTGCACTAGCCCTCGTATGACAGATCACAAGTGCAGGCATACAAACAACAAAGATGAAAGCACTTTCAGCCCGTGTCTTTGAGATACAAATGAGATACAGTGAATCTTCGGTTTGTATTTAGACCGTGTCAATCCCAACATAGCTTTTTAATATGTGTACGAGTATCCCCAAATCTGAAAATCCAAACCCACTGGTTCTAGGCACAGAAGGTATCTCTTGATGATACTGGGTCTGGAAAGATTTCTTTGTTGGCACAGTGCCTGCTATGCAAGCAGAAGGACCTGAATTTGGATTCCCCATAGCCACAGAAAAGCTGAGTGTGGTTCCCCAAGTCTGTAACTTAGCACTCAGGGGCCAGAGACAGGTAAGCTTGCTGACAGACCATACTAGCCTGGGCCTCAGTAAGAGTCCCTGTCTCAGAGAATACAGAGGAGAGAATGATGCAAGACGCCTGCATGCACATGTGCATACACATACACCACACACTACCCATGCACAGATACATACACCTGTGTGTGTAACTGGAGAAGTGCTCACTTTGCTTTTGTTTTTATGGGCCTGGCCCACTTCACTATGGATCTCTGCCTTGTGTTTATTTGGTTTTTATTGAAACTTGGGCTAAGGAGAGCAGCTCAGTGATAGAACATCTAACTACTAAGTGATAGAACATCCACCTAAGTGATAGAATGTTGGGAACAAAATAAAAAAGGGGGCTGGTGGCCCTAGGGAAAGTAGGGGAGGAAAAGATGCCCACTGCCCCGCCAGAGTTTCCCTATTCTCTGGTCAGTCAGGCATGGGAAGGCTGCTACTTACCCTATCCACTCATCCCTGGGTGGGCATTCCTCTATCCCACTCTTCAGGGGGTGGTCAAGGGGCAGCCCTGCCTGGGGACCCCCATGGAGCTACTTAGCTAAAGCCACCAGGGTTGTGGGAGAGAGGGAATAGG
This sequence comes from Mus minutoides, assembly GCA_902729485.2. NCBI lineage: Eukaryota > Metazoa > Chordata > Mammalia > Rodentia > Muridae > Mus > Mus minutoides. The sequence continues at coordinate 1,532,663 of LR749585.1, forward strand.
GGAAGAAGTTCCCAACACTAACCAGAGTGGGCAGCGGAACTTGAAGGACAGAGACTGTCTATGGTTTAAGAGCTTTGTTATAGAAATGCAGGGGAAAGAGAGAAGGTAGGAGAGAGAGAGAGAGAGAGAGAGAGAGAGAGAGAGAGAGAGAGAGAGAGAGAGGAGAAGACAAAGAGAAAGGGAGGAGGAGACAGAAGTGAGAGGACAAAGAAGTAAGAGTAAGAGAGCAAGAGTAAGAGAGCAAGAGTAAGAGAGAGAGATGTGGGCTGAACACCCCTTTTTATGGTCTTCACTGTTGCTAGGTAACTGGGGAGGAGTTTAGCCTGAAGGTCAGAAGCTTGGGCCGTTGCTTACTGACCACTGACGGTGCTTCTCTTGTGGGGGCTGTGGGAGGTGGTACCTTAGGCAGGGGTTGGAGTTCCAGGAGCATGAGGGAACGCCTACCGTGTCATGTAGATGAATTATGACCATCGGGATTCAGACCTCAGCTCAACTGGAGACCAGCCTGCAGTTCCCCACAATAGAACACCCACCTACTAAGTGATAGAACATTCACCTACTAAGTGATAGGACATCTACCTACTATGTTCAAGGTCCCAAGTTTAAGCCTGAACTGAAATGAAGGTGATGGTTAACATTACATTTAAAGTTTAGATTTGTTGTGCTTCAGAGACCAAAAAGCAAGAAAAACAATGTCTCCAACATAGTGGTTCTCTAACTGCAGGTCTCAGCCCACTAAGGGTCACAGGGGTCACCTAAGATCATCGGAAAACAGATTTACCTTACAATTTGTAACAGATCATGAATTATCAAGAAAAATGATTTTATGGCTGGGAGTCAACACAACAGGGGGAGCTGTTAGGCTCTTGGCATTAGGAAGGGTGAGAGGCACCCCTCTCACATGGTGCCTCTCACATGTAAGCCCCTCCCATGTACGGGCTGCACCACCCACCACAGACTACTTTCATTTTCTTTTTCTTTTCTTTCAGATATTGAAAACCATTCTTAAATTGACTGATCTTGTAAAAGTGGTTGTTTAGGCAATAATAGATCAAAAGATGTACTGTTATTTCTGCTTTTGTAATCAAACCTGCTTACTCTGTCCCGTGACTAGGACAACTGCAAGATATATATGCTAAAATTAGACCCTGCCTGTACACAAACAGACTACATGTCGTCTTGCGGGTTTTGACTTTATAAGCCTTGGGCTGTTATGGCCAGGGGCTGCGTCTTGGGAGTCCGCTGGCTGTAATCCTGGTGCCATGGGTAGTCAGCACCAGTGTTTAATAAAGCCTCTTATTCGAATGTATTCATGGTCATGGTGAATCTCTGCGAGACACCAGGCCCCTCCCGCGAATCAAAAACAAGCCTCAAGAGCTAGGAGGAAGTCCTTAGGCTCCCCAACTCTCGCTTCACTGCAGTCATGAGCTCAGAAGAACATTGCTGACCTCACTGGACACCCTGAGTTGGAGTGGGGCATCAGCAGGGAAGAGCACACTTACAGGGTCTCTCTGAGTGCAGACCTGTGTGTTACTATGTCTGCATTTCTTACTTTAGGCTTTTTTTTTTTTTAGTTTTTTTTTAGTTTTTCAAGACAGGGTTTCTCTGTATAGCCCTGGCTGTCCTGGAACTCACTTTGTAGACCAAGCTAGCCTCGAACTCAGAGATTTGTGTGGGTTTAGGGCATGGGCCACCACCCAAAGGCTCTTTCTCTCCTGTCTGTCTGTTTGCTATGTCTTATTCTGTTTTTCTTTTAATCTTAGTTTCCTTTATGATTTTTAGATGCCTTTTTGAATTCTAATGAGAGAGAGAAAGGATGTGGGTCTGGGTGAGTGTGAAAGAGGAGACGATCTGGAGAAGTTGGGGGAGAGGATTTATAATCAGAATATGTTTTGTGAAAAAAATCTACTTTTAATTTTAAAAAGAAGTAAAGAACACCCTTTTTAGGGCTGAGGGTGTGGTCCAGTCGGTAGAGGGCTTGTGCCTAGGTTTGATTCCCAGGGCTGCATAAATTAGGCGTGGTGATGTGTGCTGAAATCTCAGCAGTAGGACTGTGCAGGCAGGAGAATCAGAAGTTGTCACTTTTGGCTTCTAGTTACATTTTGTTGCAGTAATCAACACCCTGGCCAAAAGCAACTTAGGGAAGAAAGGCTTTATTTCAGGGCACAGTTTATCATTGAGGGAAGTCAGGTCAGGAACTTGAGGCAGACACTGTAACTTTAATTTTTTCTAAACCTATTTTTTTTTGTTTTGTTTTGTTTTGTTTTTTGAAACAGGGTTTCTCTGTATAGCCCTGGCTGTCCTGGAACTCACTTTGTAGACCAGGCTGGCCTCGAACTCAGAAATCCGCCTGCCTCTGCCTCCCGAGTGCTGGGATCAAAACCCATTTTTAATGATGGTTTTTAAATGCTTTCACTTCCCTTCCATCCCACCACCCACCAGAGGTAGTGGAAAAGAAAGGATACGGGGGAAGTGGATCTGTTTAGAAATGGTTCTCTTTTAGGAAGACAGTAGCAGCAACTCTGTCTATCAGAGCTTCCTTAGAAGCTTGGCGACCCTTAGGACTTTGTAATCTCAAATAAGTCATTCCCTAGTCCATATCAGTCTTAGTCACTGTTCTATTGCTGGGGCAAGACACCATGATCAAAGCAACTCCTACAAATGAAAGTATTTACTTGGAGCTGGCAGTCTTAGAGGATTAGTTCATTTTCATCATGGCTGGGAACATGGCAGCACTCAGGCAGACATGGTGTGAAATAGTCAGAGATCTACATCCAGATCCTCAGGTCACAGGAGGAGAAAGTGGTGCTTTTGAAACCTCTAAGCCCATCCCCAATGACACACTTTTCAGCTAGTGCCACTTCCTGATGACTAAGTGATCAGATATATGGGCCTGTGGGGACCATTCTTATTCAACCCCCACAGCATCTTAGTCTCTGACTCAGTAAATTCGAGGCAATGTTATATGTATGCCTGTCAGAATCACGTGGCAAGTATATAGAAAGCATAGAGGTCAGTGCTGGAACACAGGAGGCACGAACTATAGTTATTGTACTATATGCACTATAAAGGTTTGACAAAACTCAGTTCCTGTAAGAATATAAACTACCACTAATGACCACATGCTTGAAGTGGGACATTCTGTGTGAAGGGACTGCAATTTTGAGTTTTAAAATTATTTACTAAAATCTGAAAATATCACCTTGATTTATTTACCTTTACATTGATACTTCTAAAAGTGGAAATAAAAACTTAGACTAACCAAAACAAACAAACAAAAAAAATGTGTGGGGTTAGAGAGATGGCTGAGCAATTAAGTAGGTCTACTGAATACATGTGCAATACTCCCACCCATGCACATAATTAAAAGTAAGTCATTTTAAAAGACAATAGAGGGATTGACAAATATTTTAACAGAACAGTTCAGAAATGGACCTGTACATATAGACAGCTGGTTTCCAGGTAAGATGCCAAATGCATTTTAAATTTACTTATTCTTTGAGAATTTGATATGTTTATGCATATGTGTCCTACTCCTTCTAGACCGCCCCACACATTCTTTCCAATTCCTGCCCTCATAGTTTCTTTAATCGCCCACTGAATCCAACTGGACTCAGCCTCATATAAGCATGGTTATCCTCTCATCCTCCGGGGCCTGAGCACCCACCAGCAGCCAGTAACTCCTCAGCCAGGGGTAGGTCCTCGCAAGGTCCTCTCCAGTCATGGAGTGCTGACTGCTGTGATCTTAGGCAGGCTGCCATAGCTATTGAGGGTGCTGTCCTGTGTAAAAAGCATGGCTTCATAGGAGTCCTCCCTGACCCGGGCCTCTTCCTTCTCTTCCTCAGTGTTCCCTGAGCTTAGGAGCGGGAGAAACTGTGGTATAAATATTCCATTTAGGAGTGAACACCCTACGGTCCCTTACACTCTGCACTGTGACCAGTCTTGGGTCTGTAGTTCCATCCATCCTTATAACAAGAAGTTTCTCTAACTAAAGGTGAGAGACCTGATCTATGGGCATAAGGATGAGAATTTAGAAGGCAGTTTTATTGTGTGTCTATCCAGCAAAATAATCGCAACAGTTTCCCCCCTGCAACTATGATTTGAGAGGTTTAGGACCTCCCAGCCATAGTGTTCTGGACAGGTTTGCAAAATACTTAATCCCTGTTCCATTTCATTCACAGATATTAATTTAAGATTGGTCACAAACCTAAACATGAAACTAAAGTCTTTAAAGCATCTTAAAGAAAATGTTTGGGGAGGGTATAGGGGACTTTCAGGATAGCATTTGAAATGTAAATGAAGAAAATATCTAATAAAAAAAGACTAAAAAACAAAAACAAAAAAGGGGGAACGTTTATTTTTGCACAGAAGATCTGTGGTGGTAAGTCTTCACTGTCAGCTTGACTGGGTTTAGAATCACTAAAGACACACATCTCAGGGTTCCTCTGTGAGGGCTTTCTCACAGAGTTTTGTCTGAGTGGGAACATGGGTGTTCAATGGATTTGTGCAGAAAGCCAGATTGAGTGCTGGTGTCTTAGTCACCTCTCTCGTTGCTGCAGCAAGACGCTTGACAAAGGCAACGTGAGGGAGATGGTGAGCACGGCAGCAGCAGGAGCATGGACCCCTAGCCACAGCAGCAGGGAGCAGGAATGCTTGTGCTCAGCTAGCTTCCGGGCAGCGCCCGCACTTCGGGTACATTTTCCACCTAGGTTGACCTGATCTAGAGGACATGCTCAGAAACAGGTCTAACGATTTACACCTTCTGTGATTCTAGATACTGCCAAGTTGACAATCAATACAAACGATGCCTGCAAGCACTCTTTTTCTAGGCTTCCTGTGGGTCAAACTATGCGCCTATGACGAGCAGTTAGGGGAGGAGCCCTCTGCAATGATGAACCAAACTTGTCCTCTCGTAAGCTGCTTCTGTAAGTTATTTCGGCTGAGTAATGGACAAAGAACTTATGTCTTTACTATCTTTACAAACTTGAAGTAGACGAATATTTTTAAACTAGATGAAAAAAGAAAGGAAAAGAAAGCGCCATCCTTCAAATTACCCATCCTCAATGAAACCAAAGTATATCTAAGTTAAAAATTTCTCTTCACTAAAAGCCACTAGTGAGCTGGGCATGGTGTTGCATGCCTTTAGTCCCAGCACTTGGGAGGCAGAGGCAGGTGGATTTCTGAGTTCAAGGCCAGCCTGGTCTACAAAGTGAGTTCCAGGACAGCCAGGGTTATAAAGAGAAACCTCAGTCATCCCAAGTGCTATTGATAGAACCCAAGCAAGAGGCTGCAGGCTGTGCGCTGCCATTTAGATGAAATCCGCAATGGTAAGTTCCAAAAATGCATGCTCAGAGGGGCGCAAGAGAACTTTCTGGAAGAAAATGAAATGTTCTAAAATGTTTGACATCTTAGATGATGTCCACACAAGCACATATGGTGTTAAAATATGCCTACTTGAGCAATGGAAATGTGCATGCATTCATTTGTGTCAGATACACATCTCTCTCTCTCTCTCTCTCTCTCTCTCTCTCTCTCTCTCTCTCTCACACACACACACACACACACACACACACACACACACATGTTCCATGACTCAGTCTCTACTCTCATGAAAGTTTGTTGCAAAGGCTGGAGAAAGTAGTTTTGTTGGTCAAGCTGGAGAAAGTAGTTTTGTTGGTCAAGCGCCAGCCTATCATGCAAGAAGCCCCTGGTTCAATCCCCAGCATCACGTACAACCGGACAAGGTGGTTACACTTGTACATTCAGCACTAGGGAGGTGGAGGAAGAGATCAAGGTCATTGTCAGTTACTTAGCAATTTTGCAATCAGTCTGGGATACATAAGACCCTCCCTCCCTCCCTCCCACCCACCCCCGCCTCCCAAAAGAAAGGAAGAAATAGGTTTTTAGAATAAAGGACAGAGAATGGAGTGTTTTAGATTATTAGAGAGGTTAATTCACAAGTACAAACAGGCATGGTGGCTGCACACTCCTTTATTCCAAGCATTCTGGGGGAAGAGGAAAGTGGATCTCTGTGATTTTGAGGCCAGCTTAGTTTACATGGTGGGTTCCAGGCCAGTCAAGGCTACATAATAAGACATTTCCTCAAAACAACACAAAACAAAAACATTTTTGAGCTTCAGTTCATTCAAATTCATGCTTCCCTGCAAGCTTGGGCAAGACTTTGGGCAAAGAAGCTTGTTGGCCTTTCTTCCATCCTGCTTCGGGGTCTGGCCATGACCTGGCAGGTGGCTGTGAACAGAATCCATCTTCTCTGGCAAGAGAGCCTGGGATTGGCAGCTCCCTCCTCCCCTCGCCCGACCGTTTACCTTCACTGTTTATTGTCTTGCGCCCCCCGCTGCCAGCCCAGGACAGGCTCCGCCCCCGCTGCCAGCCCAGAGCAGGTTCCACCCCTGCTGCCAGCCCAGGGCAGGCTCCGCCCCCGCTGCCAGCCCAGGACAGGCTCCGCCCCCCCGCTGCCAGCCCAGAGCAGGTTCCGCCCCTGCTGCCAGCCCAGATCAGGCTCTTGTCCTTCGCCTCCACACGCACTACTCAGTAATGTTTTCATTATTGACCCCAGAGCTGTCCCAGTTTGGCTAATAAACCCAGCAGCCCTTCCCAACACTCCTACTGTTAATTCTGAGAGCAGAATTCCTTCTCTGTTATATTATGACGTTAGCGTTCTGTATTTACATTCTAGGGCAACCATGGCTTTGAATCTGCGATGTCCTAATTAATAGTTACATTGACTGAGACTTAAGAAAACCCACTCAGCAGAGGCCATTTCTGTCTCCCTGGGACAGGGGACAGAGGCAAATGTCCCTGGCAGTTCAGAACTCCTCTGTGGGGTTCAGTGAAAGAGAAGCCAAACAAAACTCCTTCAGGACATTGTTTTTGTTTCTAAGCCATTTTGTCTGCATCCTCTTTTCACTTACAAATGGAATATTGTCCACTTCCTTTCTGCCAGTGCCAGCAGAATGGAGCAGGAGACAGGGGCAGAGTGGTAGGGACTTCAGAAATGGACAGGAGAAGTTCATGTAGCCGTTCCGTATGTAAGTCTGATACATAGAACGTAGAGGGGAGTCGGACAAATGGTTCTACTGACCTCCCTCATTTAGGATGAAGACAGAGATGGTTGCCAAGGGAACAGGTCACTCTCACAGCACTCCCAACCTGGTTGCTGTATGCTGCCCCTCAGGGAAAGCATGCCATTTGTGAGGTGACAGACAGGGAAACAACTCTCTAACCTGCATCACAATTTGGTGTTGACCCAGGAGCCTTGCCATGCCGTTGGGATGGTTTGAAAGAGTGGGCTCTTCCTCAGGGAGATGAAACCCTCCCAACCCTGTGATCCTTTGAGAACAGAGTCCTTAATACTTTCAGCCACTTGACTTTGGAACATCCTCCTCTAACCCTGAGTGTCACAGCACAGGCACAGCATCACCTCATTCCAGGATCCTGAAGGTCCTCTCCTGTCACCCATGGCAGCCGCTGTCCCCTCTCCAGCCTGGGCTCTACTCTCTTGCGGCACTCGGGGCTTTAACATTTGCCAGCTGCCAGCCCCCTTTTCCTTTCTGCAACCTCAGCTGAAGGACTGGCTTCCCAGGGAAGTGCTTATCAACCTACTCACTAGTTCCCCTGAGTTAGTCACACTCTGCGTGTCCACACAGCATTGCTCTTCATTCCCTTACTAACATCCCTGTCTCTGGGCTCCAGGAAGATGGGAATGATGCATCTGTTTAACTGCATACCCAACATAACTTCTCTAGCAGGGTACCCACCCCACACACACAGCATACATGCACAATACCTGCTTGTTTGGTTCAGCCATTTAGACGACACCATGAAGCTTCTATTATACATTACCATAGACGTGAAGAAACCAGCAATGATATTGCAGTCCATTAAAGAGAAAAAAGTTATAAAAGCAAATAAAGGGTCTTGAGCTAGAGGGTTGGTTTAGGGGGTTATAAGACACTTGCCACCAAGTCTGATGTCCTGAATTTGATTCTAAGGGTAGACAGAGAGAACCAGTAATGGGCATGGTGGCGATGGTGGTCTAGGCTATTTCTGAGTTTGTTCCTTCACATGAACAAAGAATCAAATAACAAGAAAAGACAAAGACCTCAGAGACCAGGAAAACCACAGCTTTATACGTCCATGATGGGCAAGCCTAGACCAGAGGGCTGTTAAACAGGAGCTAGTTTGGGCATTTTACAGAGACCCTGGGTCCTCCAAAGACAGTACCAACACATGGGGAATAAGCATTCTAAGTATATTTCATACTCAAACCATAATACAGAGTATATAACAGAAGTCAGAGAAACTAATGAAGTTCTTTCTGAAAAATTAAAAACGTGTACTGATGAATCCCGTAGGCCTTGTGGTAGTGTGGTGGGAAGAATCTTTCGGACAGATTGCATCTGAACTGAGACTCTGAAAGAGTGGAGAACCTGACGTGTGAGCACTCGGGGATGTGACAGCATACACATCCCTACGACCAAGAGAATCATGCAATAGGACAGGACTGGGGAGGCAGAAAGTCTGACCTCAGGAAGTACTCAGTCAATCATGCTAAAGAGTTTGGATTTTAGCTTAAGGGTAACGAAAAGAAAAAAAGCCCACTGAGGGTTTTCACCCACATCAGATCTGCTTTTCAGAGCATCCTATTTGTTAGGTGGAGAACGGAGGTGGCAGAGTCCTCAAGGCAGGATGCTGGGAGACTTGTTAGGAGGAGGGATGAATGTGGCTGGGACCAAGGTGTGGTCCTGGGGATGGAATGAACAGCTGTATGTGGAAGAGGTTTGAAGAGAAAACTGCTGGGGTCCTGTGCAGGATAAAGGAGGGGAGGTGGAGCATCTGGCAAAGGAGTACACAGAAATGCCAATGACAGAGGCAGAGAAACAGAAAGACCCTTCTCCAGGCCAGAGAGGATGGCAGTCAGGATGACGCCCCTCACCAGAGCCTCCTCCAGTCCTGCACAGCACAGGACCTGTAGGGACCTGACTCCTGCAGGCACAAGCACATTCTGAAACCTGATAAGCCTGGACTACCGCTACTGGTGTACACACTGGCACCTGTGTGCCACCTCACAGAGCTAGAGTCTTTCCTTCCTTCTTCCTGGGTCTCTTAGCCTCGCTCTGACAACAGGGACAAATGGAACTCTGTGGTTAGGGTTCTTACCCCGCACCCATAAGCCTTTTTACATAATCCTCAACAATAAGCAGGCTTTGAGAAATGGACAGGCTGTGCTCAGTAGGGGATGCTTATCTTCTACGCCGAGATGGAAAGATCAGCTTTCTTTATGTCCACAACTACAGCACTGAGCAGAGACAGTAGCAGTGTCAGAACGACTTGCCTTTGCTTTCTTGTTGAAAAGTGCAAGGCCCATGGCTGTCCTGTGCTGTTTCAATGCACCTACTATAGCTGTTACTTTCAGTGACAGTGTGACCCTTGATATCATGAACCATGCACAAGGCCAACTTCTGCTTTCAGATGTGTTAGGTTCTTGCCATTTAAAAGCAACAGCAGCTCAGATCTCAGCCCTCGGGATGAAATCCTCCTGTGGGATGGAAACATCAGAGCCATGTAGTCTATCACCAAGCTCACATAGAATCATACATCCCTACCCCTCCCTACACCTGAGACTGTCAGAGACTGGTGCTTGGCCATTTAATTCATCCTAACCAACACTTGACCATTGGATCCTGAGGACAGGTGTGAAAATTGTCTGAGGACCTACATTTTAGCCCTGGGTCGGCACTAATTAGCTAAGTGACACTGAACAAGTTACTGGCATTAGTGATATTGTCTTTGCATCCTACTGCCAAACTCAGCTCTGCCGTCACTGTCTTGGCAGAGTCAAAGTCATGGATTACTATGGAGCTTGTGAGGGTCTTCTTGAAGGGCTGTTGCTTGCTTGGTAACTGTATCAGTCATCTTTTGCAACAATGTAGCAAATACCTGGCAGAAACAACCTTACAGAGAAAGTAGCTGTTTGGGGTCATAGTTTAAGAGGAATTTAAATCTCCCTTGGTGGGGAGGACAGGGCAGAGCAGAGCAAGCACTGCCTGAGGCAGTGGGAGTGTGAGACAGAGGCTTGTTCTGGTGGTGGAAAGAGAGGAACTAAACCAGGACCAAGCTGAGCATAACTTTCAAAGCCCCACTTCCAGCGACCTGTCTCCGCGGGGACCCTCCCACCTCCTGGTGTCTCAAAGTAGTGCTGCAAGCTGGGGACCAAGCACAAAGCTCTGGAGGACATTCCAGATTCAACCCATAGTGTCAACTGGTATAGGAGGAGAATTCACTGCTGTTTGTACAATGAAGAGTTCACACAGGGATAGAGAAGCCTAGTATGTCTGCTCAAAGTTATTCTTTCTTTCCTTGCTCGCCTGCCCTGCTTCTGTGCAGTGTGGCTGTCACAGGGCAGCCACAGGATCAGTGAGACCTTGTTGATTGGACAAGAGAATATTAGGAGCAGGTTGCACCTCCCTTGGTGAAAGCTGAAACTCCTTAGGAAATCTATGGTCCTGGGTCTCACAGTGACAATCCTTCTCAAAGAAGGCAAAGAAATGTTTGGACTCCAGTTTTAGACTCCAGCTGTGGCTTTCAGAAGGAATGTATAAGGAAAACTGTGTAACCTGCAGGGATATTGGTATTTTCAGGTCAAGTAGTAAGACTTGTTTATATCCCTATAAAATGCGCACATTACAAAGCAGGATGCCAACTCACCACAACCAGCAGTGAGATTTGGGGAGTAGCCCAGCGGAAAATGGAGGACCAGGGCTGGAGACCAGGGATGCATTCTCTCGAGGAAAAGTTACTTTACCCATCCTTCAGCACCCCAGTGACAATGCCACAGGTATACACTGCCTAGTAGCTTCACACATAGTCTATTGCTTCCATCTGCAATCTGGCCTTTTAGTAGCTCAGATTATACTAACTATTGTGTTATATACTATAAGATACAACATTACTTACATAGACTGTATCTGTGTATTGTATAATATATATGACATTTGCAAATGCTTCCAACGAGCCTGGCTGACTCCTCTCCCCTAAGACTTTCCCATCACATGCTAGCACAGCATGGGTTTTAGGACCCCCACCTGCCTTCCTCCTCCTTCTGCACTACTCCTTGCACATTGCCTCCCCTGTGTCTTACACTCTTCCCTTGTGCTCTCTACAGAGCAGTGCACAAGTTAGATATGATTAGTGCACTCATGGGTACGCTGGTTAACGTCAGCCTGACAAGAGCTATAGTCATCTGGGAGGAGGGAGCCTCCACTGAAAAAACACCCCCAGAAGACTGGACTGTAAGCAGAAAAGCCTGTAAGGCTTTTGCAATTAGTGATGATGGGGGAGGGCCCAGCCCACTGCAGATGGGGAGCCCCCTACCTGCTGGGAAGGTGGTCCTGGGTTCTGTAAGAAAGCAGGAGGTGCAAGCTATAGAGACCAAGTCAGTAAGCTGTATCACTGCACAGTGTGTGTATCTGCTCTGCATCCTGGTTCCAGCCCTGCTTCCACGGTCAACAGTGATGTGGAAAGTGTAAGCCAGATAAACCCTTTCCTCCCCAACTTACTTTCATCACAGGAACTGTAACCTCGCTAAAACAACAGATGGTGTCCAAGTACTTAATGTTACCAGAAAGTAAACCAACTACTCTTACTGAAAAAAATTTTTTTTCTCTTTAGGAAGGGTCCTATCCTTTGGCTACATTGAACTTGGGCTCAAACAACAAATGGCTGAAACCTAACAAAACAATATCCTCTTGTTCTCCCACCAGAGAAGAACTCTCTAAAGACAATATATTTCCCATTAATTCAGCTAATTGCTTCTCCATACCCCAATATCTATCTGGACCTTTGCAACCCTACCATACTTAAAAGCTGCTCTCAAGTGCTGGCTCTAATAAGACTTTTCTTGATCACTGCTATTGAAAATATTTTCTCCACCCATTTTCCCATACAAGCTGTATGATATTATGGCTTTGTTGGTAGTTAGCTCTCTTGTGTGGTATGATGAATGGTAATTATCCCTCCAAAATCATCTCTTTTCAAATGTGTGCACCAAGTACCTACTCAATGTCTGTTAAACTTTGGCTAGATGGCTGGTGAGAGTGGTTTCATGGAGGATTTTAGAGCCAGACTTTGGGGAAAACGTATCATAATTAGTTTTCTAAAGGAAATCTCTATTTATCTATTTTCATCACAAATGTCTAGTAAGTTCTTTTGAGTAAGCTATCTCTTTTGAAAAAAAAATACTGAGAAGGAGAGTTACTGTATGACCGTGAAATGTGGCTTGTGACTGAGAGCTGAGCCTGGGTGTTAAAAACAAAAACAGCAATGGGTATACACGAACGGCAGTAATAAGAATGGTTTTATAATCTTTGGTCCAAGCAACCGGCTAAGCGTTGTGGGTGGAAGGCCGTGAGAGGTCAGAGGTGAAAGACATCGCACTCCTTGTAAGATGCACTGGTTCTCGCAATGGTGGCTTGACCTTGTAGAGGAATTGTACATGGGCTTATACATGGGTTGAATAGCTCCCTACACAAATTGGGTCCCCAAGTTTTTACTCCTTTTGATTTTTGTATATAAGTATTTGTATGTGCTAAACATTTGTATATTATATATAAATATTTGTATATGAATAATTAGGTATCCTAAAGAGGAGACCAAATCCAAAAAACAAAAGTTAGTTATCTGTACTGTTCACACAGACAGAAGGTATTGTGACACAATTTTTTTAGTGCATTTATGTTGTTTTAAACTTGATTTAAATTTATTTTATGTAGTGTGTGTTTTTTGTGTGTGTGTGTGTGTGTGTGTGTGTGTGTGTGTGCATATGTGTTTGTGTACAGGTACACATATGCCACAATATCCAAGTGGAAGTCAGAGGACAGCATTGGGAATCTGTTCTCTCCATCCACCATGGGATCAGGGACACAGCACAGCTTCTCAGGCTTGAGTAGAAAGAGCCTTTATTACCAAGCACTCTTGCCAAGCCACGTCTCTGTTTTGACTGTTTCCTATCACTAGTTGCAAAAATATTCATTTGGGATCTCATGTTGGTGCTTTAAAAAATCTAGTTTTGGAGTATTTTGGAAGCCTGCGCAATTATATCCTGAGTTCTGGAAATGCTCAGGCTATAAAGCTTAATGTGGGATTAAAGTCCTGAGACCATCATAAAGAGTACATTTAGGCATAATTCCAATGACAGAAAAGAGGACTGGATGAAAGGTGTCATGGTCAATCTTCATTGCCATTTTGACTGGATTTAAAGTCATCTGTGAGCACATGGATTTTACATAGTGCATTTATGGAGGTTTAACTGAGGAGAGAAGACCTGCCCTGAATGTGGGTGGTACCCTGCCCAGTGCTGAGGTCTCAGACTGAATGAAAAGGGAAAAAAGGGAGGAAGATGCTGAGCGTCAACATCCTTCCCTTCCCCACCCTCCCAAATGCAAATATCTTCCCACCTACAGCTGTGAGCTCCAGTCACCTCTGCATGCACCTCCTGCCAGGATGAACTCTATCCCCTGAACTTCTCTTCATTAAGGTGTCTCTTTGGAGGTATTTTACTGCAGCATCAAGGAAGCTAATACACAGGAGAGTTAAGCAGGGAAAGCAGTCTTGAAGCTTGAGTAGGCAGCAGCCCAGGCGGGTCTTGAACTCCTTTTGTAACTGGGAATGACCTTGAACCTCCATCCTCCTGAGTGCTCAGGTTACCAGTGTCTGCCTTTATACCCAGTTGGGTTGTTTGTTTGTTTGTTTGTTTTGCATTTAGTTGAAAAACAATTTGCAAGGCAGATGATTGACCTTGACTTTTGGCTGCTTTCATTGTAGAAGACAAAGTAACCTTGAACATAGAAGCAAACCAAGCCAGAAATTCCCAGATTTCAAATGAGAACTTTGACAGTTTATTTTTACATATGTAGTTATTCCTGACTCTTGGTGTTTAACATTATGACTGTTTAAACATATGAATATTATATCAAATAAAAGTTTAAGTTAGTGTCTGATTACCCCCAAGCCCTCTTACATTCTTGGAGAAAGAAGTGGGCAGTGAATGGTAATCCTCTTTATTTTTGTAGGATGAAGAGTTAAAATGTTAGCTCATTGGAAGAACAAACACTATTATCTGGAAACATGTGAGAGGGAGTGCAGATTTCTTTTTTAAAAGGGGAAATTCGATGCCACAGGGTAACCGCTTCCTAGTTTTCTTTCTCACAAAGCTAAACTCTGTGTTATAACCTTATTGCACCTCTCAGACTTTCTCAAGCCTCTAAACAAAAGAGTAGAAAGTACACAAATACAAAAGGCTCCTTTTCTTTATCAGAACATAACCTCCCCCCATCCCCCCCAACCCCCCAACCCCCCCCCCTCTTTGTCAGGTTCTCTCCTTGAGCTGCAGGACACACAGCCTGCTTCTCCGCTCCTGCCCCTCTCTAACAACACAGCTCCTCCGGCTGGACTGTAAGGAACTCCTTGATAATGACAGAGCCCCAGATTCAGCCTCGAGACTGATGGAGATGGATGCTTTGGAATATTTAAATCTTTTTTTAAAAGAGGAGGTAAAATCCAAATTTACAATCCTTCATTTCTATTCAAAACCTCTAACTAATTTCACAGCAGCTGGAGAGATGGCTCAGTGAGTCAGAGCCTCCACAGCTCTTCCAGTGGACAGAGGTTTGACTTCTAGCACCATCATGGTGACCCACAGCTATCTACACAACTCCAGTTCCAGGGGAATCTAACAGCTCTGGCCTTTTCAGGCACCATGTTTATAGTAAACAACACATAAGGCAAAACACCCATAAAATGGTGGTGATGATGATGATGTAAAAAAATACATCCTACAAATGCATAGATGAGCATGCAGACCTGAGACAGCTCATTCCCTCAGGAGAGTGTGCAGGACACATACCTACTTTAGAAGAACACAGGGGCCTGAATTGGAGGGCTAATTCCTTCCACTGGTTCCCTTTGTGTCCCAGAGCCAGTTACTTTATCTGGATAAGCAGCTGGCCTCCTCATCTAGAGACGATAATGAAGGACCTCCCAGCTGGATTAGTGTTTGAACAGAGATAACTGGAGTCAGAATTTAGAATAGAGCTGCAGTTCAGCAAGTGGGTATTCACACACACACACACACACACACACACACACACACACACACCACCCATGAAACCTGTAGAGAAATGGATTTGGTGATACGTATGGGGGCGGGGGAGAAAGAGGAGGAGTGTGCTTTGAAAGTGATGTCATCTAACAAGGAGGAAGCACAGTATTGTCTTTGTAGTGACTGAAGATCATAAGGTTGTATAATCCACTCTGAAAGCAAAGAAAATATGTAGTATCACTAGTGTGATAATATAATTTGGTGATTATTATACCAAGGCAAGGCATAAACATTTTTGTTTCTTTTAATTTTTAATATTTATTATTATTAAGATTGGATGTCACCTGAATACAGCTAGCCTTAAACTCTCAAAAGTCCTTCTCATACTCAGCCTCCAACATGTTGGGATTAGATCTTAGATAAGACATTGTTTTCAGGTTTTTGCACATGTATGTGTTATAGAATGAGCCTGTTCTAGCACACCTGTTTACCTGAATCACCAGGCCTTGGACTCAATGTGGAAGCTTGAGCTCCAGCCCTCCCACCTCCACTGCTCCAGTGCTGCGATGAAAGCCTGCTTTTAAAAATCAACATTGGAAGCATCTGACAGTTGTCCTGATCAGCTAGCCAAGTGAAATCTTAGCCTGGAATTCCCAGCACTTTGCATAGTTAATGAATGGCCGCGGATCTCTGACCTAACCCTCTCCCTTTTGTCCCTGGACAAGCTCACACTCTTTCTTCACATCCCTTGTTCCAGCTTTTGAGTGGCTTGACACGATTCAGCCACCTTCATGTAACGTCCCATAGCCTCCCTGAGGTCAGCTTGTGCCCTGGGTTTTCCACGTATTCTCTGTGATTTTATCAAACCGCCTCTGAATTTTTAATGACTCGCAGACAGCATGGCAACCCAAGACCAGCACCATGACTGGAACTCATGGCCATTACCCAGCCTCCCTTGGGTTGTGATATGACATGCCAGAAAGTCCAGGCCTTGCCCCTTCCTGGGTTGAAATCAGAGGGCCAGACAGTGCGCATGGAGAGCCATAGTGGCTGATGACTTCTCAGTCAGCAACTGTGTGCGAGGCTGAACCCACATCTTCTGTGCAGTGAAATGAAGGCAGCAGGAGCTTTTCCTGCAGAAGTGCTACACTTCCCTCACACTCCAGCACAGTGAAGGATTCTGCTTACATAGTTCACAACTACCGCTTATTTCCCTAAGTCATTTAATTTTATGGGCAGAGCTAATGCACTCCAGGATGGCCTTGATCTCAGTCTGTAGCCCAGGATGACTTGGAATGTCAGGTCCTTCCACCTCCTCAATTCTGAAACTATAAACCGGTTCTAACATACCTACTTTCTCATGTGGTGCTGGGAATGGAATCCTGAGCTCTGTACATGTTACACAACCATTCTACAAACTAAGTCCCATCCATAGCCTATACTTTTATGAAAATATGTATAAAAGTTACTATTTCCTGCTTTTTATTTGTGCTAATATGAAAAGTTTATAATTACTGTATCTTGTGCAAATCTGAACATGGGGCTCACATGTATAGTTTCAGCAGGAGGCTGCAGCAGGATCTCTGAGAGTTCAAACAAGCCCAGGCTACAGCATTATCTTGGAAATCTGGGCTTTACATCAAATTCTGTCTCAATTAAAGAAGAAGAGTTGTGTGTGTGTGTGTGTGTGTGTATGTGTGTTCGTGCGTGCTTTTTTTTGACTTGCTCAGCCAAAAGCGCCTGTGATTATTTTGAGAATTATTAATCACTTTCAGGAGAAAGAGTCTTTATTAGTTGCATTTAGAATTTTGCCTAGTTATAATTGTTTGCTGTTATATATTCAAATAACAAAAACCGTGTGATTTGTGCTTTAAGAGAAAGCTAGTGTGCCCCGAGAGGAAGCCTGCACACATCTTCTAATAATAAACAGAAAACCTGATAGTGCAAGGCCTCCAGAGCCTTCCTAACATGACAGTGCATCTGACAGGTAATGAAGCGACTCTGGGAGTGTTGGTTCCCCAGAACATCCTCTTATAAGAGAAGCAGAAACATGAAGGGTGTGTGCTTTATCCCTTCCTAGATGGCTTAATGTTGTGTCCTGATTTCCTGAACTTATCTGTTGTTTCCCTACATTCATGATGTCCCCTTGTAGTTACGAGCAAAACAGAAAAGTCAAGTGACTTAGCCAAGGTCAGCAACCAAGAATAAAGTCAGTATTTATCTTTGGGCTCCTCTGTTTGTGAGTTAGCTTTCCAGGACTGTGATAAAACATCAGAGATGAACAACTTACAAAGAATGGTTTCTTTTGGCTCACTGATGGGAATATTTCAGATCCTGTTGGACTCGTCCTGTTGTTTTGAACTCGGTCATACTGAACCTCACGTGGGCATACATGCCACATCTTACATCTGAGACTCGAAGCAGATTGCTGTCACTCATATAATAATCCCTTAAGAACATGACCAGAGGGGAAGGAAACCAGAGGCAGCTGTTGTCTGTTGCCAAGTACCTCTGTTGCCCCAGGAATCAGAGAGATTAGGTTTGTTTGTTTGTTTGTTTGTTTGTTTTAGGTACATAAAGCCTCGCCTACTTGTGAGCCCTTTCAAAACACAACTGTCATTACTTATTTGGTTATAACGGAAAGTAAAGCACTGTCTATGAATGACAGATTTATCGAGCTTTTTTTATTTAAAAAAAAAAAAAAAAGAGCCACAAAGGTCACTGCAGAGGTATGTATGTGCACAGTGAGCTGCACATAAGGTTTTGGGTTGTGGTGCCAACGTGCTGTAGTAGCCTGGGGCTGTGGGTGGGCACACAATAGGAGAGGCTGGATGAATCTGTGGATTTACTGCAAACCCTGCCCTGGCTGCCTGCTGAGTGCATCCCTCCCTGTAGGAGGGTCTCATTGTTAGCACTTGGATCAGAGGGAACCGACTGGCTCTGCTAGACTCCAGCAGGATCCTGACCAACTAGCTTCCATCATCCATTGTTCAAATCTCTTGCTATTTTTGAAAAATCAAGGAAAAAAAAGAATGACAGAAACCTTCGTGCAACATTTCAGTGACTCTTTGGAAGGCCCAGTGCAACGTGAAACCTGTTCAACCATGGGGATCTCCCAGTCTGGAATTTTCCGAGTGTTGATATTTTTCTATTGTGAACTCAAATCCCATCGTGCCTTCCCAAACACACAGCCTCCCCAAACACACATTCTTTCCCGCATCGCCACAGGCACATCCGTTTACACATAGGTTTACATAACGAAGCCAAAACAGACAAGGAAGCACAGGCCAGACGAACAGCCTGGAGAGGGTTAAGTTCAGCCAGTGGTATTGACACAGCGTTTTCTTTCCAGACCGCAGAGCTGTGCGCTGATGCTATCTCTGTAATTCTTCGTGCAGCATTCTCAAAGCCCCTTTATTCAGATCCTCAATGCAGAAGGTAGGGTTGGGCCTGGAGAGGTGGTTAAGTCCCAGGCAGAGGTGGAAACATGACCCAGGACTCCTGACGCACAGCCTTTGTCCTTTCAGCTCTACCACGCCAGCCACCTTCCTGTCAGGTGTCTGGTAAGCAGGTTAACTGATCTGTCGATTAGGCGCCGCCGGCCTACGTGCAGCGACTGGGGAACGCAGTCCTTCCCGGTGTCTGCCATGCCAGCGCTAACTGCAAACGAGTGACGCAAACTGTCTCACGGAAAACCTCATCAACCACCTCACTGAAAGTGGCCTAGCTGGGCTAAGAAGCCAAACTTAGGCTGTGACCCCGTAGTGCTCTTCAGAGCTCGCCGACGACAAGCCTCCCGGGATGCTTTTGGGCTAGTCCAGGAGCCAGGCAGAGGAGAGCACGCTTTATTCGTTAATTGAGATAGAAACGGCATATCCCTATGACATTAAACGCAAAATGTTGAGGTTGGGAAAGGGGAAGAGAAGGAAAAAGGAGGAGAGGAAAGAGGGAGAGAGGAGGCGGGAGGAATAGGAGGAGAACCGGGGGAAGGAGGCGGGGGATGATTGAGCCATTGGTTTTCAATAAGAGTTGCACAGACAAGGAAGGAGAAGAGAGGGTGACGGAGGAGGGAGAAAAGAGAGAGGGAAGAGAAGGGTAAGAGAGGAGTGGGAGGAGAAAGTGGAGGAGAAAGAAAAGGGAGGGTGTCTGTGGGAGGTCCTGAGTAATGATGCACATGAACTTGGCCAAGGCTCTTTCGCGGCCCCCGCGGCGGGCTTTCCCACGCGGTCAGGGTGACCCGGTGATCTATGGGGCCGTGGTGGTGGTCGTTTCGTGGTGGGAGGGCTGCCCCCTCCGCAGGGGCCCCTGGAGCGCCGCCCGCGTGACTGTCACCGGTCACCCGGCATGACTCAGGCGGGGACAATGAGAAGCCAGCGGGAGCCGCGGGGCTCCGCCAAGGCAGCCGCGCTGCTCTTTTGCAGGCCGGGCCCCCGCGGGCTCCCTTCCTCCCTCCTGGGACCCACTCCAGGAGCCTTGCCGCCTGTCTGGTGCAACTTGTCTGAAACCCAGGAGTCAAGATGAAGTCCTGAAGAAAGCACTTCAGACTGTTTCCAGGCCTCAAGAGATAGCTAAACTTATTAATGATGGCTCCCTTTTATTGGATGTGTGCCTCAAAGAGCATTTTTCTCACCCTATTCAATTAGTTACCAGTCTCTCCCCTTGCGTTTATGTAGTCTGAGCCAGGACCACTTGGGACTAGTGGCCTGACTGCCTCTCCTAGAACAGGGACCAAAGCGTTGCTGCCACTTGCCAGTGACCCCAGGCTACTGCAGTCTCTCCTCTTGCTTCTATCCTTCCCAGGGAGCTTGAGTTCTAGAGAGTTTCCTTCTCCACGCAGTTTATGCGTCCCGAGGCCTGGGCCCACACTGATTTCTGTGTGGAAGTTGGTGTGCTGAGCTCAGGCCAAGGCCACTGGCAGAGGTGACTACTCAGCGCCCAAGCTCTGTTCTCGACAGACCCTCCAAGGTACTTATTAATAACCACCTGCCTAGTTCTCATCGTGTGCTTTATAATGTCTTCTTTAAACCCTCAACAGCCTGTTTTATGATGGTCAAAAAGCTTGGGATAGGTGAGATGGCTCAGTGGGCACCAGTACTTGTCTCTAAGCCTGACTAAACTTTGATTTCCTGGATGCACGTGGAGGACCCCATCAAGTTGTTCCCTGACCTGCAAGGAAACACAAAAGTCAGATGTGATAAATTTATTATTATTACTATTGTTATTACTATTGTTATTAGTTTTTCAAGGCAGTTTCTTTCTGTAACCCTGGTTCTCTCTCTCTCTCTCTCTCTCTCTCTCTCTCTCTCTCTCTCCCTCCCTCCCTTTCTCCCTCCCTCCTCCCTCCCTGTACACCAGGCTTGCCTTAAAGTCAGAGATTCACCTGCCTCTGCTTCTTGAGTGCTGGGATTTTAAAAAAATACATACATACATACATACATGCATACATACATACATACATACATACATACATACATAAGCAAGCTTCGTGGAGGTTCTGGACTTCAAGAACTTACCCAAATCTCATTATTGTGAGTTGCAGGGTCTGTCTGCTGCAGACCCAGGGTCCTTCTGTCAGTGTCGGAGAGATATAGTGTATAAAATCAAAAAGAACAGAGGTTTTTTCCTTTTGATTAGACCCTGGTTTCCAAACCTAGCAGGTAGAAACAATGGCCCTTCTCATCCACAGGCCCTGGCTTTGTTTTATGTTTTTTGTTTGTGTGTGTGTGTTTGTATTTAAACCTCTTTGGAGTCATCTCCCACAGCAGAGATTTCAGCCAGCAGGACAGTCAGTGCACCAGTCCTAGGCCAGGAATTCATTCCTCTCTTCAGACTCAAACGGGGCCTGCAGGAAGAGCTTGATGGAGAAAGATGAACACAACAGGATGTCACGGGCAAGTCCTGCCAGCAGCACAGCAGCAATGATTCTGCTCCTGGCTTTAATGCTATTAGTACCAGCACGATGCTCACACCTTGCAAAATGCCTCTCTGTCTCTGTCTGTCTGTCTGTCTCTCTCTCTGTCTCTCTCTCTTAGATTTTTATTTTATGTGCATAAGTGTTTGACTGCATGTCTGTATGAGCACCATGCACATGCCTGGTGCCCAGAGGTCAGAAGAAGGCATTAGATGCCCAGCAAACTGAGCCACACATGGTTGTGAGATGCCATGTGGGCAATGAGAACTGAGCCTAGGTCCCCGACGAGGGCAGCACATTTAATTGCCATCTCTCCAGCCCCACTTTCTTTTTCTGGTCAAAATGTGAAAAATTTTTACTACCAAATTTAGAACAGGGAGAAGCAATCTAGTTTGCATTTTTCAAAAGATATGGGAACCAGGGGCACAAATGCCTTCCTGGAATGAAATGTTCATGGCATGACCCACCAGATTATAGTTTACACAAGATTTTACAGTTCCTGCTAACAATATAGCATTGCCACATATCTGAGAAGGCAATCCAGTTTTCTGAAGCAAAACTATCTCCTTGTAAGACCAACCACACACAGTCTAAGAACAAGCAGTGTTATCAGAGTAGCAGAGAGATGACGTCAGAGTAGCAGAGAGCAGAGAGGTGACGTCAGATGACGTCACCCGTGTGCACAGCATGGCGCATACAACGTGGAATGTTTACCACAGGCCGCATGAGGGCCATTCTGTTACCTGACATTTTGAACTTGGACTTTCATTCAGATGGAGGGGCAGAACATCAAGAGCCGAGAAGGGAATCTTACCCCGTCCTCCCCTCGGGTGCTGCTGTCTCCTCTTGTGGCCCATCCTGTCATAATCCAAAAGTAACAACATTGAGAAAGAGGGAAACACAATCTCCCCACTGCTTAAAAACACCTGTTAGGTTTTGTTTCTTGACTACTACAAAACATTATTTTGAGATTTTAAATTATGACTAAATGCAAACATTATAAAATGTACACTTTTCACCATTTTTCCTGTACACGTTCATTCTCTCACAGAAAAACTCTACCTGCTAACTAGATTCTCCTCTCCCGCTGCCCGGCCTCTGCCAGCCACGGTTCTGCATTCCTGCTGTGTGTTTGCATAGGTCCTTTATCTAGGTGAACATGTGCACTGTTTGTCCTTTCATGAGTGCCTTCTTCCACTCAGCATTGTGTCTTCATTCTCCATCCATCTTGTAACACTTTTTAAAAAGCAGAATCATAATCCACCGAATGATATTTCATTTTATTAATGGAGTATTCATACTCCATTTGCCCACTAATAAACACTTCTGCCCTCATGGGATATTCTTCTGAAGACAGTGGCTGGGAAATGATATGCCTATTCTGTGCCCACACAGAGGTTACTAGCCTTATCTGGCCCCATTCTTATGAGAGCATTCAGATATGCAGAGTCGGGGTACAGAGGAAGGAAGGAGAACACCTGTGAGCTGAGGGGACCTCGGGCGAAAGGCAACCTTCCAGCCTGTGATCATCAACGTCACAGCTCCAGAACCGTGAGAAAATATATTTCTGTGGTGAAAGCTGCCAAGGTCTGCCATAATAATTGGTACTGGGGAACCGATTCTCATCTAGATACATGTGCCCCGTTCTATTCCACTCCTTTATATTCCTGCCTCTTCTTTATAAATAAAAGGTGTGTGCATTTGGAACTTGCTTCCTACCTTTTTTTTTTTTTTTTTTTTCCCCTCCAAGAGCTTAAGTCCTTCAAAGACTCCTATGACCTGACTCTTAAAGTAAGTTTGCAGCCTTCTATTTCCTTAATTGGCAGCTGGATTGCTTTGATACTCTGGTCAAAAGGCCATGTTCTCAATGGGGCTCAATTCACAGACAAGTTCCAGGGCAGCCTGCCTCCTCTGCACCAGACAGAACAAGGAAAGATGGGGGTCCTGATGAGAAGGCAGAATGTCATGGGGAAGAGGGCAAGAACTAAGAAAGTCCGCTTTTGTGTCTTGGAGAAACTGATTTGGTTTTGGGACTTTGAGCCATTCTGGGTACTTAGCTCAGCAGCCTTAACATTTGCAATCATTTTCCCAAAAGCTTTTAATTACATCATTGTGTAAAGTTATTTCTGGAGGAAAGAAGGAGTTAGAATAGGATCCATAGTCATTGTCATGACTGCAAGGTCTAGCTTTGTCAAGTCTCTGTCTAAACACCTCAGTGGAAAAACATTTAAAAATGACACTAAGTTGGAGTACGATTTCTTTTTCTTTTTTTTTCCCCTCGTTCCAGTCAACCCTGCTCGCTCTGGTCTGCCCCGCCCACTCGGGTCGACCAGAGCCGGTCAACAACCCCCCCCTTCCCGCTTGGCTGCCCCCTCCCCCCATTTCCGCTCCGGTCAGTCCCACTTGCTCTCTCCGGTCCAAGGATCCGTTTTTTTATTATTATTATGCTCCAGTCGATCCTACTTGCTCTCTCCAGTCCAAGGATCCGGTTTTTTTTTAATTATTATTATTATTCATAAGTACGCTGTAGCTGACTTCAGACGCACCAAAGGAGGGCGGGTGGTTGCTGGGATTTGAACTCATCACCTTCGGAAGAGCAGTCAGGTGCTCTTACCCGCTGAGCCATCTCACCAGCCCAGCCAATTTATTTTTCTAAAAACACAAAGTCGTCTTTTTTTCTAGAGTGCGCTTCCTTAGGACAAGGTCTCCTTACAATCTGAGCACAGTACTGAGCACCTCATAGCGTCAGTGTTGAATGGTGAGCCTGCAGCTCCCAGTAGCTTTTGCTTCATCTATCTGCTGTGTTTGGGTGCTACTGTGCTCTGAGAGTTGACCCCAGTGTCTGCCCTGAGTGCTGAACCCAGTGTCTATTCTGACTGGGTGCTTACCCCAGTGTTGCAGTGTCTGAGTGTTGACCCCAGTGTCTGCAGTGTCTGGATGCTGGCCGCAGTGTCTGCATTGTCTAGGTGGTGACCCCAGTGTCTGCTCCGACAGGGTGCTGACCTCAGTGTCTACAGTGTCTGGGTGCTGACCACAGTGTCTGCTCTGACTGGGTGCTGAACTCAGTGTCTGCAGTGTCTGGGTGCTGACCCTAGTGTGTGCAGTGTCAGGGTGCTGATCTGAGTGTCTGCAGTGTCTGGGTGCTGATCTCAGTGTCTGCAGTTGTCTGGTGCTGATCACAGTGTCGGCAGTGTCTGGGTGTTGATCTCAGTGTCTGCTCTTACTGGGTACTGATCTCAGTGGCTGTTCTGACTGGGTGCTGACCCAAGTGTCTGCAGTGTCNGCTGATCTGAGTGTCTGCAGTGTCTGGGTGCTGATCTCAGTGTCTGCAGTGTCTTGGTGCTGATCTCAGTGTCTGCCATGTCTGGGTGCTGATCTGAGTGTCTGCAGTGTCTGGGTGATGATCTGAGTGTCTGCAGTGTCTGGGGGCTGATCTGAGTGTCTGCAGTGTCTGGGTGCTGATCTCAGTGTCTGTAGTGTCTGGGTGCTGATCTCAGTGTCTGCTCTGACTGGGTGCTGATTTCAGTGTCTGCAGTGTCTGGGTGCTGACCCCAGTGTCTGCTCTGACTGGTTGCTGATCTGAGTGTCTGTAGTGTCTGGGTGCTGATCTCAGTGTCTGCTCTGACTGGGTGCTGATCTCAGTGTCTGCAGTGTCTGGGTGCTGACCCCAGTGTTGGCTGTACTCTGGCTTCCCCCTTCCTTTCAATTTTCCACTTGATTTGCTCTCATTCTGTAATATCCATGTCAATGCCTAGATTTATAACAAAGCTTTTTTCTATGACTTTTATCTTCATCCCAGCTATAAAGTTGAATTTATAAGGTGAATTGAGCAACAAGATGTCCATAAATGTAGGGCTTTGGAAAGATGGCTCATTTGGTGAAATGCCTACCGTACTCCTTCCCCAGTACCCATGTAAAGGGCCAGGTGTGACTTAGGTTCCAGTCACTAGAAAAACAGACTAGCCTATTTGGTAAACCCCAGGTCAATGAAAGCCCCTGTCTCAAAGAAACAAGGTTGAGGCTGGAGGGACATCTAAGTGGTCAAAAGTGAAACTCCCTGTTTTTCCAGAGGACCCAGAGCTAGTAGAGACAACACTTCCAACTCTAAGGGATCCAACACACCCTCTTCTGGCCTTCTCAGGCAGTTACACACATGTATCACACATTCACATGACACAGATAGACAAATAAGCCTTTAAAAAGAAGCAGAGTGGATAATATCTGAGGAAAAACATCTAAAATTGGGTCATGTACTTCACATGCTTGCCCCGTTCTGCCCCACCCCAAATCAGGCTGCTACATAAGATGGCGCCCCCAAAGATGGATGCTACCTAAGCTTGCCTTTGAGTCAGCAGGAGATGGGCTTCACTGAGGTTTCAGCCTAACTGCTTTGACAGTCTTTCAGCTGCTTATGCCAGTCATTTTTGATTACCAGCTTGACTGGGTTACAGCCTGGAGTCTTAGGGAAGTCACATTTGGGTGTCTGCGGATACCTGCAAAGCTCCACTAGGGCTCATGGGTTGGGGTCCTGGGTGACATAAAAATGGGGAAAGGGGGAAACTGTGTGCTGGCATCATGTCTCGACTTCCTAATCTTCAGAAAGGTGAGCCAGCAGTCTCTCGTAACTGCCAAGCTGCCACGAGAGCCCACAGCCAAGCCTGCTCCACCAGGGGACTGTTTTCTCAAACACAGCTCAATAAAACCACTTCCCTAAATTGTTTGTGGTTGACCAAATACTTGATCATGACAATGAGAAAATTTGAAAATAAGTGTGTCCCAGCCAAAGTACACAGCTGTCATAGCTCTCATAATGTCTATGAGCACCTGACTTTAGAGAACCACCTTAGACTTGGTCAATAAAATGAGATTAACGCAACAGAATTCTTTTCGCTAAAATAAAGGAAATCTAATGCATGGTTACTTTTGCTTTGATCAAAACAAGACAGATGAACCCAAAATGCTGTGTAAAGCCCTTGCTTTTTTTCCATGGCCCTGGCGCTCAGGGTTTGGGATGAAATGGATTCCATTGCTCCACTGTTGCCCTTAAAACATACTCACAAACGTGCTGTCTGTCCTACACTGGATTGACACTTGACACATGAAAGAAACTTCAGTTCGTCGTCCTCAGGAAAATACTTTGGTGAGACATCCTTGTTTCCCAGTCCAGGCTACCAGGTGTGGGGCTGCCCACTTGGACTCCCACTTTGTGGACACAAAAGGCCTAACCACATTCTTAACTGTGCCTGGACTGAACAACCAGGCTTCCCAAGAGGGAGTTGTCTCTTGAGGACCAGGAATGCAATATGCACAGCTCACCCTTTCTGACCCCTCAAGGACTAGTCTGTGCTGTATTAATGCCAAGAGAAAGGGCTTCCAAGTCCCTTGACCTGTAAATACCTAATTATGGAACTTTCAAAGCTGACACCATATAAAACCCACTCGTTATTTTTCAAAGGAGGAGGAGGGAGGAAGAACGTATCACTATCCTGTTAGGGCAATCCTCCAATAAAATTAATGTCTTATTTGTGGAGTCCACTTTAGTCAGGCCAAGCCTGTTGATCTTCTCCATGAACCTCCAGCCTCCTTACAATCACGGGAAACTCAGGCTGCGGTTCCAAGAGGGCTTGCCCCCACCAAAACTAGTGCCTTGCTGAGGATGGTCCACACAGCACTGGGAGGCGGGGCCAAGTGGGAGGGGTCTGGGTTCCACAGTAAGGTTCCTCTTAAAAGAGGTGAGTGCATTCTCCTGCTCACAAAGGACTAGACATTCACTGCAGAGCAGTTGTGTAAAGCAGACTTACCTGTACCTTGTCTCTGTGCACGCCTGCACACTGCTCTTGCACACTTCCCTGAAAACAGGCTATTTATTCAATTCTTGTTTTGGGTTTCAAAGAAGGAAGAGACTGATAGTGGGGCTTGTGTGCACATAGGTTATTTGGAAGGTGATCCTGGGAAGGAGGCTGAGGTAGCAGGAGAGTGGGAACATACCACCATGAGAATCAGGCTCTGCAACCAGGCTCGATTCTGCTGGGGTGTCTATATCAGTTTTTTCCCACTGATCAAAGTAAGTCTTCTTATTTTTTTAAGATTTATTTATTTATTTTATGTATATGAGTACACTGTAGCTGTCTTCAGACACAACAGACGAGGGCACCAGATCCCATTATAGATGGTTGTGAGCTACCATGTGGTTGCTGGGAATTGAACTCAGGACCTCTGGAAGAGCAGTCAGTGCTCTTAACCGCTGAACCATCTTTCCAGCCCAAAGGAAGTCTTCAGTACAACTAACTTCCTGGTCTACAAAGATGCTTGGGCCAGCTTGACCCTCCTCAGCATCTTTGGTGCTCTAGGATAGAAAGTAAAAAACATGCAGTTAATTATCTGTGACTGTAATGTAAATCATGCCCAAAATGTGTGATTTCAAATCATAAACAAATATTATTTCATAATTTGTGCAGGTCCGGAGTCATAGAATAGCTGCAAACCTGCCTTAGGATCATTAAGATCGTAGGCCAGGTGTGGTGTGGACCCACCTTCTGCACCCAGTGGCTTGACTAGAGCCAGAGGCTCAGCTTCCAGGATGCCACACACTGCTGGTGGCAGGTTCCTCAGTTCCACATGAGCTGTTGACAGCAAGCCTTCATCACACCCAGCCCTTCCCATGGGGCTGTTCTGTGTTCTTACTACACTTTCAAAACATTGCCTCTCCAAGGAGGAGAGAGGGGGTGACACCAGGGAAAAAAGAAAAAGGAGGGAGGGAGAGCAAGAAAAGTAGGTGGCAGAGAGAAAGCTCAAACAAGGTATTTCAGAGTCAGAGGACAGAGGACACCTGAGAACAAGGCCCTTTAAATCAACTTTGCAAAGGTCATATGAACTCAGAGAGGCTGGCACAGGGTTGTACCAGGTCCCCTGCAGATGTACTATAGCTATCAGTATATGGAATTCCTGAGTGTGTGAGTGAGTGGGTTTCTGACTCTTGCCTTCTCCTGGGGCTCTTGCATTTTTCTGTTGGCTTGCCTTGTGCAAATTTATTATGATGGTTTTTTTCTTATTATATTTTATTTTGTTATGCTTTGTTGTTATCTCTTAGAAGCCTGTTGTTTTCTAATGAGAGACAGAAGGGGAATGGGTCTGGAAGAGAGAAGAGGTGGGGAAGAATTGGAAGGAGTAGGGGAAGGGGAAACTATATTCAGATTATATTGTATGAGAAAAGAATCTTTGTTTAATTAAAGGGAGAAAAAAGAAAGAAAAAGAAAGAGAGAGAGAGAGAGAGAGAGAGAGAGAGAGAGAGAGAGAGAGAAAGGAAGGAAAGAATTGGGCAAGCCTGTACAACATTTTCTTTTTTTTTTTTCAACTTTTATTAGATATTTTCTTCATTTACATTTCTAGTGTTATCCAGAAAGTTCCCTATACCCTCCCCCCTCCCGGCCCTGCTCCCCTACCCATCCGCTCCCACTTCTTGGCCCTGGCATTCCCCTGTATTGGGGCATATAAAGTCTGCATGACCAAGGGGCCTCTCTTCCCACTGATGGCCAACTAGGCCATCCTCTTCTATATATGCAGCTAGAGACATGAGCTCAGGGGGT